>JANAVB010000547.1:0-161503 GCA_029216955.1 Iris pallida | reverse complement strand
ATATATATATATATATATATAGATATATAATATATATATATATATATATATATATATAGAGAGAGGAGAGAGAGAAGAGAGAGAATATATATATATATTAGATATATATATAGATATATATATATATATATTATATATATAATATATATATATTTATTATTTATTTATTTTTCTTATATATTATATATGTATTATTATTATGTATACATATATATATAAACATATTTAGGCATATATATGTGTGTATTCTATGTATATAGATTTTTGTGCTATATTTTATTATGAGTATATTTACATGTTATTTTATTATTTAATTTATGGCTAAGTATATTTTACTACATTTAAATATTATTATAATTTTTAATTACATATGTCTATATATTTAAATTCGTATTTTTTTGTACTCTGTTAATTAAGGCCATTTAAGTCCAGACAAAGCATGGGTTCTATGGATTTAAATGAGTCTAAATACGTTCAAGGCCTGTACGAGTCATATCGGACTTGATTCATGGCTTTGGGTGTATCTGGACTTCGGTTCAATTTCGTATACGTGGATAAAATATTAAATAATTAATTATTTATTTTCCAGAAATTGTAACTTGTTGTTTGAATTTTTATATGTAATTTAAGTGCTAAAAAATATGGAAAAATTTGTTTTTAAATACTATGTTAATTTAGATAATTTAATATAATTTTTCCAGATTTAATTAGTGATTTTGGCATTTTATAAAAATAGGAAAAACGAACTCATTTTCAAGGTACTTATGTTTTCTGATTTTTAGTAAATATCTACGAGGGCTTATAAATTCCAGAAAAAATATTATAAATTCTATAATAACAAGGATCATTTTGGCACTTATTTTATGTATATTAAGATTTTGCCTATCTAATAATTGTTGGAACATAGTGTACAGTCTGATTTATTAATTACATAATTACGACTTATGAAGTTATGTGTGATTTTGGGATATTTTAGTGTTGGGACCTTACCCTACCTTAGTATAGAGACCCTAGGAAGTTGGTTTAGGTATTATGTCACCCCACATTGGTCTCCTATGCTAAATTCATCACTTATCTAGGTGTCCGGTCAGAAAGTCGTGTCGCACCACTAGTGTCCTAGTATTTAGCTTAGTATAAAGACTAAGTTTGTATATCCTTTTGATAATGACGGGACACCGGATATCTATAGTTTCATACATACCTTTGCTTTGCACGACGCAAGTACCCTACAAACTTTATTTACTGCATGTGATAATAACTGTGAATGAATCGTATTAAAATACTGTTTCTTAAAAAACTGTAAGTCATAACTTCACCTTTTATACTGCTCCCAGTATCTTTCACATGTTTTAAAAATACTCTCGTATCTCCACATGTTATAGCTTGGGTTATGGGGAAACTGATAGTTGAGTACGTGATCATGCCCCCTTCTCCCGTACGTATGTACCGAGTAACGTCGCATTTTATATGCATACCTTGTTGTAGGCCATTATCCCATATTTCTGTATGTATGTACACCTATGCTTGTACATTTGTACGGACGTATATTTTATTACTTGTAGATTTGTACATCGGTATATTTTATACCTATGGGCGATCATGTACCTGCTCCAGTTTTAAACATTATATATACATCTTTTGCCATGACAAATGTATCCTTGACATGATAGATTCTGATATGCCATGATTTCCTGTTATTACATCTCTGTTTCATGCTCCGTATATTTAGTTTGTAGAATCAGTACTTGTTCCCGTCCTGACAAGATAACGTTGTAGGTATACTTACCGAGGAGGAGTCGCTATGTGATTCCTATTATGGGGTCGTCACGGAGGATCAGGCTTTACCTTACGAGAATGTACCTACGGAAAAACTCGTCTAGTTTGTTTAGTTGCTCGAGACTTTTGAGAGCAGACATATTTTAGACTATGTATTTTGTTACTCGACCTGTATCCAGTTTTACATTTTGGCTATGTATTTGGGACATATTCATATACTATATGATTTTGTGTTTGTGATGTTTTAACTCAATATGACAAATAGAAATGTTAGCACACTTTGATCTTGTATTGTTTATTATTAGAACAACTTACTACGTTTTATCTCAAGCGTAGACTGGACATGACTCGGCCCGGCCCAACAATTTGGGTAGCAGGTCGTGACAATACAAGAGTACATATTTGAGTAGGACATGATATATCAAACTGAAGATAAACTTGTCTGGATCAAAACTCATGAAGGAAGTTTTAGAGGTTGGCATTTCTTGTGCTAAAAAAATCAAAGCTACGGAAAATAGTATTTAATGATAAAAAATAGTGGAAAATATATTTTAATAACTATTTTAAACAAAATAATTAAAAAAATAACTCTAAAATTCCAGGGGACTTACACTTCCTCTTGAGCCAGCACCGATTTCTCTGTCGATATAGTGCTATCAAAACTTGTATGACTTGTCATTTTTCATCATCTAGTCAAGAAGTCGAAAAGATACCCAGTTCTCTAGTAACTTCTTTAGATTATCAGAGACGTCCATTAGTGCATTTCCTAATGAAAAAAGTTTTGATAAACTTAAAACTCTCGTCTCTCGAGTGAGAGTTTAGTATCATAACCAACTATATGTTAATGGAAAGTATTTTGTTAAGTATAAATTGATATAGTTGGATAAATTACAAAGCCTCCTTCAACTTTTCATAAGATTGCTCCCCTTGTAGCGCTCCGTCCCTACGTCGTGCCCCGATTTTCGTCAACGGGGTGCGCGATAAAGGAACACTATCGCTATTAATTTGGTCGAAACCGATAGATCGGGATCGATTGAACGAGACCGATTGAATTAAGATCCTTTCTCGTCATGGAATGGTTTCTTTGGAATCAAGTCCCATAATCAGCGGGTCGCACATCGAGGATTGACTATGCGGCTGAGTTGGAAGAGACCACCCATTGCTCTACTTTTCATGTCGCGTTTGCTCCTTTGTCTTTGGTTTTCTAAATTGTGTTTTCGTGAATATTTTTGATGGTTTCATGGCTTGCGTTCTTCGAACTTAGCATTTTCTATCGAACTCATTGATAGTGCAATATTTTGCCCAGTTACTTATGCGATTTCAGGTGATCGTGTAGGCACCGTCTAGCGCAATCAACCGGTCTCTCGCCTCAAGCAAAATCAAGATGAGTGGCTGACCCTCCTTCCCCTCGACCCTCTTGTTCTCCAAATCAATCAATAATAATGTTAGCCAAAAATTCAAGATCACAAATGCTTACTTTTAGTGAACTATTGCACGATTTCTTATGTGCACTCGCTATAGAATTGTTATGCCATCAACTTTTACATACTTGCTATATGATTTATGAAATAAAACTGTATCAATCAAAAGATAGCCTCATTGATTAAATTATGCCACGACAAGGCGGGACACAATGAAAATGGTTAAGTTCTCATAATATAGACCATGCTTGAGTAACTAGTTAGTCTAGCACGGTCATGGATAACTTGTGCACAAGTTAAAGTTTCCTCGAACGGCACCCCGTGTCACGCCCCAGAACCAGAATACTGGAGAGCGGGGGCAGACATAGCCAGCTACGTATGATGAAATGGAATCCATCTCACCATACGGTCACGGCTGTCTAGATGTGTAAGGGTTTCACTACAATCCATCAGTCTCTTAAGGTCATAACATAGCCTATTGTCTCAATCTCAACCAACTAATAATAGTTACAAGATGTCAGACCACCAAATACACAATAGTAAGGCGTCCCATACATTACATATTCAGAATGATCATGAAGCTAGTCGTTACAAAATGTGAGGACTAGCAAAAGTTCAGTCATACATGATCAACCCCCGGGGCTTGTCAATTATGTTACAGCCCGTAGGCAGACGATAAGTAAAAGCTGCAATCGATCTAACACTTGCTCGTCGGCTAAACGCCTCAAAAGAATAATTTACAATATTACAGTAGGAGAACAAAAGAAACCCACTCGATGCCCTGGTTACGCCTGGTGACCACCATCGGGCTGGAAAGCAGAGAGATCCTTTGGTGCTGCTCCGGTATCTGGCCATACAAAACCAGCTGGGTCAGACCCCAGAAAGAGCAAGTGCCACAAAGGAGGCTTCACTTAAGGACTAAAACCAACAAATCATTAGCATTCAACATGTAAGAAAATAATAAGTAACACAGATTGAGGTTTGTGCACTACCAATGCACTTGTCCCAATCAGAGAAAATAATTAAGAGAAGCATCATTGACATAAGACAGCTAGAGAATCATGCTAAATAAAATATAGCTGGGTAATATATGAAGAGAAGACGAAGGTACTATTCCAGAAGCCAGATTACAATCCTTAAACCAAACAAGGATCGAGATTGTAACCCTTCACCTGAACAGAACTTAGTCTCTGACCATTTATTGCTAAAGGTGACAATCATTAAGATGAAAATGAGAGAGTACAATGATAAAAGTGACAATGAAGAGTACAATACGCTAGAGTGACAATAGAGTACAATCGTTATAGTAACAATCTGGAGTGACAATCATTCAATCATTCTGGTACAATCTTACAATCAATCACTTCTAGACAATACTATACTGGACTAGACTCCATCCAATCAATCACGGCCAATCATTGCCTACGGCTTTCTACATTAACTAACTAGGGTTATCACAATCCTAGTTACTAGCAAGATGCAATGAGATGCTCCAAGTAGTCACAGGCCCTGCAGCTACCCAGGTTATCCAGGCGAACATTATAGTGACAATTTAGAGAGTTCAATCATTAAAGTGACAATGGAGGGTACAATAAACTAGAGTGACAACAGAGTTCAATCATTAAAGTGACAATGGAGGGTGCCCCACATGACAGTGGGCTGAAAATATGCCCTACTCATCGGCAGGCTACAAGTCCAAACATTTGCGGCCGGAATAACGGGGTCGCCTGTAACTGGGAAACATCTCTTCATGACTAGTGAATTAATCTAGTTATTAACCTTAGTTTATTTCAATATGTACCCCTGACCATGGTACTCAGGGATCCATGCCCTAGACATGATGTAAGACACACTGGTTCATTTATCAATACATTCACAAGTCACCCACGGTGTCCAGGTCAATATTACATTATCTTGTCAATAGATCCGTCGCAACGGCGCTCAATAAACTATGCCATTCACTTATCTGGAGTGCACCACCACGGGTCACTATCAAGTTGCTCACAGAATTCAACACGTCAACCATGCTATGCTCACATCGTGCTCATATCGATGTCGTGTCAAAAGGCATAAGGATATAAACAGGAAATACCATGCACTAAAAGAAGATGAAATAAAACATAATATAAATAGGTGCCAAGACTAGACTGTACTGGGCAGCCAGGGTCAGGTTGCGCCAGGGTTAGATTGCGCATGGGGTTCAGAGGAACAGGTTGCACCAGGGTTGGATTGCGCTGGAGCCAAGCGCGCTGGAGTCGAACTACGCCAGAGCCAAGTGCGCTAGGTTGGATTGCGCAGGAGCCAACTGCGCTAGGTCGGGTTGTGCAGAGGATGGATTGTGCGAGGGTCAGATTGTGCTGGATTCAAGCGCGCAGGGATCAGGTTGCGCATGAGGGTACGCAATTCGGCCCAGAGGGCCGAGCGCGGGTCAGCCCAGCGCTAAGGAGCGCTGGCCGAGAGGGTGGTTGCGCAGTTCAGCCCAGGGGGCCGAGCGCAAGTCAGTCCTGCGCTAAAGAGCGCAGGCCGAGGGGGGGTCTTCTTCTCCAGGCCGAGAGGAAACTCTCAAGAAACCTAAAATTCCAATCTTCATATCTTGACCAAAACAAAACCAAATTTGGATTTTCAAGGTTCTAACTTGTGTAAAATTAAATTCTCTTCCACATGGAACAATCAAAACATAAAAATAAACAAGTTTTATAGATCAAAACCACCAAAATCCGAAAATACTTCAATCCTAGATCTACAAAATTCCAAGCTCCAAATGGAGAAAACCCAAGTTCTAATGTTGCTTAAAATGAGCTACTAAAGCTATTAGACAAATAAAATATAGCCCTCAAGTGATAGCAAGATGCAACTTGCCTAGGTTGGTGGAGAGGTAAGAGTAATGAGGAAGAAGATGAAGAAGAAAATAAGTGAGGAGAGAGAGAGGGAATTTGATATTTATGGTAGGGTGGTGGTTCTCCATGTCAACCCAAAATAAACCAAGCCAAGATAAACCAAGGTGAACCAAGTCAAGGCCAATAAACTCTCTCTCTAGCAATTTAAACCAAATGAATCATAAAATAAACCAAGCCAATGCAAAATAAACTAATATAACTAATCATGATTAAATTAAATAAAATATGGGTCCAAAACACGTATACGTACACTAAATACGTATCACGAATTTGGGACATTACACCCTGGGGCCACGAGACCAATTCAGCCTAGGGGAAACATGGTATATCTGTGCTGGATACTAGCATGGGTTATTCAGAGTCTTTCAGCGGGGCTTGCTACTTGTGTTGAAAGGGCCCCGTCTAACAAAGCTATAAGTCCCAGATGACTTGTGGTGTCAGTGACCTTCACATATATATTTACACACATTATGCTAGTAAAATGATAACAATTGACAGGAAAAACATGGTAAGTCTCACTCTACAACGGCACAGTCTGCCGTGGATAAGTTATAACATAGTTTACATTACTATGCCTATCATATGCTTGCCTGCAATTCACTAGGATAGCTAGAAAGATCATAAATTAAGTCATATAATTTCTTGAACCAAATGAGAGCATGGAACTTAATTACCCATGCACCAATACAAGTGTAATATACCGATCCTCGCTCTCCACAGGTACCCCGAACCAAGAAGGATGTGCCACCTAAACTCAAGGCGACGCAAGTTCATTTAAAGCCTCGCCCGTGTATTGAAGGCATGTTTTGATCATTTTGAAGACTCCACAACTCAGTCCAAGGCAGATGGCTCGTCTCCCACTGTCACGACCTGCACCCGCAAAAAGGGCACGTGACGCGACAACGCCCAGCCCTCACCAAAAAATCGGCATGGAACGCTGTAGATTTTTCTACTCTAAACAGTTTATATATATAACAAAAATCTATCGAGAATATGGTCAACTCCGAACGGAGGACAAGCAATGAATATATATACGAGTACTCAATCACGACTCTAAGATAACAAAGTAAAGACTGAAATGAAAAGACAACAAGACGATAAAATAATATATAACCTGTCAAGTCCAACATAAGAATATATACAGTCCAAGTCTCTAATACAGTCCATAATAATAACAGCCTCAAAAGTAGCTAGAGACAAAGTCCAGTACAAAAGACCTACTCTAACTAAGCAAGGGTAAGGTCTCGTCAGGCGGAGCTAAGCCCTGCTGGACCAAAGTCTCCAACTCTATACCCACTACGTCATCCGGACCGTAGTAGGTGCAGTAGTCTCCCTCATCTGCATCTGTAATATTTTCAACATATCCTGTCAGGATGGAACGAGTACAATCTACTAACAACAGTTCACAAGATATGACAAAAGCTATAAGACTGTAAATAGAGAGTATATACAAGAAAATCATAGAATGTACATGTGAGTATCATGGCAAGGTAAGCTGTAAAACTAGAGCTAGAACAAGGCAAGTAAACTGATCATGGCATGTACAAGAATCAAGAATCATATCTCTAGGTGTGTGAGTACTAGCTACAATATGTGGCCGGCTTGGGTCTGCACAAGGTCTACTGATCAGCCAATCCTATGTGGAGTGTAGGATTGGTAGCATTCAAGGTCTACAAGAATAAACAAGTTGGATAATGACCACACATCTACACTAGTACTCCCCGTCCCCGACTGGTAGAGTGGATCCAAGCAAGACACGTTATGACACGGAATTCTACGAGAAGGGAGCAAGTCTCCTCGAGAATCGGTGTCTATATACTACACAAGAACTACAAGGGGCTTGTACAAGATATACCAAGATAACGAGGAATAACATCTCATGTCGGGATCCATGAATACCAATCCGTGTGACCAATGTGTCGAGAACAAGCATATCCACACTAATTACATGAATCATAACAATCATTATAAATTGGAAAAGTGTCAGAGAATGTACTCGCCTGTAATATGATATGGTATGTTAACTGGAGCAAATGCAGCGTCTCGAGGACCTATAGAGAACAAGACGTATCAATACTATGTTTAGGAAGTAAAATCAAATCAATTTGAATCCTATTAAGTCATTCTAGGTCAAGATGCGTCAAACTAGACTGTACGAGGTCAACCTAAGTCATATTAGGTCTAGCTAGGTCATACTGGGTCAATATAAGTCAAACGGAATTAATCTAGGTCGATTTGAGTCAACGGTTGACTTACAGTTGACTTTTGGTCAACTGGTCAACTCTGGTCAACCGTGGTCAACTCTGGTCAACCCTAGGTCAACTTTAGGTCACTGGTGACTAACAGTTGACTTTTGGTCAACTGCATAAGTCTAATGGAATTTGGAACTAAATTGGGTAAAGTGTTGACCCATAGTTGACTTTTGGTCCAAAAAGTCAACCGGGGTCAAAACTAGGTCTAGGCGACTATTTCTAATCATTACCAACCTATACAACCCATATCGAAGTCCATCTTGGACTTCGAAACCCAAATCTTGGCCGTAGGCCAATTACCTATTTTACCCTTAAAAATGGCAAAATTCTAACTTCGACGATTAGCTAGTTAGCCTATCTACGCTTGATATTTTGACCTGATCTCCCTAGGGTAGTAGGGTACTATCCTATACGTTCATTACCTACCAAAATACCTAAGTAAAGTGGACGTTTGGTCCACTTTACGGCCTATTACCGATATCGTGAATATCTCATGATACGCGATGGTACGGCGCGATACCGGCGCCCTACGACCCCGATTTCCACTCGGGAGCCTACCCGCAAAATCTAAATCACGTATCCTAGGCCTACGTCAAGTTTCATCGCGATCCGATACTCCGGGCTCAAATTTGCCCTCTAACTCGATTTCTCCTAAAAACCTATTCTTCTAATCTTCTAACTCTTTCTTTTCTAATTCTCTTCCTCTTATTTTCTTCTAACTTCCTCTAATTTCTAACTCTTTAATCCTCTATATATATCTATCTATCCTATACATATATACATATATATATATATATATACATATATATATCTATAGGGGGGTTTAAGGGGGTATAAAGGGTGAATTGGGGGGGGGGGGGGAATCAGCTGCTATTGCAGCTGCTTCATAGCAGCTGCTGCTGCTGTGGCTCCTGCCACTGCTGGACCTACTACTGCTGCTACTGCTACTGCTTCAAACTGCTGCTGCTGCTGCTACTTCTTCTTCTCCTCTACTTCTTCTACTTCCTTCCCTCCTTCCTCTTCTCTCTCTCTCTCTCTCTCTCTCTCTCTCTATATATATATATATATATATATATATATATATATATATATATATATATATATATATATATATATATATATATATATATATACATCCATCTATCTTAATATATATATATATATATATATATATATATATATATATATATATATATATATATATATATATATATATATATATATATATATATATATATATATATATATATATATATACATCTATCTCCACAACTTACACCCTCATTTATACATACCTATACATACACACACACACACATCTCCATATACATATATATACACACACACACACACACACACACATATATATATATATATATATATATATATATATATATATATATATATATATATATATATATATATATATATATATAAACACATACACACACGCTCTCACAAACACACACAAGCTCACTCACACTCTCACACACTCACATGACACAAACACCACCACCACCATCATTTCTCTACACACACACACAAATACCATATATACAAATACTTACACACACACACACACACACACACACACATATATATATATATATATATATATATATATACATATATATATATATATATATATATATATATATATATATATATATATATATATATATATATATATATATACCACCTAATATATAAATAACCCCTAAATAAACCTTAACCTAGATTATTAGGAAACTTACAAAATTTAGGGGCAAAGTGTAGAGAATTTCATCCTCTCCAATTAATGTGAAGACATTAAAAGCAAAGAGCAATAAATAGAGGATTTAAATGCATACCTAGGTTCTTGGAGAGAGAGAGAGAGCTTGGAAAGAAAAGATTTTTGAAAGAGAGAGAGAGAGAGACTTAATGAAGAAGTAAAGGGAGGGATGGTCTTCACTTGGCCGGCCATGGCTTGGCCTAATGGGTTTGGGTTGGGGATCCAATAAGCCCCCAACCCATTTGACTTGGTTTGGGTTTAATTTGAATTTGGTTTGGTTCGGTTTGTTTCGGTTTAGCTCTAACTAACTAAATTAGCCTCTATAATGACTAATTAAGCCATGGAAGATGGGTTAAAGATTTCTAGCCTAATTATGATGGTATATGGGCCAAGTCCAGCTAGTATGTGGGTCCCGCTAGGGTCCAGGCTATCCGGGTCTCCAATTTGAGTCCGAATTGGATAAAATCCAAACCAACCCAAATAAATCCCAAAAAAATCACATAAAATCAAATAAAATTTCTAAAAATTATAAAACTTGAAAAATAACAAAAATACCCCTAATTCAAAAACTGGGATGACAAATCTACCCTCCTTAAAAATTTCGTCCTCGAAATTCAAACGATCGTACTCTTCTCTAGGTCAAGCACCCAACAATCAAGGTCTACTAAATTTTATCCTAAGTTATATAACATGTAATCCAGGAAATCAGAACACATGCATGGTTTTAAATCTCTACAGTATCATGTTATTGCAGTCTTCATTGGGGTTTCTATTTAATCTAGCATGATCATCACATATGCAACTAAAGGTACTAAGAAAGCAATCATCAATCAATGGACGGAGAGAACAGGTAAAAGAAAGAGCAAGACTCTACCTCCTAGTCCAATGCGTGCAGGATCTTCAACTGTCATCGCAAAAGCCCTATCCTGGCGGGGTATATCCCGCTGCTGGTGGAGGGCGTGATGCGGTACCATAGGTGGCCTACCCTGTGCTCCCTGAGCTGCACGACGATGGTTCGTAGGACAATCTCTCAACTGATATCCAGCCTCCCCGAAATAGAGGCACAAGCCCAGCCTCTTCCGGCAGACCTCCCAGATGTGACCGGGCTTCTTGCAGTAGCCGCAAGGAGCCCCATGCTGAGCCTGCCTCTGCTGAGTGTGCTGCACCTGCTGCTGAACCGGTGCTCTGGCCTGCACTTGCGGCTGGTGATGCTGGAAAGAACGATGCTGAAGCTAAGGGCGCTTAGCAGCCCCTACGCTAATAGTAGCCCCCGAGAAATGATCACGCTCCCTCTTGGTATTCAAGCCCCACTCCCGCTCTACCTTGCGGGCCTCCGCGTAGATCTGGGTATAAGTCTCATAGAAAGAGGGAATATGGATCTTGATATCCCAAGTCAGCCCCTCCCTGAAACGGCTCGCCCTGATCTCTGGGTCTCGAACCATGTACTCTACGTATCGGCTCAGACGGCCGAACTCCGCTGCGTACTCCTCCACAGATAGACTGCCCTACTGCAGATCCTGGAACTGTCGCACCAGGTCAATCTTGTCCGTGGGGGAAAAGAACTTCTCCTTGAAGAGGAGCTTGAACTCTGCCCAAGTATGGCCCTCTCCAGCTAGGACTGGCTCGTTTCTGAACCAGGTGCGTGCAATGTCTAGCAACTGCAAACCTACCGCCTCGACCTTCAGGTCGTCTGCCAGGCGGGAGGCCCTCATCTGCCGCTCGATATCCTCGACCCAATCATCTGCATAGACCACACCCTCGGTCCCGCTGAAGTCACGGGGCCCGAGCTTCTTGAAGTCCTGGATATCTCCGTACCTCGGTCGCGTCCCCGGATGAGGAGCCCTCTGCTCCACGGCTGCAAGGGCCAACTGATGGGCATCCTCCATGCCCTGACGCATCGCGTCTGTCTGCCTCTGCTGAGCCTCGGTCTGGGCTCTCTGAGTCTCCAGTATCTGCTGGAGGAAGGTAAGCATCTGCCCCATATTTGTAGGCAGAAGAGGTGGAGGTGGAAGTATGCCTGCAACTGGCGGAGGAATCCGCTGTGCAGGAGGAGGAAGAGCGCCCCCGACAGCTCCCGGCACTACGGGAAGAGCACCCGCAACCCTAGGGACTGTCATCGAGGTAGCTGGAGGAGTACCCCCGAGGGCTCCTACTGAAGTCCCATCAGCAGGAGAAGTGACCGGAGCCTGTCCGCCAGAGGTGGCAGACCTCTCCGTCTCCTCGTGCTCTTCGCCAGGAGAGTGAGTCATAACTATCCTGGAGACAAATTGAAAAGAAGATATCAATATGGCACATGAAGGCAATATCAAAGGAGGACAGCTAGAATGCAGAAAATCAATATCAAAGACGGTAAGCAAGATAAGCAAGAAAAGATCCTACTGTGATTGAGTACTCTTAGCCTATAGCCTATCCTAGATACGTACTGCAGGCTCGTAATAGCACTCTAAGTCGAGCGCCACTACGACATCGCACTAATTATGACTTCAGGACCTGCGTGGGCCACTACTAAAACGTGTCACGACCCGTACCCGCAAAAAGGGCACGTGACGCAACAACGCCCAGCCCTCACCGAAAAATCGGCATAGAACGCTGTGGATTTTTCTACTCTAAACAGTTTATATATATAACAAAAACCTGTCGAGAATATGGTCAACTCCGAACGGAGGACAAGCAATGAATATATATACGAGTACTCAATCATGACTCTAAGATAACAAAGTAAAGACTGAAATGAAAAGATAACAAGACGATAAAATAATATATAACCTGTCAAGTCCAACACAAGAATATATACAGTCCAAGTCTCTAATACAGTCCATAATAATAACAGTCTCAAAAGTAGCTGGAGCCAAAGTCCAGTACAAAAGACCTACTCTAACTAAGCAAGGGGTAAGGTCTCGCCAGGCGGAGCTAAGCCCTGCTGGACCAAAGTCTCCAACTCTATACCCACTACGTCATCCGGACCGTAGTAGGTGCAGTAGTCTCCCTCATCTGCATCTGTAATATTTTTAACATATCCTGTCAAGATGGAACGAGTACAATCTACTAACAACAGTTCACAAGATATGACAAAAGCTATAAGACTGTAAATAGAGAGTATATACAAGAAAATCATGGAATGTACATATGAGTATCATGGCAAGGTAAGCTGTAAAACTAGAGCTAGAACAAGGCAAGTAAACTGATCATGGCATGTACAAGAATCAAGAATTATATCTCTAGGTGTGTGAGTACTAGCTACAATATGTGGCCGGCTTGGGTCTGCACAAGGTCTACTGATCAGCCAATCCTACGTGGAGTGCAGGATTGGTAGTATTCAAGGTCTACAAGAATAAACAAGGTGGATAATGACCACACATCTATACTAGTACTCCCCGTCCCCGACTGGTAGAGTGGATCCAAGCAAGACACGTTATGACACGGGATTCTACGAGAAGGGAGCAAGTCTCCTCGAGAATCGGTGTCTATATACTGCACAAGAACTACAAAGGGCTTGCACAAGATATACCAAGATAACGAGGAATAACATCTCATGTCGGGATCCATGAATACCAATCCGTGTGACCAATGTGTCGAGAACAAGCATATCCACACTAATTACATGAATCATAACAATCATTATAAATTGGAAAAGTGTCAGAGAATGTACTCGCCTGTAATATGATATGGTATGTCAACTGGAGCAAATACAGCGTCTCGAGGACCTATAGAGAACAAGACGTATCAATACTATGTTTAGGAAGTAAAATCAAATCAATTTGAATCCTATTAAGTCATTCTAGGTCAAAATACGTCAAACTAGACTGTACGAGGTCAACCTAAGTCATATTAGGTCTAGCTAGGTCATACTGGGTCAATATAAGTCAAACGGAATTAATCTAGGTCGATTTGAGTCAACGGTTGACTTACAGTTGACTTTTGGTCAACTGGTCAACTCTGGTCAACCGTGGTCAACTCTGGTCAACCCTAGGTCAACTCTAGGTCAGTAGTGACTAACAGTTGACTTTTGGTCAACTGCACAAGTCTAATGGAATTTGGAACTAAATTGGATAAAGTGTTGACCCATAGTTGACTTTTGATCCAAAAAGTCAACCGTGGTCAACCGGAGTCAAGACTAGGTCTAGGCGACTATTTCTATTCATTACCAACCTATACAACCCATATCGAAGTCCATCTTGGACTTCGAAACCCAAATCTTGGCCGTAGGCCAATTACCTATTTTACCCTTAAAAAGGGCAAAATTCCAACTTCGACGATTAGCTAGTTAGCCTATCTACGCTTGATATTTTGACCTGATCTCCCTAGGGTAGTAGGGTACTATCCTATACGTTCATTACCTACCAAAATACCTAAGTAAAGTGGACGTTTGGTCCACTTTACGGCCTATTGCCGATATCATAAATATCTCGCGATACGCGATGGTACGGTGCGATACCGGCGCCCTACGACCCCGATTTCCACTCGGGAGCCTACCCGCAAAATCTAAATCACGTATTCTAGGCCTACGTCAAGTTTCATCGCGATCCGATACTCCGGGCTCAAATTCGCCCTCTAACTCGATTTCTCCTAAAAACCTATTCTTCTAATCTTCTAACTCTTTCTTTTCTAATTCTCTTCCTCTTATTTTCTTCTAACTTCCTCTAATTTCTAACTCTCTAATCCTCTATATATATCTATCTATCCTATACATATATTGTGAGACTCGTCTCACAGTATCGGTATTTATATACAGATACGTATTTTGTAGAGTATTTTATATTTTCTTGGTTTTCGCAATGCTTTAAAAATTTTCCTAACTTATAGATTTTTCCTTGGCCGGCATGCCGCTAGTATACCGGAGTATACCGACGGCATACCGTCCAGACAGATTTTCCATAATTTAGATATTTTCGATTTCAGATATTTTCATGAATAGTGTTTCCGATATTTTTGTGAATAGTATTTTGGATATTTTGATGAATAGTATTTAGATATTTTCGTGAATAGTGTAGATGCACCCCATTACCCATTGGATATTTGGTTTTGTTTGAATGGCCATGATTGACTTAGATATTCACATGGATCACCATCCGACGGCTAAGATTAATTCCCCCTTCTATATATACCATTTCACTTTCTCTCTCCTCTCTTTTTTCATTCTTTTCACTCTCTCTTCATTTCTTCTTCCCTTCTCTCCCCCTTGGAGCTTGCCAAGAGCTTGGCCTTGAGGCCTTGGGTGTGGTATCTAACCCCCCTAGGAGGAGGAGTAGAAGATTAGGCTTGGAGCTTAACCTAGGCAAGTACATCTTGCCAAATCCATGAACTATTTTGTTTTGTTGTCATTTTTGTTTCCCTTGGTATTAAATGCTTAGAATTGTTCTAAACTTATTTTGTTAAGAATGTTTTCCTCGTGATTCTCGTCTATATGCATGTTTCTAAAATTTGTTTAAGCAAGGTTTTGATTTTCTGTTAAAACCCAATATGGACTTAGTAGAAAACTTGGTATCAAGAGTGATACTAGCGTTACCATCATGGATCTTGGTCACATATACATATATGAGGCCCTCACATAGTTTATATATCATGGATTTTGAGTTTGGTAGCAATCGGAACCCGTTTCGGTGTCCCGATAACCTCTATTTGGGAGTATTTTGAGATATTGATCTATCAAATGTTTTGATTTGTGAAAACTAATACTTTCATGTTGTAGAAAATTCAATTCTATTCAATTTTGACTTTTAAAAATCCGAATTTCGATTTAAAATGAAGTTTTTATGGCCGAAACAAGTTTTGGCAAAATTCTGAATTTTATTGCTGTTTGAAAAACCGGTATACCGCCGGTATGTCGCAGTATACCGCCGGTATGCCGTTTTTTTGCACCAGAAACCTTCTGTCTTTAGGCCGGTATGCCGTCGGTATGCCGCAGTATACCGCCGGTATGCCGTTTTATGCTGTTTTAGTCTGTTTTTGCCCGTTTTTGTCCGTTTTTGATATTTTCTTCGATTGTAATGATTTCTTAACATGATAAGATGATCTTGCTCAGTTAGATAATGATTGTACATCCTATATAGACTTGATACTTGCGCATGTTCAATCATTTTGCTATGAAATGTACTTAGCTTTAATTATTATTTTCCACATGCCATGATATGTCTTTGATAGATTTTTTCTTACAAGCTATGATAATTGTTGTCATGCCTTCTTTGCTTACATGATAGTGGCCCGTCGTGGCGCACTCTTCTTACATGTCTTCTTTGCTTACATGATAGTGACCCGTCGTGGTGCACTCTTGTACATGTCTTTCTTTGCTTACATGATAGTGGCCTGTCATGGCGCACTCCCTATAGTGGCTCGTCGTAGCGCACTCCTAGCTTCTAGTTTATGATGTTTTCTTGTTGTGGCTTGTTATGGTGCACATTCTCGTTATTGTCCAGTCTTGCATGCTCATGTCTAGGATGGATTCTGCGGAATGCCACACCCAAAATCCAAGAAAATGGTAAGGATTATATAACTAGATTGATCATTAGAACATGGGTGGGGAGGATTTCCCAGTTACCTGTTACCTTTGGTCTAGGTCGTTATAATTTTTAATTAAGGGTTTGGAGCTATCCGTCGAGATGAGCACTCTCCCAGCTTCACCGTCGCGTGGGAGCACAAAGTCGCACTTGTAATCACTTCACGGCATGACCAATAGGTGGCAGCAGGCAGGTAATCGGACTTGGAATTCTCAAACTTGCATTTGTTAGTAATTAGGATTGTGACAACCCTAGTTAGCTAATGTATAAAGCCGTACTCATTGCTTGACCGTGACTATTGTATGGAGTCCAGTCTAGTCTAGTTTGTCTAGGCAACGTCCGGATTTGTTTATTTTCAGTACATCTTTGTTTATGCTTCACTTTTGTCGGTAAATGATTAGATACTAAAGTTCTGTTCAGGAGAAGAGTTACAACCCCGATCCTTGTTTGGTTTACGGGTTGTAATTTGGGTTTCGGAATAGTTCCTAAGTCATCTTACCATTTGTCGTTCTATATAGTATCTTAACATGCTCACATGCTCCAGTTACATGACATGCTCACATGCTCCAGTTACATGACATGCTCCAGTTATATGACATGCTCACATGCTCCAGTTACATGACATGCTCACATGCTCCAGTTACATAACATGCTCACATGTTCTAGTTACTTAACATGCTCACATGTCTAGTTTATATTTCATGTTCACATGCTTCCTTTTCCTTACATGTACACAGTTTATATTATGTCACATGTCCTTTACTTTATGCTACATTTTGCTTTACTCATTGTCTTTCTATTCTCGGGATAAGTGCATTGGTAGCGCACGAGTCTCGATTTGCTTTTACTTATTTCTGTCTCTATCTATTGCTATGATTTGTATGCTGGTTTTAGTTCATAGTTTGGCTTCCTTTGTGGTACTTGCTATTGGGGGTCTGACCCCACTGGTTTTGCATTGACCAGATATGATAGAGGAGCCCGGAGGATCTTCCGTACCTTCCACTCGTTGGTGATTATCCAGAGCACCAGAGTACCTTAGTGGGTTTTCTATTTCATTCTCCCACTAGTTATGTACATTATTCTTTTGTGGCGTTTAGCCTCCGAGCACGTGTTTAGCTCGTGTTTTGGACTTGACATTTAGCCTACGGGCCAGAACATGATTTGCGTATTCTAGACTATAGCTAGAGCTTATCATGTATGACTATTACTCTTGCTAGTCTTCACTCTGTATTACTAGTTTCATGATCATTGATATATGATAGTTTGGGACGCTTTACTATTTTATATTCCAGTTGATCTTACTTCTTGTACATTGTTTACTGCCTGTGATTGAGATACCTAGGATTGCTTGACCCAGGATTGCCTGTTGGATTGTAGTAGTAACCCCCGTCTATACAGCTTATACGTTATTTCGGAGTACTGGAGTACTTTGGTATACATAGCTGGCCTGGTCCGTCCCTACTTGCCAGTATTCTGGTTCTGGGGCGTGACATAGGTTTTAGTGGTGGCCCATACAGGTCTGATTTATCAGATATGTGGGGGTTACTGATGTTTAGATATCTCAGTCATAATTCTTCTTTATTGATATCTTTCGTGTTATTCTATATCTCTGATCCTTTGACCTGATATCTGCCTTGATCGTTGATCTTTCATGTTCTCTCGATTTAATCCTTGTGTCCTTTAACTTTCAAGGGCACTGTTCTTAATCCTTCCGACCATCTTGTTTAGGTTTTGTCGATGGCAGTCAGTAATCTTCTGTTATGCCAGTTATGGAAGATCAGTCTCGACATTCAGGGGCAGTGTTCAGAGTTGACCCGAGGGCAGAGGTGTCAGTTCAGCCTGATCAGCCAGCAGGGTCAGTCCTGCCAGAGTCCAGCTTCACCGGCTACCCCGGCAGTCCAGCAGTATATAGCTCAGGTAACATTTCAGCAGCAGCCGGTTAGAGCAGCAGTTCCGAGATGTGGACAGGTAGAGTTTGGTATGTTAGAGCAGGTTTTGGCCGAGGGCGATTATGTTGTAGGTATTGTCCTATTCTGCTTCCACTCTTATTTATCTCTTGGGTTACGCATATTAGGCGAGTTTCTCGTCCCCAACTCTTCTGTCTTCGTAGTCGAGGCATGTGATAACTTTATTGGTATCGACTATGAAGATACGTCCTAGGTAGAGTTATTTCTTGGATTAAGTCATTGGTACCGGCTTATTTTGAGAATTGACTTTTATCTAAGTTGTGGAGTTAGCGTAGGCCTGCTCCTACTCAACTGACTCAGGAGACATATTTATTCGTATGCCTCCATCCCTTCTTGATTGTGTTTGTGTTATTGCTTACGCATTTACTTATATTACTGTTGTCTTTATCTTACCAACATGTCATGCTTTGTTTTGATTGATATGATTTTTCCAGCTCTTTGGTTTGGTTTTCATGTTTGACTAGATTTAGGAAATTCCAAGGACGGAATTTATTTTTAAGTTGTGGAGAGTTGTGAGACTCGTCTCACAGTATCGGTATTTATATACAGATACGTATTTTGTAGTGTATTTTGTATTTTTTTGGTTTTTGTAATACTTTAAAATTTTTCCTAACTTATAGATTTTTCCTTGGCCGGCATGCCGCTAGTATACCGGAGTATACCGACGGCATACCGTCCAGACAGATTTTCCATAATTTAGATATTTTTGATTTCAGATATTTTCATGAATAGTGTTTCCGATATTTTTGTGAATAGTGTTTTGGATATTTTGATGAATAGTATTTAGATATTTTCGTGAATAGTGTAGATGCACCCCATTACCCATTGGATATTTGGTTTTGTTTGAATGGCCATGATTGACTTAGATATTCACATGGATCACCATCCGACGGCTAAGATTAATTCCCCCTTCTATATATACCATTTTACTTTCTCTCTCCTCTCTCTTTTCATTCTTTTCACTCTCTCTTCATTTCTTCTTCCCTTCTCTCCCCCTTGGAGCTTGCCAAGAGCTTGGCCTTGAGGCCTTGGGTGTGGTATCTAACCCCCCTAGGAGGAGGAGTAGAAGATTAGGCTTGGAGCTTAACCTAGGCAAGTACATCTTGCCAAATCCATGAACTATTTTGTTTTGTTGTCATTTTTGTTTCCCTTGGTATTAAATGCTTAGAATTGTTCTAAACTTATTTTGTTAAGAATGTTTTTCTCGTGATTCTCGTCTATATGCATGTTTCTAAAATTTGTTTAAGCAAGGTTTTGATTTTCTGTTATAAACCCAATATGGACTTAGTAGAAAACTTGGTATCAAGAGTGATACTAGCGTTACCATCATGGATCTTGGTCACATATACATATATGAGGCCCTCACATAGTTTGTATATCATGGATTTTGAGTTTGGTAGCAATCGGAACCCGTTTCGGTGTCCCGATAATCTCTATTTGGGAGTATTTTGAGATATTGATCTATCAAATGTTTTGATTTGTGAAAACTAATACTTCCATGTTGTAGAAAATTCAATTCTATTCAATTTTGACTTTTGAAAATCCGAATTTCGATTTAAAATGAAGTTTTTATGGCCGAAACAAGTTTTGGCAAAATTCTGAATTTTATTGCTGTTTGAAAAACCGGTATACCGCCGGTATGCCGCAGTATACCGCCGGTATACCGTTTTTTGCACCAGAAACCTTCTGTCTTTAGGCCGGTATGCCGCAGTATACCGCCGGTATGCCGTTTTTTTGCACCAGAAACCTTCTGTCTTTAGGCCGGTATGCCGCAGTATACCGCCGGTATGCCGTTTTATGCTGTTTTAGTCTGTTTTTGCCCGTTTCTGCCCGTTTTTGTCCGTTTTTGATAGTTTCTTCGATTGTAATGATTTCTTAACATGATAAGATGATCTTGCTCAGTTAGATAATGATTGTACATCCTATATAGACTTGATACTTGCGCATGTTCAATCATTTTGCTATGAAATGTACTTAGCTTTAATTATTATTTCCCACATGCCATGATATGTCTTTGATAGATTCTTTCTTACAAGCTATGATAATTGTTGTCATGCCTTCTTTGCTTACATGATAGTGGCCCGTCGTGGCGCACTCTTCTTACATGTCTTCTTTGCTTACATGATAGTGACCCGTCGTGGTGCACTCTTGTACATGTCTTTCTTTGCTTACATGATAGTGGCCTGTCATGGCGCACTCCCTATAGTGGCTCGTCGTAGCGCACTCCTAGCTTCTAGTTTATGATGTTTTCTTGTTGTGGCTTGTTATGGTGCACATTCTCGTTATTGTCCAGTCTTGCATGCTCATGTCTAGGATGGATTCTGCGGAATGCCACACCCAGAATCCAAGAAAATGGTAAGGATTATATAACTAGATTGATCATTAGAACATGGGTGGGGAGGATTTCCCAGTTACCTGTTGCCTTTGGTCTAGGTCATTATAATTTTTAATTAAGGGTTTGGAGCTATCCGTCGAGATGAGCACTCTCCCAGCTTCACCGTCGCGTGGGAGCACAAAGTCACACTTGTAATCACTTCACGGCATGACCAATAGGTGGCAGCAGGCAGGTAACCGGACTTAGAATTCTCAAACTTGCATTTGTTAGTAATTAGGATTGTGACAACCCTAGTTAGCTAATGTATAAAGCCGTACTCATTGCTTGGCCGTGACTATTGTATGGAGTCCAGTCTAGTCTAGTTTGTCTAGGCAACGTCCGGATTTGTTTATTTTCAGTACATCTTTGTTTATGCTTCACTTTTGTCGGTAAATGATTAGATACTAAAGTTCTGTTCAGGAGAAGAGTTACAACCCCGGTCCTTGTTTGGTTTACGGGTTGTAACTTGGGTTTCGGAATAGTTCCTAAGTCATCTTACCATTTGTCGTTCTATATAGTATCTTAACATGCTCACATGCTCCAGTTACATGACATGCTCACATGCTCCAGTTACATGACATACTCACATGCTCCAGTTACATGACATGCTCACATGCTCCAGTTACATAACATGCTCACATGTTCTAGTTACTTAACATGCTCACATGTCTAGTTTATATTTTATGTTCACATGCTTCCTTTTCCTTACATGTACACAGTTTATATTATGTCACATGTCCTTTACTTTATGCTACATTTTGCTTTACTCATTGTCTTCCTATTCTCGGGATAAGTGCATTGGTAGCGCACGAGTCTCGATTTGCTTTTACTTATTTCTGTCTCTATCTATTGCTATGATTTGTATGCTGGTTTTAGTTCATAGTTTGGCTTCCTTTGTGGTACTTGCTATTGGAGGTCTGACCCCACTGGTTTTGCATTGACCAGATCTGATAGAGGAGCCCGGAGGATCTTCCGTACCTTCCACTCGTTGGTGATTATCCAGAGCACCAGAGTACCTTAGTGGGTTTTCTATTTCATTCTCCCACTAGTTATGTACATTATTCTTTTGTGGCGTTTAGCCTCCGAGCACGTGTTTAGCTCGTGTTTTGGACTTGACATTTAGCCTACGGGCCAGAACATGATTTGCGTATTCTAGACTATAGCTAGAGCTTATCATGTATGACTATTACTCTTGCTAGTCTTCACTCTGTATTACTAGCTCCATGATCATTGATATATGATAGTTTGGGACGCTTTACTATTTTATATTCCAGTTGATCTTACTTCTTGTACATTGTTTACTGCCTGTGATTGAGATACCTAGGATTGCTTGACCCAGGATTGCCTGTTGGATTGTAGTAGTAACCCCCGTCTATACAGCTTATACGTTATTTCGGAGTACTGGAGTACTTTGGTATACGTAGCTGGCCTGGTCCGCCCCTACTTGCCAGTATTCTGGTTCTGGGGCGTGACATATATACATCTATATATATATACATATATATATCTATGGGGGGGGTTTAAGGGGGTATAAAGGGTGAATTGGGGGGGGGGGGGATCAGCTGCTATTGCAGCTGCTTCATAGCAGCTGCTGCTGCTGTGGCTCCTGCCACTGCTGGACCTGCTACTGCTGCTACTGCTACTGCTTCAAACTGCTGCTGCTGCTGCTATGGCTGCTGCAGCTGCTACTTCTTCTTCTCCTCTACTTCTTCTACTTCCTTCCCTCCTTCCTCTTCTCTCTCTATATATATATATCAATATATATATATATATTTTTTTTTTCCCTCCTTCCTCTTCTCTCTCTATATATATATATCAATATATATATATATATATATATATATATAGGCTTAATTGCACTTTGCTACCCTCAACTATTCCGCCTTTTCAACTTGATACCATAAACTTTTTTTTGTAACAAATTGGTACCTCAACTATTATTTTTTTTCAACTTGATACCTAATTTTTCAAAAATTTCGAAAATGCCCTTCCCTCTTCCTTCCCTCCACCCCCCTTCCCCACTCCGGCCACCCCCCCTGCTAGCTCTGGCCGCCCCCCCTGCTAGCTCCGCCCCCCCGCCCCCCACCCCCCCTGCTACCTTCGGCCACCCCCTGCCCCGCCTCCCGTCCCGCCCTCCCTCCCCAGCCCCCCTCCTCCCGTGCTGCCGCGGCCTAGGGGAGAGGCGGGGGCGGGCGGGCGGCCGGAGTGAGCAGGGAGGGTGGGGGGCGGTGGGGGGCGGAGCTAGCAGGGGGAGGGCGGCCGGAGTGAGCAGGGGGGGCGGCCGGAGCGTGCAGGGGGGAGGGTTAGGGGTAGGGGTAGGGGTATTTTAGTCCAAAATAACATCTGGGTACCAAATTGTTACAAAAAATAGTTTAGGGTACAAAGTTGAAAAATGGTAATAGTTGAGGGTAGCAAAGTGCAATTAAGCCTATATATATATATATACATCTATCTCCACAACTTACACCCTCATCTATACATACCTATACATACACACACACACACACACACATATCTCCATATACATATATATATACACACACACACACACACACATATATATATATATATATATATATAAACACATACACACACACTCTCACAAACACACACAAGCTCACTCACACTCTCACACACTCACATGACACAAACACCACCACCACCATCATTTCTCTACACACACACACAAATACCATATATACAAATACTTACATATATATATATATATATATATATATATATATATATATATATATATATATATATATATATACAAAATATATATATATATATATATATATATATATATATATATATATATATATATATATATATATATATATATATTTTGTATATATATATATATATATATATATATATATATATATATATATATATATATATATATATATATATACCACCTAATATATAAATAACCCCTAAATAAACCTTAACTTAGATCCTAATAATCTAAGTTAAGGTTTATTTAGGGGTTATTTATATATTAGGTGGTATATATATATATATACCACCTAATATATAAATAACCCCTAAATAAACCTTAACTTAGATTATTAGGAAACCTACAAAATTTAGGGGCAAAGTGTAGAGAATTTCATCCTCTCCAATTAATGTGAAGACATTAAAAGCAAAGAGCAATAAATAGAGGATTTAAATGTATACCTAGGTTCTTGGAGAGAGAGAGAGAGCTTGGAAAGAAAAGATTTTTGAAAGAGAGAGAGAGAGACTTAATGAAGAAGTAAAGGGGGGGGGATGGTCTTCACTTGGCCGGCCATGGCTTGGCCTAATGGGTTTGGGTTGGGGATCCAATAAGCCCCCAACCCATTTGACTTGGTTTGGGTTTAATTTGAATTTGGTTTGGTTCGGTTTGTTTCGATTTAGCTCTAACTAACTAAATTAGCCTCTATAATGACTAATTAAGCCATGGAAGATGGGTTAAAGATTTCTAGCCTAATTATGATGGTATATGGGCCAAGTCCAGCTAGTATGTGGGTCCCGCTAGGGTCCAGGCTACCCGGGTCTCCAATTTGAGTCCGAATTGGATAAAATCCAAACCAACCCAAATAAATCCCAAAAAAATCACATAAAATCAAATAAAATTTCTAAAAAATATAAAACTTAAAAAATGACAAAAATACCCCTAATTCAAAAATTGGGGGTGACACCCACGATAGCAGGTCTTTTGAATATTTTGCTTGTAAATGGAGATGTAATGTATGTAACGACTATCTCATCAGTGTTCATTTTGTAATCGAGTCATGTTGTAAGCCCGCGCGACAAAAATTGTAGTAGAGTCTTGTAAATGATGTCTATTATCAATGAAATGAAATATTCCTTTTGGCAATAATGTGTTGTTCAATTTCTCTATGTACTCTATTAAATGTTGTGTTTCGGATAACCTTATAACTATGTCTTGTGCGAGCGCAATTTAGGTTCACACGGCATCACGTCCGGAGGACGACTATCGATTCTTCAGAATCGGGACGTGACACCCCTATTGTTAATTTTTCACAGACATTCCATTGTTATCGGTTTTGTGGCCAATATATTAGTCTGAAGGTAATTAGTGTCAAAATTGTCCCTACTAAGTACTAACTAATTAAAAAGGTCTCACTCTCTTCTTCCTCCTCAGTCATCCCACCCTCACTTGGATTACTAACAACGATTGTCTAACTGGGCCAACCCACCCCTCTCAATAGTAGGGTAGGGAGATGTGGGGGGTGATGTGCAAACTCTACGAATAGAAGGGGATATTTTAGATGAGGGGTGAAAGGGTAGGGTTTCATTGTCATCAAGAGAAGGGGTTTGTACAAGGACTGGACGCGAGAACACTAAAGAGACTTGACAAAGTGGAGAAGGGGATGGTTACATAAGTGAAGAGACAGAGGATAAGCATGATCCCATACATGTTATCCCTCCCTTTTTCCCTTTCACTTCATAAATATTCTATTTATTGCCGTGGAAGAGAAAGAGAAAGGAATAGTGAGAAGGAGGGGGAAGAAGATGAGAGAACTAGGAGTGAGAAGTCATGACCTATGACGTGGAACAAGATTGATGGGAATCTAAAATTAGTTTGAAATTAGGAATTTAGAATTTTTTTGGTATGGAAGTTGTAAGATTTATGAACAATTAACTACTGTCAATTTATCACAATAATTCTTATAGAAGAAAAAACAATCGAGTTGTAATTAATGGAAGACCCAAGTAGGCGCCGTTGTTGGAGGTGGAGAAAAAGAAAATATAGACCTACTCTATAATTTTTGCATTGCACCACACAAACTCAATATTAGATTTCTCTCAATTGGTTCTTCAATTCTTCAAATGAATAATTTATGAACTTATAAACTATTTGTAAATTCTCAAAAAATAAAAAGAAGATAAATTTGAATCTCTAAATGCTTATATAACTTAAAATCATAATTGATGGAAGCAATAAAGATGATCTCTATCTAAAATAACTAATAAATAAATAAATAAAATCTAAATTGGTCCTCCATCAACACATAGTAACTTGTAGACACAAGTTCAAGACTCTTTTTAGATTTAAGGATTAATTTAGGTCGTAAAATTCTAATTTAAAATATTTAGAATTGAAATCAATTAAATTAAGGACAACTTGGTGATTTTTTTTTTAATAACAAAACTAATCGTTTATTTAAAAACAAAGGACATCAAAAAATTTAGGCCAATGGTAAAGACACTACAAAGTTTGTTAATGTGCATGGCCATTTCTGTAGTCATGTGCATATCCAAGACTGTAAATTTTTTGTCTGTCTTTGCTTGTACTTAGGACTGTCAATTTCTTTGCAGTCCTGAAGACATACTTCTTCGCCACATGACTGTCAAAATTTTGGAAGACCTGAATATGCACAGGAGTGCCACAATTTTGGCTATTCAGGACTACAAAAATTATGATGTCTCTTAACAAGTTTTGTAGCGTCTTTGGTGGCCAACATTTAACCGTAGGAAAATAATCAGAAAATTTAAAAGCGGAATAGACAAAAGATAAAACAGAAAGTTTGAAAGGACTAATGTGAATAAATAACACCATATCAGATGGACGGACCGACGGAATCCTTTTTTTTTCCACTCAAACCCCACCAAATTTCAAAATAACCCCTCCACAAACAAAAGAAATCCACAACCAGACCGATCAACGTTCCATCCCCAATCCTCCCTCTCCTCTGAAACCCTAGATTTCCGAATCCACCGATACACGGGACCCCCGCTTCCGGCCGGTGATGGCCGCCGAGACCTCATCGACGTCGGTGACGCAGACGGTGAACGGCTCCCACGAGTTCCGCATCACCGGCTACTCGCTCTCCAAGGGGCTGGGGATCGGCAAGTACGTGTCGTCGGGGAACTTCTCGGTGGGCGGCTACGAGTGGGCGGTGTACTTCTACCCGGACGGGAAGAGCCCCGAGGACAACGCGGCGTACGTCTCGCTGTTCATCGCGCTGGCGAGTGAGGGGACGGACGTGCGCGCGCTGTTCGAGCTCACGCTGATGGACCAGAGCGGGAAGGGGATGCACAAGGTGCACAGCCACTTCGGGAGGAACCTGGAGGGGGGCCCATACACGCTCAAGTACCGCGGGAGCATGTGGTGAGCGACCTCTGCCCGCGCGATCACTCGCGACTCGATTAGAGATGCTTAGTTAGTGTGTTTACTCGTCTTTGTTGTGCCGAACGAATGCCTGAGTTATACGAGTTTAGTCGCACGCATAAAGTTTACATTTTGCGACTGAACATGGTATTGGCACGCTGTGACCGTACCAGGGAAACGGGTTAGGGAGGGAAGAGTGGTTGGTTACATGGCTTTGTTGCTTACTTCTCACGTCTAATAGGTAAATAGCATTTGGTGAGCAATGTCTGCGCCCTCGCTCGCAACTCTCGGACTTGTATTTAATTGTTTGATTACGATGATAAGAGTTAAAGTTTACATTTTATGACTTTTATGACTGAACATGGTATTGGCACGCTGCGACCGTACCAGGGAAACGGGTTAGGGAGGGGAGAGTGGTTGGTTACATGGCTTTGTTGCTTACTTCTCATGTGTAATAGGTAAATAGCATTTGTTGAGCGATATATGCGCCCTTGCTCGCAACTCTCGGACTTGTATTTAATTGTTTGATTAGGATGATAAGAGTTTAGTCGTAGACACATAGGATTAATTGGCGGGTGGGTGATAAAGATATAGAGGATCGTCCGGTACTTGAAGAGAGATTTTTAAGTTAGTCTTCTAGTATCGTGTTACACTTTGCACATTGTTGCCTTTTCGTATTGGCGAAACGAGTTAGGAAGGGAAGAATGAGTGGTTACAAGAGTCTTGTTGCTTACTTCTAAAGTATAATAAGTAAAATCAGTCCTGTAACTGCCGATTGCTGTGGTGTGGGTCATAACTTGATCGTTCATGATTTGACGTGTGTGAGGCCGTATAATAGTATTGCCAAGTTCTCGTCTCTCAATTTTTGGGTTTGGGAGACACATTTACATTATGAGAGTTGACATTTTGGTATAGAGGGTAGTGAGATGGGCATTGCACATAGGGAATGATTTTTTTAGGTCACCGGTGGGCGGTTAGATCTCACATCTTTGCCTCTCGGGCTTTTTTTCTTGTAACAAAATTGAATTTTAAATAGTTGCAATTCACCTTATATTTGTGCAAGCATTCTTCATGATTTGGGCAATGTGATAATAAGTCAATTTATATTGCACATATACGAATACGATACTAAACTAATAGTACACAGTGCTCACAAGGTGACAGACATGGAAACAATTTTGGCATGACATAGTGTAATTTGGTCCTTGGAGTGTTTGTGTCATATCAGTGTACATGTCCTAAATGATGCAACACGGACACCTCACCGATTTTTGGCATCTTTGCTTCCAAAAGTGTGTTCTCTTGATTATACTAAGGAGTTTAAGACAATATGGATACAAAAAAAATTTTCAAATCGTTTATCATATCCTTGTTTTATTTTAGCTCTCATCTCCTAACCTTATTGGGTTCTTAGATGATGTTTGCCCTTCCATGGTCATATTCATTTTCATCCCTCGGGCTAATTATTTTCACCGAGTTGTTGCTTTGCTCTGTAGGAACACTTTGTGGAATGTTGGACATCACAGGATTCTTTGAACAATTTGTTTGAGTAGACTGTGTTTGATTATTGCAAATTAACTTAAGATGCAATATATTTTTGGTTCCATTTCTAAATAATTTTAAGTTACAAGAAAAATAGATAGTAGCATAATGTGAAAATGGTTCCTTTGCACATCTTCATATAACTTGAAGTACTGTTTCATGAATACCTCTTTGCAGTAAACTTTGAAAGAAATTTATATTTAAGGGCACCCTTTATTTTGTGTTTTCTAATAATATATATTATTATTTGTTAAACTGATGTGCCTATGTTGATCATATTGCTATCTCCTTCATATAGATCAGTAACGGAAAGAAGCTCTGATAAGCTGTAACTCTTTTCTTTATTTTGAATCTTGCAGGGGCTATAAGCGTTTCTTCAAAAGAACTGCCTTAGAAACATCTGATTATCTCAGAGAAGACTGCCTATCGGTCAACTGTAGTGTTGGTGTTGTAACATCACTTACAGAGGGACCTAAAACTTACTCCATACCAGTGCCACCTTCTAACATAAGTGAGCATTTTGGCCAGCTTTTGGAAAGCGGAAAAGGAACTGATGTAAGTTTTGAAGTTGACGGAGAGATTTTTGTTGCACACAAGTTGATACTTGCAGCACGTTCACCTGTGTTCAGGGCACAACTTGTTGGCCCAATGAAGGACCAAAATACACAATGTATAAAGGTTGAGGATATGGAGGCTCCAGTTTTTAAGGTCAGTGATTCTCTTATCTTGTATGTTCCTTATAAGCATTCTTGGATTATTTGTACACATGTAACTGATGATCAATTAGTCAGTGAATGTCAACTCCTTTCACATCTCTTCCTCAAGATTTTGTTAAAACAATAACCTTAACCTTATTATAGAAGAGGTTAATTGGCAAGAGCTTATGTTTCTTGCATACTATATTTTCCTTATGCCGCCCTAATCCCTCACCTTAAGCGTCCCAGATGAAATGACACGTACACTGCTTTTCTCTATCTTTATTCTTCCCTTTTCGTGGCCACATGCACCCTTGTTTCTTTTTGAGAAAGTCCTTCATATCTCCATTGTTGCGCGCATATGCCTATTGTTGGCTAAAGGCTACAGCTGCAGGTGTGTGAAACTCATGCACATGTGACATGCTATTTTTACATGTTCTGATGTTTCTCCATGTATATTTTCAATAGCAGAAAACCTTGAATATGTCCAATGTCCAAAGAATAACTATTCACCTCGTATCATTTTATTACTCAAAACCACTCAAACTTTATTCATTAGATGCAGAGGAACTTTTACTCTCCCCATCCTTTCTTAAATATATTTAAATACCTACTCCACTACTAATATATTTTTGAAAGCCACTCCGTTCTTAGTTGCTTTGATACATGGTCTTTCAGCGCTGTCCATTTCTGGAAAAGATGCAAAAGTTTCCTATGCATTTCACAGTTGTAGCTAAACAAATCGTTGGTAACTTTCCGTATGATGGTCTCCAACTATGTCAAACTTGTAAATATAGTAATTACGTACTTATTTTGTTTGTAACTTATATAAGGCTCCTCAACAATGTCAAACTTGTCAATAATAAATGTATAAACTTGTTTGAACTTTGAAAACCAAAATTTCACATGAATACTATCTTGTAGCCTTTTTTTTTGCATAGAATGACCCAAGTAAATTTATATAGTTTCTTTTGCTGATCCCATATTCTCTGCCTACTTAAAACACTGGCATTAACAAAATACCCCTCCTGTTGTAAATTACTTATTGTATATGCTTGTAATTTATCTCAAATTATGCTTGTAATTCAAATATAACATGTAGCAAAAATCTTATAAGCATGGTTTATAGATTGTTCAACATACAATACATTTTAGGATTTTCTGGATATGCGCATTGAAAACTGAAGTAACCTATGTTGCATGGTGAGATGACCGTGTCCGTGCTACTATCCTATATGTATCCGACACAACACCTCCATGACACTAATGTCAGATATACATTGTCCATGTCTAAGCTCCAAAGACGTTCAAACATGATTGAAAGTGATTTTGCATGGCTGTGAATATTGTGATCGCGCAAAACATATTTGAGATGTGAAGAAGTAACATTTATTTGTATCAAATCCTTTCTAGAACATTTGGAACCAGTTACTACCCTAGACATGCATAAATATAGATATTATTAAGGTCTAATGTATTAAATATGTTTATACATATATTTTTTCATGTGTATATATAACTGTCTCCATATTGTACACTTCTCATATTTTTTTTTCTTAAAAATGTTGTATTCTAAATCCATATTTTGAGTATCTAAATCTGTCTCGTGTCTGTGCAACCTAGAAACTAACTTATTGGCCAATTGCGTATCGCCCACAATATTGTATTGTTACAGATGAAGCATTTGGATGATGTATAAATGCTCAGGTACTCTGGGTTCCTGTAAACTATATGAAGACTGCTCTCTTTGAAGTTTCTTACTCTTTTCCTTTCTATATTATGACACTTAAGTCCGTATGTTTAGATTTATTATAATTTGATAAGTTCACATGCATTAATGCATTCACCTATGTTAGATAATATATAATTTATAATATTCAGGTGACTGCAGGATATGTTTTACTTTTTCCCATAAATTGGGTTTTATTAATTTTTTTTTTCTTTTTCCTTGTCAAATTCACATCTTCACATTCAATGCACCTAGAACATGTACACATAATTAGTTTGCCAACAAATTAAAGAGTAGAATAACACCTTTGGGGTTGACTTTTCTGTTTCTTTTATCCCTGACGGCCAACAAACAAGATAGTCAAACTGCAAGTGTGGCAGGTTAGATTCTCTACCCTATGGTTGCTTATGCTAGATTAAGTCTCCATAACAGTTGTTTACTTATTCCTTTACTTTTCTATACTAACTTGGCGTAATGGTACTCGTAGAAATGTTAAATCAAGACTATTTGTCATGATACTTTGCAGTGTAATGCTTATGTTTGTTCTTTTCAAATTATCGGTGCAGTTGAAGCAATAAACTTGATTATAGTTATGTAATTCTATTGCTTGCTAACTGAGAATGAGGGCTATGGTTATGTTTATAACAGGATCATAGTAGCATTGTTTTTGTAGAGAAAAATACTCTAAGAACCCACTTTTGAGAAGACCAATATTTCTTTAGCAGATTTGTGTAGATAAGCTACTACCAAAGCTTGGTCTTTGCTTCTCTGTATTTCCTCCATGGTTTGGATAATTTGTATACAATAGTTCTCAAGCATGTCACTGGGATTTCTTAAAATTTTAGTTATGATATTTTGTTCTTAGGAAATTAAAAGATTTACGGGTTTTAGTTGGCCCAAGTGTAACTAACGCAAGAGTCATTTAGCAGGCAAGCAGTTATTATCCCACTGACCATCAACTTCCCGAACTGCACCCACTAATTCTCTCTATTTTGCTTTGTAGTTTTCCAGAATAGCAAATGGGTTATGTTTAGTTTTTTTTTTTCCCAAATGAAGCTAAAGTGGTGGTTCAAGGTTATGCAAGCTTCTAAGATGTTATATATGTATGCGTGCGCGCATGTGTATGTGAAGGTTTTAGCTTAAGGATCCACTGGTTTGAGGATCCATTTTTTAACGAACATATACCTTCTAACTTTGAAGTACCAGAGAAATTACTTGATGTCATTTAAACAATCACTACTGACTTTAACACAGTTTTTGGATAAATTGGCTTCTTTATCTTCTTTTATCTTCTTCCGTAACGGCAAAGTAATATTGCAATAGGTGGATTGCTTCTGTTTATTGTGCTAATTTTCCATGGAGCTAAGGTAACTAGACCAAAAAGCATGATTTCAGATCTGATATAAATAGTGTACTTAACATCCTATGATTACCTTTCTCTCAAGACAATCTAAAGTTATCAGGAACTTGTTGATATTGTATTTGTTGCGAGGCCTGATAGTAGAAGGACCTTATATTGGTTTCTTTTGATCTTTGTTTAGAAGAGGGAATGAAATCTCGTTTCCTTTCTGACGACCCTTAAACTTCTCTTCGTCTCCCTCTATTCCCTTTTATGATATTCTGGTGGCTTGCACGAGGAACTGGGTGCAGCTTGATGTTCACATGTCATTTTACATAAAACCAAGGAGAGACCCATAGTAGCAATCCCATAATTTGTAAACTGAGATATTAGTCCTGGACGATAATGGGTTTTGAATCAATGACATTGCACTAATTAGCATAGGTATTAACGTCTGAATTAGGTTTTGGACTTTGTGAGAGAAATCTGGTTCGAGTCTCTCTCTAATTAAAAAAATATACACAATCAAAGACCTCTTACGTAGGATCTTACCTTCTCCCTAACTGGCTTCCATGATTTTTATCACGTATTATCCTAAACAGTTCGAGGAAACGCAGTACTGATTTTATTCTTATTTGTAAGTGGAAGTAACATTTTGAGATTGAGTTACGATACCAAGCATATGAGTTGATAAATATTTTCCTTCATAGCTGGTTGTCTCAACTACAAAATATTGTAGTTGTGATAATGTAACTGGTGTTTGATGCTAGTATCTTGTTCAAGTGCTAATACAATACAATGACTAGTTTAGTTCACAAGCCAAACCAATAGTATTCATGGCTTAAATGCAAGGTTTGCATGTCACGTTCCGATTCCGTAGAATCGCTAGTCGTCCCCCGGGTGTGATACCGTGCGAGCCTAAGTTGCACTCGCACAAGGCAGTGTCATAAGGTTATCCGAAACAAAACAACAAAGAGTACGCAAAGAAATTGAACAACACAATTGAAACAGAAGGAAACTTTACTTCATTAATAATGAACATCATTTACAAGACTCTATTACAATAGACGCTACGTGGACTTACAACTCACTCAAAATGAACGTTGAAGAGATAGTCGTTCCATACATTTACATCTCCTTATACAAAACCAAAACATTGCTTGGACCTGTAATCGGGGAGAGCTGAGGCATATCTCGCTAGATTGTTGCAGTCTTCAAAAGAGTTGATATAAGCCTTCAAGCACACGAGCAAGACTTCAAAACACCCGAGCGTTGTCTTGTTAGGTGGCACGCTCCTCTTGATTCGTAGTACCTGTGGAGAGCGAGGATCAGTACATTGCCGTGTACTGGTGAGTGACTAATTAATGTTTTACGCTCTCATTTCAATAAGATATATTGAAACATGCAATATTTCTAGTGGTCTTTCTAGCTATCCTAGTGAATTTCATGTAAGCAGTTGATAAGACGTAAACAATGTAAACTACGATAGAACTTATCCACGACAGAGCATGCCGTTGTAATATAAAACTTATCATGTTCTTCCTTATCCAATAGATATTAATCACTAAGACTGTGTATATTTATGTGGAGGTCACTGGCATGACAAGTCATCCTGGACTATAGTTTTGGTTAGACGGCGACCCTTTCAGCTCGGTTGCGAGCCCGCTGAAAGTTTTCGAATCATCTGTGCTAGGATACAACACATCTATCATGTTTTCCCCTAGGTTGAAATCGGTTTCGTAGTCCCGTCGGGTTACCGGTCGAGAAAACTATACCTTGTGCACAAGTTGTCCAATGACCGTGCTAGACTAAACTAGTTATTCGGGCATGTCCTACGACTTTATAATTTTTTTAACCAATTCAGTGAGTTCCGCCTTATGTTGCAACATTCATCGATTCATCCTTAACCCAGTTCTATAATGAGTATAACATAAGTAAGCATGTAGCAGTTTTATAGCAAGTGTACGTGAGAAATCGTGCAACAGTTCATTGATTCAATTCTATAGAAATAACTATTTCTACATTGTGTCAAGTGTATCTACATCTAACATTTCATTCTTTGGTGTCGTCGATTGATTGGAGAACAAGAGGGTCAAGGGAGAGAAGGGTCAAGCCACTCTGATTGATTGAGGTAAGAGGAAAAAAGTTTGTTGTGCTAGACGGCGCATACGCGATCACCTGCAGTCGCATAAGCAACGGATCAATACTCTACTCTTCTCTTCTGAGTTCAATATGAAATGCGAAGTTCGAAGAACGCAAGCAATGAAATCCATCGAAAACATTCACGAAAACACATTCGTAAAACCAAAGCCAAAGAAGCAAGTACGACATGGAAACAGAGCAGCGGGAGGTCTCTCCCGACTCAACCGCATAGTCCTTCCTCGAGGCGCAACCCAAGGAATATGGGACTTGATTTCGAAGAAGCCAATCCATAACGAGTAAAAGATCTTGATTCAATATGTCCCGATCAATCGATAGCGATAATGTTTCTTAATCGTGCTTCCCGCGAACGAAGAACGGGACACGATGTTGGGACGGGACACTACATTGTAGAATCGATATCGTACCCTACCTATGAGTATCGGGATCGACAGGATCAACGGTTTCAGATCGGAGTATCGAATTTTTTGGTGTCGGAAAACAAATAGTTATTAATAAATCTTTAAAATTTAGAAGAAATATTTTATACATTTAGACATAATTTTAAGTATTTCCTACGTTGTTTCTTAGTAGTTTTGAAATTAAATGAAATAGTAGTCACCCTTGCTGATTGGTTTACCTGTGAAAGATAAGTTTGCTTCTTTTTCATATTTTTACAACCTTATTATGCTTTTACGTCCTTGTTGATTGGTCTTTTTCATTCAATTTTCTTTGCTGAATTGACTAGAAAAAAGATCCCAGTATCGGTATCGGTTGGTATCGGATTGGAACAATGCCAAACCATATCGGTATCTGCCGTATCGGATCGGTATCGGCTGATACTGCAAACTATGCTTAAATGCATATAAATGATCATGCCAATGAAATGATGAAAAACTTTAATAGAAAATCAGCTTCCTTGGAAGCTGATGACTAACATAATAGGTAAACGCTATGAATATAAGCTATTTTAGTTCCTTGTATTATCTTGTTTGTGACTATAATCTACACAATTAAGACAACCAGAATAACTTAGGCATGAGGGGTTACATATATCATTATCATGTTAGAAAGTTTGTGCTTTTATTCTCTATTTGTTGGAAGTTAAGGCAAATCTATTCAGATGGTTTGATATGTCCAGCTTAGACGAATAGGTGCACATATTAGTTGTGATAAGATAGCAGATGAAGATGCCATGAGGTGCAATATGGTAGGCCAAAACAAACCTGGATTTAAGCAGTGATAAGAGATGCAATGTTTGTTTGTTAACTGAAGATTTAGACATGCCCAACAAATGGGTACACATATTAGTTGTGCTAGAATTCAACTGAGATGCCATCTATTAGAACAAGGCAGCCAAAGCAAACCTGGATTGAAGCAGTGATAACTGATAAGAGAGACGATCCTTGTTAGTTAACTGAAGGGTTGACCCTCAATAGTGGTGAATGGAGAAGAAAAGGATTCATGTAGCTGACATAAAGACTTGGAATGAAGGCTTTTTTCTTGTTTACATGAGGCTCCCCTTCGTTGTTCAGTACGGTATATAACTGAATGCACCTCTCTTTCGTCTTAAATATCCTACCACAATTATTTTGCTGTGTTATACAATATTAGATTGCTAAGATTAGAACTATTTTTTGAAACATAATATAGAAATTAGGTAAGTATCAGGAAACAGGAATTCTAGTCTTATTGAGAAGTAAGGAAATATACTTTCACTTTTCTATTTGTGGGGATATTGAGTTGCACTAAATTGTATGTGAGTTAGTTAAGTGTTGTTATGTGACATGTGATTCCATGTCTGTTATAACATTTTGCAGGCCTTGCTCCACTTTATATATTGGGATTCCTTACCTGACATGGAGGAAATTACTGGTCTTAATGCAAAATGGGCTTCCACGTTAATGGCACAGCATTTGCTTGCAGCGGCAGATAGATATGCATTGGAGAGGCTTAGGTTATTATGTGAAGTCAAACTCTGTGAAGATGTTGCTATAAACACTGTGGCGACCACTCTGGCTTTGGCTGAGCAGCATCATTGTTTTCAGCTTAAAGCTGTGTGTCTCAAATTTGTTGCATTGCCCGAAAATCTAAGAGGTAAATTTGTCATTATCATTTTTCAAATTAATGTCATCATAACTAATATAATTATCATATTGTTGTTACTTTATTGTTCCAAAATGAGAGTTTAATGCATTTGCCCTATAATCTTCTTTTGGGTTTTAATGGATCACTTTTACCAATCTAGTTTTTGTCACTAGAACGAACCTTCTTATGAGTATGTTTGGTTGCTAAGATCAGTCTTAAAAGTTTGGTTTTTGTGGTTAGAATAAACCTGAAGGACGTGTTTGGTTGCAAGAGTTGGCTTCAAATGCCACAAGTCACTTGTTAAAGACAGACGCTTAAAAAGTCACTTTTTTTATTCTTTTCTTGCTTTCTTCTAATTTCTCCCCTTGGAAGTGTAAATTGGGATAGTTTGGTTTTTGGTTGCATGGACCAAAGTAGGCGGAAAGAGTGTCTGATCCTACCATCAACACTACCTTATAGACAAAGTAATTTATTTTCCTTCTGTCCCACTTCGAATTGGCATCCTTTTTTTCTTTGGAGAAGTGAGATTGAGGTTCTGTCATTTTGAGAAGTGAAATCATGTCAACCATTGGTTACCTCAATTCACCACTTAGTTAGCTTTCCGCGATCCTTGAACACGCATTCCACAATGGCACGATCCAGGAACACGTTCTGGAAAGTGGAACGTTGACGAATTGGAACATTTTACTTGGGTTTCTAGCATTTTGAAGCCTAAATCTTGGTATTTTTTTTTGACATTATTGCCGGGATTGTTTGGAAGCTATGAATCTTTTTTTTAGTTTTGACATTTTGATGATACTGTATTAAGTACTATTAAACTTTGAATATGCGGCCCTGGCCCAGGGCAGGCCGGGCAACGGCCCAGGGCCCCCTAACAGAGGGGGGCACCAACATAGAACTGTCTATAATATAACTAGTATGTATCATGTGCACTTTTTTAACAAAAAACATTGTGGTGTAGGGGTAATAATGCTGGACTTCTATTTAAGAGGTCATTGGTTCAAATCTTGACTACAACAAATTTTTGTTTTATTTATACTTTTTTTTTACATTATGTATGGGAGGTCCATTTTGGAAGTTTCGCCTCGGGCCCCCAACAGCTCAGGGCCGGCCCTGAAATATACATTATATTACATTCTTGTCCCTTTAAAGCATTGTGGAAGTACATTCTGCATAAATGTATTGTGTGCCGAAAAAGCCTACCCCCAATAAACCGCGTACTCCCGTGTATCTTGTTCCCATTTTTGTTTCGTGTTCCGTAGCGTTCGACGTCCTAGGTAACCATGGGTTAACTAGTTGGGGAAGAGGTTAACGTAACTCAGAACTCAAAAGTGTCTCACATACCCACCTTATATGACACAGATGCGGTTGGAGAGCTCGAAGCAGCGAGGAGCTCAAAAGAAGCCTGTATCATAATTTTTGGGTCCTGAACGAAATTTCGGCTAGACCCAACCAGAATTCTGGTTTCCTGCAGCCATGTGGTTGGGAAAAATCGGAATTCAGGTTCGCATAAACTGGAATTCAGTTAATGCGGTCCAAGCTTATTTTGGGTGGATTTTGGTCAAATCCTTTCAAATATTTTATTATATTTTGTATTTAACTTTTAGTTACTTTCCAAGTTTGATTATGATTCGTTTCTTATGACATAAGTAGGTTAAGTTAAAAAGGGCTATTTAGAAGATAATAAACCAGTGATTGTTATTATTTTGAGTTGATTAATATGAGTTATTTTTCTTTCTTTCCTAATTCTCTTGAGAGTATTGAGGTGTCAGCTCTTGTATTTTTGTCGTTGGTTTGATGATCGGCATTTCCATGCTATGTCATATGGTATTAGAGCCTCCGTGGTGTCGGTCACCGATAGGGCTGCAAACGAGCCAAGCTTTTGTAAGCTTGAGCTTGGCTTGACTAGAATTAATCGATCTCAAGCTCGAGCTTGATAAATTTTTTATTTTAGAGCTTGAGCTTGGCTCGAGCTTGTTTATATTAAGCTTGAGCTTGGCTTGGTTTGAGCTCGAGCTTGGCTTGATAAGCAAGCTTGATTCAAGCTTGATAAACAAGCTCGATAAGCTCAAAATCAAGCTCGTTAAGCTTGTTTACAAGCTCGCTCAACTTTATTTCAAGCTCATTAAGCTTGATTTCAAGCTTAACGAGCTCAATTTCAATTTAGTTAGATTTGAATTCAAGTACCTGTAATATTACAATTTATTTATAAAAAATTAATTAAAAAAGTTCCCTTAATATCAATTATAAGGACATATGAATATATAATGCACAAATATATATATATATATATATATATATATATATATATATATATATATAATTAGAATTAAACAAAGAACAAACAAGCTTCTAAACAAGCTCATAAACGAGTTCTTAAACGAGCTTCTAAACGAGCTAGCTCGCGAGCTCAAACGAGCCGAGTACTTCTAAGCTTGAGCTTGGCTCGTTTATTAAACGAGCTCGAAAATGAAGCTTGAGCTCAGCTTGTTTAGTAAACGAACCGAGCTCAAACGAGCTTTTATCGAGCCGAGCTTCGAGCAGCTCGCGAACGGCTTGGCTCATTTGCAGCCCTAGTCACCGACACAAGGGAATCGTTCATGGAGGGCTCGTGTGGATTCATTTAGCTCGAGTGAGAAGTACGATAATCTCGTCATGAGTGTTCGTGATGATTGACGGTGACATGTTGCATGACTAACGAGACTACCGTGGTCGGAACGACGCCTGTAGATGCGGTCGCCATGACAACTATGAGAGGAACGACTTTTGCGGCGACTTGCACCTTGGAGGTCGGTTTGACGTTGGCTATGCTTATCAATGATGTGGTCGTGGGGAAGATGTGGGAGGAGTAATGATTTCAAGTTGAAGGTTGATATCTCGATCTTTCGTGGAGATTTGACATTGAGTAGTTCATGGACCAGTTGTCGGAGGTGAACCATTTCTTCGACTACATGAAGATCCCAGTAATTAAGAAGGTGAAACTGGTGGCTTATCGACTAAAGTCAGGGGCATCGACTTAGTAAGATATGCTATAGGACGAGCATAGGCGAAAAAAAAAGACGCATAACCTCATTGAGGAAGAAGCTGAAGACATGCTTCCTACTCAATGACTAGGAGAAACACATTTCCCATCAATATCATAAGTTTACACAGGGACAACGTAGCATCAATGAGTATACTACAAAGTTTTGTGTCTCACCGAACGGACCAGATCGACAAGACCAAAGCAGGTATCTTGCTATATGGATGGGTTCAAGCCAGCAATTCATAATCAAAGCGGAGCTCGGTCTTTTACCTAACGGAGTCTAGGAATTGAGCGTTGCACGACGAGCCACTACTTCAAGAAAGACGATAGTCAAGCAAAAAATTAAGGTGGCAATTGGAAACGGTTGATCGGCCCGAGACCAAGTCAATGGCGAAATCATCCAAAGAGGAGAGGGCGACGAAGAAGATAGTAGAGGAGAAACCCATCGAGACAAGCACCGCCCCGACAACTCGTATGCCAAACCTATTATTGACAAGTATTTTAGGTGCAATTAGCTTATCTCGGAGTGATTGTCCACGGAAGAAACAATAGACTTATGCAAGAGTCCGACGAAGAGGCAAACAATGACATCAACTACGACCTCGACGGTTCCGAAGAGAAGGCGACATTCCTTGGTGTGGTACAGAAGATAATGCTAACATCAAGACATAATGATACCTCACAAAAAATAAACTATTCTGAATCCGGTGTACTCAAAGATCTGGGGGCATGGTCAACAATGACAACCAAGAAAATCTCTTCAGCCACGAGTTGGTCGAAGATGCAAGGTTGACTTAGCACCATGAATCATGCCCCATCGCGTGGGTTTAGAAAGTGCCAAGTATAAGGATGACCGAGCGGTGCAAGGTTTCGTTCTCTATTATATTTTATCGAGACGAGGTCTACTGCGACGTGATGGACGGACTTGACGTCTATCATATGTTGCTTGGGAGAGACTATTAGTTTGATGTTAGAGCAAAGTACGACCGGCGCGACAATCTGTATCGGTTGGTGAATGACGGGGTGAGATATACTCTTATGCGCTTGTAGAGAAGTATCCGAACCAAATCTTTACAAGAGGAGGGGAATGCTTTTCTATCATTGATGGTCTTTACGAAGGAAGTAAAAGAAACTTTCAAGGAGGCCCGTGAGGTACATGTTTTGGTGGTGAAGGAGGCATACAGGTCGAAGAGTCAACGGAGGGAGGAGGGGTTCCAGCAGAGGTACAACGTTTTGCAATATTCTTACGGAAGGTTGCCACCAATGTGCAACATCCACAATGGAGTGATCTCGTTTCCCGGGTACAGTTTGTCAAACTTGCTTTGCTACGTCGTCAATCAACGAGAGAACGAGATTATTCAGAAAAATGTGGAGGACTTGATTTAGAAAGGGACACGTTAGAGAGTGCACGAGCCAGTGCACGAGTGATTGACTTCTGCCCTATTGACGCCGAAGAAGGACGGTAGCTGACAAATGTACATAGACAGTCAGGTAATCAACAACATCATGGTTGGTTATAAGTTTTTGACATCGCTACTTGATGATATGTTAGATCAATTGACTCGTGCCAAAGTTTTCTCCAAGATAGATATTCGAAACAGCTACCATCACACATCTGGCTACGAGCCGAGTGCAAGACGGCGTTATAACGTATGATGGATTGTTTAAGTGGTTGATCATGTTGTTTGAGTTGTCCCAAAGCGACGAAATTTTTTATGCCCCTCATGAATCAAGTGCTATGATCCACCAACTTTATCTAGACGGCAAAACAAAGAACTCGTGTCCGAGTTCTTTACAAGAGGAGGGGTCTGATGCGGACACGATCAGAGAGCTCGGACGAAGCCCTAACCAGAATTCTTGGTCCTGACTGGAATTCTGGTTTCTCGCAGCCATGCACTCGGGAAAAACCAGAGTTCGGATTCAGTTAAACCGGAATTCCGGTTCAAGGCGGTTCATGCTTATTTTTGGTGGATTTTGGTCCAAATCCTTCCGAATCTTTTGTTATATTTTGTATTTATCTTTTAGTTACTTTCCAAGTTTGATTATGATTTGTTTCTTAGAGCTTAAGTTATTTATTATAAATAGGACCATGTAGAAGATGATAAACAAGTTATTATTATTATTATTATTATTGAGTTGATCAATAAGAGTTATTTCTATTTCCTAATTCTCTTGAGAGGATTGAGGTGTCCCCCATCGTATTTTGGTCGTTGGTTAGGCGATTGGCATTTCCGTGTTGTGTCATTATATCTTGTTTATCCTGAATACCTCTTGGTGCACTAAGAAAGCATCACATACCCACTTTCTTGACAAGAAGCAGGGTTGTATAATAATATTCTCTGAGTTCTTTTTGTGCTCTTCTTTTGTGTGAGGCTAAGGGGTTTGTCAAGTTAGACTTTGGAAGACGAGCCTAAAGATAATTTGGTTTGCTGACAGTGAGAGCTCCAATTTCCACATTTTAGTTGACCTTATTTACTTTTTTCCCCCTTATCTTCATCTGATTTAGTCATAATTCTTCATACCTCACTTTCCAAATTATCTAAGTTTGTTTTAGTTTTTCTTAATCCAGGAGAATCCAGAAATCATTGACTTCTTTTCTTCTGTATTTACAGTGTTTTTCATGTTCCGCCTTATAACATCGTCTGGTAAACATCGCTTTCATAAATTTAACTATATTGTTCCTTTCAATCTTATCTTTGGAAAGATCCTGCCATTGTTAGCAATGTCAGGCAAGTAGGGATGCAATCTAGCCGATCCTTCATGCTTGGCTTGTTTATGCGTTGAAATTAACAGCCAAGCTTGAGTGGGCTCACGAGCAACTCAACTCGGCTTCAGAAGAGATCATGAACTGGTCAAGCTCAAGCTTGATTAACCAGCTCAATAACCGCAAACAGGGAAAAGCTTGAACTTGGAAAAAAAATAGGAGGGAATTTCTTGAAGTAGAAGATGAAGGAGAATTTTACTTGGAAAAAGTAGAATATGAAAATGGAGGAGCTGATGATCGACGATATATCTGAGATGGACTGGTGCCGTCAAGACTCAAAGATGGAGGCCACTGTCGGAAATGGAGGTTGCTAGTCGTCATAGCAGCTGTAGATGGAGGATCTTGGCTGGGATCCATCGCTGCGGAGAACAGTTCATGGCTAATTTTGGTTAGGGTTAAGGTTGTTAGTTGAGTGAGACGAGTGAGGAAGAGAAAACCGGTGTTAAGAGTTAGGGTTTGGGTTAGGAAAAGATGAGGAAATGGGAGAACAAGAGCGAGATAAAATGAGATGGGACAGTTCGAGAAGGAGATAATTTCAGCTGAACCTAGCTTATGGGACTTGTCGGCTGTGGCCCAGGGCTCATACCTAACTTAAAGAGACTATTATTAACAGTTAGAATAGAGCTGGGCCAAGTACAATCGAGTCATATGTTGAGTCAAAAGAGTGAATCAAGTCGAGCCAATCCAAGTACTCATCGAGCTTTCACGAATGAGATTCTCGAGCTTCCGTGTTCAATCTTTTGTCTCTTTAAGGAAATTGAGCTCATATTCATCTTCAAGCTTAATTTATTAAGGAAGCCCGGTCAAGCTTTTGTCGAGCTGAACCAAGTCGAGCTTATGAGCTGCTCTATTCATTTGCAGTCCTATAGCCTTGGTTCCTGAATGAGTAAGGGCCTGTTTGGTAAACCGTAAGTGTATGAAAGTTGGATTTGGATTTTGAAGGATGGAAAGTGGATGGAAAGTGTAGAAAAAGTTCGGAGTAGTAGGAGACAAAGGTGTTTGGATTTGGATTTTCAATAGTGTAAATTATTTATAAAATATAATTACTTTTTAATTAATCTAATATGTTATAATAAAATAAAAATATGATTACTATTTTAGTAATAATAATAACAATAATTATTATTTTAATTTTAATTACACAATAATAATAATAATAGTAATAATTATTATTATTATTGTTAATAGGAATAATATGTTATAATAATAAAATTTATGATAATGATTTTAATTAAAATAATAATAATAATAATAATAATAATTATTATTATTTAAATTTTAGTTACATAATAATAATTAATCTCTAATTTTCTATACTTAATCCAAAATAATAATAATCTAATGATAAATAAGTTTATTATAAAAAAAATGGTGACAGCCATATTTTAATCTTTTCATTTCCCAACTCTCTCCCTCTATTGCTCACCTCATTTCCCAAATAACTCCACTCTCTCTCTCTCTCACCATGGAGGAGCTAGCTCGCCACAGATAGAGGCGTCGCCGTCGTCGAGATCTTGCCATCTTGGGCGGCGGCGAGGACGCAGAGGCGTCGGCGCACGTCGTCGAGTTCTCGGGCCACCGTCGAGTTCTCGAGGGACCGAAGGAAGCAACGATGAGGCAGCAGCGGCGTCAAGTTCTCGGATGACCTCGTCGACCACTGCAAGTTCTTGTAGACCTTGTTTTTTTTTAAACTTTCCAACCCAAATCCGGTGGACAGAAACTACATATCGAATTTCACCTAAAATCCACCCCAAGGCTACAACCAAACAGCGGATTTGAGAATTTTCTTCCCAAATCCGAAAATCCTCCAAATCCAGCCTCAAATACCGGTTACAAAACAGCCCCTAAGAGAAGAAAGGGAATGCACAGAAAATAATGGAACTGGTCCTTTCTAATAGCAATTCCATGGGAGAACAGCTGCAAGTTGTAATATTTGCTTCTTCTAAAAGTACCAGGCACATAGCCTTTGATCCTGGATCAGGATGAGAAGAAAGGGAATGTACTGAAAATGATGTAGCGGTCCCAACCACATCCTTTGGTCCTATATCAGTAAACGAAGAAAAGGAATGCAAAGCAAAAATCTGGGGAGAAAGGGTCTGCGCAGGGAAATTTTGGAACTGCTCCTCCTAGAAGAGAAATTCTTCACAGCACAACTGCACGTGCAACTTGTACATTTTCTTATTTTGAAAGTTTGCATGTTCGATTGAAGAACAACAGTATGCTATAGTTCCCTTTATATATTAGCTACTTAGTTTATTTTTTGGGAGTTTCTGAGCTAATCATTGTTTAACTACATTGCTCTGAACTGCCAAGGGGTTCTCAATTAACTAAACCCAAATAGGATCTTCTTTACTTATCTTGTTGTAAAGATGCAAAAGTTAAAGGTGAAATAATATAAAAGTAGTGAATTGGTCCACCAACATGGGACAAAGTTTGGTTAGTGTGAGTCAGTGAGGAGAGGAGCATAATTTTCTCAGTTATACATGTGGTACCAATTGAAAATGTTTTTTTAATAGTATTGTACTATTGTACTACTTGATTTTAACAAGTTCAGGTTCCTGGAGTGTTAGGGCACCATTGGAAGGAGAAAAAAAAAAGGTTCCTGGAGTGTTACTCAACGTTTCCCTTTTTTTTGCAGCTGTGATGCAAACCGAAGGGTTCGACTATCTGAAGACCAGTTGCCCCTCCGTCTTGACAGAGCTCTTGGAGTACGTTGCCAAGATGGGAGAGCACGCGGCCATCGCTTGCGGCTCCATGAACGACGCACTTGACGGCAGCGATGCCAACGGAAGGCGTGTCAAGCAACGGATATAGCATGCTAGTGACAAAACCCTCACCTCGCTCGGCTGAAATTTTCTTTGTTTTCTTTTTCTTTCCAAGTGTTTGTAATGAAAAATTCTTCGTGTTTGTAATGAAAAATGCTTCTTGTGCTTTTCCTCTCTATTCGAAAGCATTTTTCGTGTATTATCGATATGATCTTCTGAGTGGTTAGCGTACATGCACTTTATTGAACTACTTATTGCAAAATTGATGAATCATTGGTTTCTGTAGGACAAGCTATTGGAATGTCCAGAATACAAGCGAAGGTGAGCAAGTTCTTAAATGTTCACATGACTTCTTTGTTTTTTCCTTGTTTGTTCCTCTTTGTTCTTGATTGTTGTATACAAAGAAAGGAGTAGTTGGTCAGGAGTGGTTGATGTTCTATGCTGCTTTCCTTCCACGAAGATTGGACAAACAAAATGCTGCACCTGCTGCTGGATTCTTTTGCCAACATTTGATGTTATGTTGCAGTCGACTGCAATTTTTGCTTGAATCGCTGGCAATCCGTTAGAACTATTGAGATGCCACTAGTAATTTATCTTCTTTTTTTTTTGAAGATTTGGTATTAGTTATTATTAATACAATTAGATGACTTTTCCTGGCTCTCATAGTTACTCTTGCTTTATATTAGTTATTAGTTATTATTGTACAACTTTTTATGGTAAATTCTAAAGGCAGTTCACATTTTACTTATGACAGCCCATTATTTCAGGATAATAATAATAATAAAAAACTTTCCCAAAATCTTTCATTCTAAATTTCTGTTATCTTTCTTCAAATTCTCAAATCCCTTTCTCTCCAACTCCTCCAATTCCAAGCAATGTCTAAAATAGTTAGTTAAAATAGTTTTAGAGCTAATTAGGTAAGAACGTTCGAACCCTAAATGTTAAATTTATGGTTTCAAAAAATCGACTAGAGCCGACAGTCGGGATTCAAACCAACAGGACTGTTGGCAAATGCTACAGTCCTATAGTATATAGGACTGTAGATTTTTCTTAGGTCCTATAGTATCCATGGAAAGTTCCTACAATCATGTATATAAGCAGGACTTTAGAATTTTCTAACATTCCTAAAGGACTGGGAACCAAAATATATATTGGTAGTGTGTTCCAATTAGGACTGTCAACTAGCTAACAGTCCTATCATAATTTAGGACTGTCAAGTTTGTTGGCAGTCCTAAATGATTGGGGACTTTAATATAATGACAATGAGTTTCAATTAGGACTGTCAACTCTGTTAACAATTCTAGTATCTTATAGGACTGTCAAATTGACAGTCCTACATTATGGTAGGATTATCAACTTTGTTGACAGTCCTAAAGCAAAAATTTGGACTGCCTTCAAGCAGAAAATTGAGCATATGGGATTGAACTAATTTGTTAATTCTATCCATCTTGAGTTTCAATTATGACTGTTAACTTTGTTGACAATCCTAACCTCTTATATGACTGTCAGTTTGTTGACAGTCCTACATTATGGTAGGACTATCAACTTTGTTGACAATCCTAAAGCAAAATTTTGGACTGCCCTCAAACAAAAAAAAGTGATAAACTTATTTTAAAAAAAAAAAATTAGACCGTCCTAAGCAATTTTTGAAGTACCTAAATAATTTTCATTTCTATTACGAGGAATGATATGTAAAGGGACAATCGCGCAACACTGTCCCCTTCTCTCTTTCTCGTCGTCAACATCCTTGTCGTTCCCTATAACCTGTCGTCTCTGTTTTGATTTAGTGATAGATGGGTTATGACAACCCTTGGGTTGCGTTGATTGCATTTGTTCCATTAGTATCGAGACAAAATAAGAAATTGGGTGCATTGGATTATGTCGATGGAGTACTCATCTGGAAGTCGATCGAAAAAGTAGAGAAAGAAGAAATTTTAGAGGGTTGACAAGAATTTTGAATTTATAGAAATTTTATGACTACATTACAACTTGATACCCTCCGATGTACGAGCTTTTCAACTTGGTACCCTCAACTGTTCGAACTTTTCAACTTGGTACTCTCAACTTTGATAAGTATCAATTTGATACCCTAAAATTCAAAAATGTCAAAATTATCCCTCCTCTCTCATCCCCTCCCCTCCCCTCCCTCCACCGACTGTACCACCCCCGTTGCCCCCCCCTCCGCGTCACGACTGCACCACCCTCGCGCCCTCCGACTACCTCCCTGTATTGCAGCCCTAACCCTGCTCCCCCCCCCCCCTCTCCGCCGCGCGCGGGTTGCCGCCACGGGCGGAGAGGAGGGGAAAGGAAGCAAGGTTGGGGCGCGGCAAAGGAATCTAGGGCACGGGGGTGGTGTAGCCATGGCACGGGGGCCGCGGGTGTGTTTATAGCCGGGCGTCGTGCGTCCTGTGAAGAGAGGGGGTGTTAGGTAGGGTGAGCATATGACGGTTGAAAACTGAAAACCGAACCCAACCGGACCAAAATATGACAAACGGTTCGGTTTTTCGGTTATCGGTTCGGTTTTCGGTTTGAAAATTTAAAATTTTTAAATAATGGTTAGGTTTTCGATTCTTGATCCGTGTAACTGAACCGAACCGAAAATCGGTTTAGATTTAGTAATTTATCAAACAACTCTCAATCTACATATACTAATGTTTTGTAATCCCTAACTGAGCGCACACTTTTCTCCTATTATCTGACGGTACTTCTTTGAGCACTCTCTCTCTACCCTCAATCTATATATACTAATAATTTTCACACTTTGTAATATAATAATTCATAAATACAATAATGACATTAAAAAAAAAAGTTATTTAAATAGGTTCATTTTGCTAAAAATTTGAAGGCACGACACATTGGCCCATGAAAACGAACCGACCGAAAACCGAACTGAATTAATTCGGTTCAGTTTTGTTCGTTTTTTATAAAAATGGTTTGATTTCGATTTTGAGAAATATTTATTTCGGTTTTCATATATACGGTTCGGTTTGAACCGAATCGAACCGTTGCTCACCCCTAGTGTTAGGGGCGCGATGGCCCGCGGCAGAGAGAGAGAGGGGGAGTGTTTAGAGGCGCAAGGAGGGAGCGGGGTGGTGCAACCGTGGCTCGAGGAGGGGCTGGGGGTACGAGGGTGGTACAGCCCGCGGGGGGGGGGGGGGGGGGGGGGGGGGGGGGAGGGGGGGGGGGAGTGCGGCGGGGGTGGTGATAGCCGGTTGTGGAAAGGGAGGGGAAAGGAGTGGTAATTTTATCATTTTTGAAATTTAGAATATCAAGTTGATACCTATCAAAATTGAGATGATCAAGTTGAAAAACTCGGATCGTTGAAGGTATCAAGTGATAATTTAGCCATTATCAACTTTTGACTCTACCAAATGATAAATACCTTACAAAAACATACATACGTAAATTGGTTCCGTCCAATACCACCTTGTTTGGGTATTTTATAAAGGCACAATCTAGATTGTTAGGGAAAATACAAAACCTAGATTATTAGAGGACAACACAAAAATGTTAATTTTTTACTACTCAAAATATCCTTTTGAAATTGTTAGAAGTCATCACCGACTGTCAGAATTTTGATAGTCTTAAGACAGAGTTCTTCTTGACATAATTCTTTATCTTTGACGCTCAATATTTTGACAATCTTGATTATTGTTAGAAGTTCCAAAATTCTGACACTACTAACAGATAGAGGTGAGCAAATACCGATCGCCAATGGCGGAGCTGGAAATTCAACCTAGGGTGGGCTAGGTTAGGCCGAGGTGGGCTGAAGCTTCGTTGGACTATATATATATATATATATATATATATATATATATATATATATATATATATATATATGATGAGGGAGGTGAGGTGCCACCCTATGGAGGGTGTCTACTTGTCACCCCCCACATGCTATCATCATGCACCCATGTGCATGATGATTGTTTGCCATGAAATATAAAAGAACAGAACAATTATCGGAGGACCGGACTTTTACTTCACGTTACAAACTCGCTTGTACAAAGAAAGCCAAGGGACGAAAACCTAGGTACAGCAGTCAAAGTACAATTGTTTATTTTAGATTCTGGGGGGTGACGATAGAGGCTCGGGAAGGCGATGGCAGCCCTGCCTTACTCCTTGGACGATCGGTATGCAGCCTTGGCTTCTGTGAAGAGATGGTTGGCATTGATGAAAAAATGCTCTTCTTGCTCTCCTCGTATTGCTCTTCTGACTTCTCTCTTTCTCTGTGTATTTTCTCTCTGATTATTAGGGGGGAAGCTCTTTTTTGTCTATCTCCTTCTGATCGTGTCTCTCGCAAGGGAATGGCACCCTGCTATTTATAATAGTGGGGAGCCTCATTAGGGTTTGGATGATTACCCATTCTCAAAGTGGCGGCGGCCTGATGTATAATCAATCTGGACCATTAGTTTAAGGCGTGAATGATCTGGGCCATAAATGGGGATAGTATTGAATCATGTGAATGATTAATGCTGATTGCTTTAAATCTTCATGATTGGTTGTGTCAAGCTTGGATCTCTCACCACGTGTCCCATTGGCTTGATCATGAATGATATGACCTGATCTCATTAATTATGAGGATAACGTTAAATATGGTCATTGGGATCTGGTAAATCTCTGATTGCTCTGAATCCCATAATCACCCTTGCTACCAGCTGTTAAGTCGTGGAAACCATTGAATCTCTGCCACGTATCTTAATGGTGGATCCTGTCAGAACCACATGATATTCATGAACCGCATGAGACAACGTCTCAGTGGGCCGCATAGGTATAGTACTTGCGAGCCGCATGGGATGGCTTCTTGGTGAGCCGTATAGGTATAGTACTCACGAGCCGCATGGGATGGCTTCTTGGTGAGCCGCAGGAAGATGATTCTTGCCAGCCGTATGGGATGGCTTCTTGGTGAGCCGCATAGGTATAGTACTCACGAGCCGCATGGGATGGCTTCTTGGTGAGCCGCAGGAAGATGATTCTTGCCAGCCGCATGGGATGGCTTCTTGGTGAGCTGCAGGAAGATGATTCTTGCAGCCGCATGAAGCTGTTCTTCAAGTGAGCCGCATGGGAGTATCCATGTGGCAATCTTGGATCGTGTCAGAGATTTTCTCCTGTTCCCAAAGAGTCTGTCATTATGACAGGGCCATTATGACACTTCATGTCAGAGCCGTCAGCTGTCAAATCATGGCAGAGCATTAAATAGGGCCATTACTCGATGGCCAGCTATGTGAAGGGGTCCCATGGGGACACGTGGGGTTGATCGAGCCACATATCTCTGTTGGTCGTATGTGAGCCGCATGTACTTCTGAACCACATGCGACTAGGGGGCTCTTTGAACCGCATAGGACTGTCCCTATGTAAGCCGCATGGACTCTCCTGTAACGAGCCGCATGAGACTAAGAGCCTCTCTGAACCGCATGGGACCACTCCTGTATGAGCCGCATAGATCATTATTCTGATATTTTTCATGCTTCTACAAGACCCCCTTTAAAGTTTTCAATTTGTAAAATTGAAATACTTTGAATAAGAAGCATGGCCTTTGTTGACCGCATAGATGATTCAGCCGTATGGATTAATCTGGCCGCATGAGCTTGTTAGGCCGCATAGACTTTTGCCACGTGTCCCAACCACGTGTGCAACTCTTCTGCATTAAATGCCCTTGATTCGCCGCCTCTTGGGGGAGGATCCCAAGGGTCAGTTTTGTTTTGACCGAAGCATTTTTCCTTTATTCTTTTAGGCGACACGTGGATCGAGATGTTTGTTTTGATTTTTCGAGCCTCCTTCGCCTATAAATAGGAGTGATTTTATTCTTTGAGGGTTTCTTTACCTTCTTTCCTTTGCTCGAACTCCTTGTTGCCGACTTCTTCTTCGTCTTCTCTCATCAACGATTGCCAATGGCTCCCAAGAAGACTACCACTGCTATGTGCAAGAAGGCCGCGTCGTCGTCTGCGGCGGCGAAGGGCAAGAAGGTCGCATCTTCATCGACGGCGGCGAACGTGGCGGCTCCTCCGCCGGATGACGTGCCTGTTTTTTACCTCGACGTTCACCCGCCTATTGCTGGTAGGACCATCAACATGAACTGTCACGGCTATGCTGCATATTTTATGCGCGAGCCTGTATTTCCAAGTATGCTGCGTGTCCGACTCATGTTCGAGTCGCATGGGATATGACCTAGGTCTGAGCCGCATGAAAGTTGTTGTTTGCAGCCGCATAACTACTTCATCCTCAGGGCCGCATAAGCTCATTTAGACTGGACCGCATGAGCTTTTTCAAACTGAGCCGCATAAGCCTATTTCGGACTGATCCGCATAAGATTATTTGAACTAAACCGCATAAGCTCATCCGCACTGAACCGCATGGGCTCATCCGAACTGAACCACATATGCTCCTTTCGAACCGAACCGCATAAGCTCATTCGGACTGACCCGTATGAACTCTTTCAAACTCAGTCGCATGAGGCTATACTGAGCTAAGCCGCATAAGCATCACGTAGTTTGTGTTTCAGCTATCTTTTTGACTTGTTTCTTTTGTTTTTTTTTCTTCAGTGAATCTGCCAGTAAATCCTGCGGGGGAACTTCTGGTTGGCTCGAATCAGTTCGCCTTGGGCGTGCGTCGGGATGATTTAGTTTGTCAAATATCCGAGCAGCTCCTTGTTAATGAACCTTTGGAGCGACTAAATGCTATCAGGGTTCAATTTTTCCAATTCCTTAGTGACATGATGAGTTCCGGAAAGCCTGATGGGAAGCATTTGAGACCGGTCTTCTTCTTTGGGGATGCGTTGATCATAGAAAACTCCCGAGTGCTGGATGTTTCCGAGAGTTGGGATTTTGACCTGGACGGGATGCCGATTCACATCCCCATTATGAAGCGTCATTTCCCTTTTGCGTGGTTCAACATGATCGTTTTGGACATACAAATGCCAGACCCCCTCACTCCAACCAGACCGGGGATGTTTGTTGGTAACATCCGTTACAACAAAACTACTGGGTCAGTGCGCGCGATCAAGGATCCGGCCAGTCGATCCGTGATGGGGTTAGTTTCGGGTACCTTCATCAACACACCCGGTCCTAACTTCTCATTCTCTCAGGCTGATACCTTCCTGAGCCAGCTTGCTCGCAAAGGGTCCTATCCTGTCGGCAGATTGGTACTGCCGAGCTGGTTACACCCCATTCCCCCGTGGGCTAACCTGACCTCGTGGATTCTACGGAACTACGGAGAATTTTTGCGGGAAGTCAATCTTTATGATGCTATCCGGGGTACCAGCCACGGGTTGCCCGTTAATAAGCCATTGTTCATAGCCCTTCTAGAGATGTACAATCATCGGACAGGGACTTTCTTCACCCCTGTAGGGGAATTGGGGCTCGCTCTTCACGAGATATATGCTGTCTCTAAGCTCCCCTGGGGAGACGAGCCCTTCGAAGCGTACACTCCGACGAATGAGGAGTTCCAGGATTTAGATCGACGATTCCCGGTTTCGTCGCTGTGTATCAAGAACTACTGTGTCATCATAGCACCTGTCACCGAACGGCTATCCAGAAAAATGACAGCTCGGAAGGGGACGCTCCCCATACCAAATCTTGGGTCTCATACCTTTTCAAATTCAGCGCTGCTGGCCGAGTTACTTCCCGGGATCGTCAAACTCCTAGGAAAGTAGAGGACTTGGTGTCGACTGCTAAGAGGTCGAAGTCTAAAAGTGACAAATTTGGGAGCCAGATTGACTCCTTCAGCTATTTTTATTATAGTACCCGGCGGTTGTCAGAGAAGGCCCTCTTGGCAGGGTTTTTAATGGTGTGGCTGCGCAATTGTGTGGTCTCAGGAGGGGCAGGCTCTATCGAGAGGATCAGTCGCCACTTCATTCTCCCTGCCGTGAAGTTGGCCTTTGGGGTCAGGCTGGCTCTTCTTCCCGCTATGGTGTGCAGTATTCAGCATGGTCTCCGTGCCTTCTCGTCGAAGGTCATCGCTCGTGACGTGGCAATGGACTTTGAACATGTAGAACTGCCTTATCATTACTTGCTGGGATGGTTGTTGTTGCATTATCAGTCTTTGATGAGGCCTGAGACGGGGGATGGCGTTACGGACGACGACGCTTTTCTTTTCAGGTATCACCATCAGCCTTGGGAATGTAGTACCATGTCGGCGTGTCGGAGGATGTTGGCGAGGGTGGACGGATATAATTTCTTCGTGTCCGTTCCCCGTTTCACCGACCAAGAAGTGATGAGTGTCCATGTTGATGGTGTTGGACCTCCTCATTTCTTACCTGAAAAGATGTGTTTCTGGCTGCGTAACATTCGCCCGGCGTATTTAGTTTACCGCAATCGCAACACTGTGTACTTAGAACCCTACTTGCCCAGTAGGTTTGCCCGTCAATTTGGGTATAGTCAGCTATTCCTCGGGCATCCCAGTTCCCACCTGGGATTTGAAGGTAGCATTCTCGATGGTATTAGGGCATGGAGCTACTATGACACTTGTCATACTCGAACTAGCTTCTCGGTTCCTGCCACAAACGTGATAGGGGAAATCTTGCATATGGCGGCCTTATATCATGTTACGGCAAATTATCCTCTTGATTTTGACCCGAGGACTAGCTTCATCGTGGGCACTCGCCTGGCGGAGAAGACTATGGTATCGAGGGCAAAGAAGAAAGGGGCGAATAGAGTTCCTACGCCCGATTCCGAGTCCTTCGACACAATTGAGGAAGACAACGAGCGAGACGACAAGGACTCTCTCTCTTCTGGTGACGAGGCAACGGCGGGTCAGCCTTCCATCATGGCAGATGAGATGATGATGGATCAACCGTCGGTTGTATTAGATGAGGCGGTAGACCAATTGCCATCTGTACCGGAGGTAGTGCGGGTAGAACTACCGCCTGTCGTGCCTGGTCCCTCACGTAAGCGAGGCAGGCGTGAGTCTACTGGCGGAGGAGTAGCCTTTTCTGTGAAGAGAGCGGCGGTCGGACCCCGTAGGCTACTTATTACGGAGAGGGGTGAGGATGCAGGCGATGTTCCGGAGGTAAGACCAAGTCGGAGCCATCTCTTTGTTGTGGTTTTTCCTTATTTTCCTTGGAGATATGACATGACCATTTTTTCTTTGTAGGCGTCTGATAAACCAGGCTCTCTTGAACCGTCTACTGCCCCTGGCGTTGATCCAGCCCTTGCTGTTTTGATTAGCGACATGTGTGCCGCGGTCCTTTCTGCGGGGGCTCTCTCAGCGGCGGCTGGAAGCTCCCAAGTTGCTGAGTCCTCGGCTCGGGGTGACGAAGGTTTCCTCGGATCCTTCTCCGAGATCGCTGAACTTCAGCAAGGCGACGCCGATCTCGTTGCATCCCTTCCCGAGGGTGCAGGGACGGAGGAGCCTATTATACCTGACTCGGAGACTATTTGTGAAGAGGCTACGGTGGCTGTAGGCAAACTTCAGCCTCCACACTCCTCCACTGGTAAGATAAGCCAAATATTGACTAGTGAGGGGGCTTATTTGCTCTATCAACATATCCTCCGGGTCAAATTGATTCATGGTTGCCTTGGCCCTACAGGTCCTGACCCTTTACTTCCTACCGCGGATGTTCTTGGGGAAGGCTCGGCCTGCCGTGATCTGGGAGAAAGGAGCGTTTCCTCTCCTTCGTCGTCTCATGTCGAGGGGCCTTCCGCCAGCCCCGGGCAGATGGGAATGGAGCTGGCGATGGTCTCTACCTCATCGTCTGCTGATCATACAGCTCCGGAGATTGACCTCTCGACTCTGCCGAGCATTCAAGTTCTGCGGGCCGCTGAAGAGGAGTTGGCCGCTGTTCATGCGTCCTTCCGTGCGGAGTTTGTTTCTCTTGTGGCAGGAGCGGTAGATTCTGTTGCGTCTTCTTCAGCGTTGCCGGCTACACTCCCGTTGACACTGGCTTCCTCGGAGGCTCTGGACGAGGTGACGCAGGATGTGGTCGACAGCTTCTATCGCCATTTAAAGAGGGGCGTAGATGCTGCTGTAGAACGGGGACCCTTTTTACTCTGTCTCTGCGGTGCGTTCGGGGTCAGGTTGCAACTTTGAAGTCTCTTCCTGGCGGGGTAGGGTTGGCTGCACTCCTGGAGCCTAAGTTGGCAGAGGCTGATCAGCTTGTGACCCAATTGCTGGCGATACGGCAGGCGGGCTTGCCTGCTGCGATTGAACGGGAGCGGGGCTTCCTCATTGCTGCTCAGGATAGGATCAAGCTTGCTCGAGATACTGCCGGGCCAGTCGTGCAGGGGGACCTTGACAAGTTCTTCGCTTCGTATGACAGGCTGGGTCGTCGAAGTCAGGCTTGTCGGGCTCGGGAAGAGTCTGCTTCTCGTGGGATCGCTGACACGAAGGAACGGATTCTCGCACTCCAGAGGGAGTTGGCCTTCTTAGAGTCAGAGCTGAAGGCTGCTCAGACGGAACAGGAGTCAATCGTTCAGGAGGCCGAGAAGGTTTCCCGATCTTCTGTTAACCTGGAGCGGGCTTTTAAGAAATTTGAGGACAACTGGCAAGCTCACGCATATCTGGAGGACGAGGCAGCGCTGACTCAGGAGGCGGAGCGTCGAGCTAGACAGAGGTTTGAGCGGTCGGTTGCCTTGCTGACGGACCGTCTCACGACACTATGTGCCGCAGAGCAGTGATCGGTTTTCTATTTTCTTTTGCTCCCCTTTTGTTTTTTCTTCTTCTTCTTTTTCAAGGGATGTGATCCCAGATGGTGTAGTACTTTGAAGTTTGAATAAATGAGCATGTTTTCGACTCATCTTCTCTTTCTTGTACTTGTGACGTTTGTGGAATTGGACTTGCTGGGGGATTATTTGTGGACCTGTTACCCTAGGCGTACCTTGGTTTTAGGTACGAATAACAAGTTTGGTCAGGATATCCGGAACAGCCATGGCAAAGTGGTCATGGGTGCTCTCGGTATTGGGAAAAAGAATGCCATAGAGCAGCTGGGCTCCCGGGGCATGGTGAGATGGTAGATTTATGCTAAGAAGCTTAGCAAGGGATATTTGTGGACCTATTATCCTTGGCGTACCCTGGTTCAGGATACGGATAATAGGGTGAAAGAAAACTAACATATTTGCTCAGAGGTTATGAGGACATGGCAAGCATGAGGGTTTTACCGTGGAATCTTCCTGCTCAGAGGTAATGAGGATATGGCAGGGGAGACTTCACGGAAGATATTCGTGGTCAACAGCGGACATTTATGGTCAACAGAGGACATTTGTGGTCAACAGAGGACATTTGTGGTCAACAGAGGACATTTGTGGTCGACAGAGGACATTTGTGGACCTGTTATCCTTGTCGTACTCTGGTTGTGGGTACAGATAATAGGTTGAAAGGGAACCGACATACTTGCTCAGAGGTAATGTGGACATGGCAAGCACGAGGGTTTCTTCGACGGAGCCTTCCCACTTAGAGGTAACGAGGACATGGCAGGAGTGGGCTCAATAAAGAGGGGGTACACAGAACGACTCAGAGGTAGGAGAACGTGGAAGTTCTATACGAGGGGGCGGTTTGTTTTTGGTGGAAGTGAAAACGAATCAGAGGTAATAAGGACATGGCCGTTTCAGAAATTTGTGGATCGATTACCCTTTTTGTGCGCTGGGAGTGCGGGTAGTAGATCGTGAGGGAGGATCTCTTCCAGGAAGGAAGTTCAGAGGTATAATCATACGTGACTTACTATCTGAAAGAGTGACCGGGATGTGAGTTCAGAGGCACCAGCGGGTACATAACTCGGTAATTTAGAATATTGAGAGGGTGTGAGTTCAGCGGCACTAGCGGGTACATGACTCGATAATCTGAAGGGAATGTGGAGGTGAGTTCAGCGGCACCAGCCGGTACATGACTCGATAATTTGAAATGATGTGGATGTGAGTTCAACGGTACCAGCGGGTACATGACTCGATGATCTGGAGAGAATGTCGTTTAGACATAATATTTCTTCAGGAACTTGCCGTTGACGGGCAACATGAGCAAGTCTCCGTTTTGTTTTGCGAGGCGGTAAGCACCGTTGGAGAATACTGTCTCAATGATAAATGGGCCTTCCCACTTTGGCTGTAATTTGCCGACGGTCTTGTGAGTCATGACCATCGGCCTCCGGACTGCCAGAACGAGATCGCCCACCTGGAATGTTCTGATTTTGACCTTCTTGTTGAAGGCTCCGGAGATGCGTGCTTGGTATAGCTCAATTCGTTGCTGAGCCAAGAGGCACTTTTCGTCTAGTGCTTCTAATTCCTGTAGCCGGCAATGGTGGTTTTCGTTTGTCGTCAATTGATGTGTGAGGGCGACGCGTAGTGAGGGGATCTGAGTATCCAATAGGAGGACTGCTTCACTCCCGTATACTAGGGAGAATGGTGTATTCCCGGTGGCTATTCGAACTGTGGTGCGATAAGCCCATAAGCATTCACCGAGCTTCTCGTTCCAGTCGCATTTGTTGGAGGAAACAAACTTCTTGAGGAGTTTGATGATTGTTTTGTTGAATGCCTCTGCCAACCCGTTCGTTGCCGGGTTGTACGGTGTTGGAGCGACATTCTGAATACGGTACTTGTCACAGAACCGATAGAATGCGTGGCTTGCGAACTGCGGACCATTATCATGGATGATCCTTCGGGGCAGTCCAAAGCGGTAGATGACGTGATGCTTAAGGAAGCTGATCACGTTTGAAGTCTTAACTTCTGCGAGTGGGACAGCTTCCGCCCATTTGGAGAAGTAATCAGTGATTGCGAGTATAAAGCGATGTCCTCGGGATGAAAGTGGGGTGATTGGACCAATGATATCCATTTCCCATGCTTCGAATGGCCAGGACGCCACTGTCGGATGTAGAAACTCGGATGGTTGGTGAATGAAGTCCGCGTGGACTTGGCAGGCTTTACATTTTCTAGCATAATCTATCGCATCTGCCACCATTGTGGGCCAATAGTAGCCCATTCGGCGAAGGCGGTCTTGCAGTTTTGGGCCAGGCTGATGGGCCCCGCAGATACCGTCATGAGCTTCTCGTACGGCTTCTTTGGCTTCTGCATTTGACAGGCACCGAAGCAGTAATCTGTCGTAGGAGCGACGATACAGCATTTTTGTCTCTGTATCGTAGAAGAATCTGAGAGAACGCCGTCTGATGGAAGTGGCTTCCTTTGGGTTCTCGGGCAGGATGTCGTAGACGACGAAGTCGATGAATGGTTGTCTCCAGTCTGGGGCATCATCGATCGTCTGGGCGGAATAACTCACCATGAATTGCACATTATTCTTGGGACAGACCAGTTCGTGGCCTAACACATCCACTGATTGGCGATCATAGTTCGGAACTGCTAGGAAAGTGGCAAGACCAGCTAGGGCATCAGCTTCGATATTTCGGAGTCTGGGGACATATTCGATGAAGAATCCCTCGAACGACAAGATGATGTCAATCGCCATTTGGTGATAAGGGATCATGTCTTCGTGGCGGACATCGTATGAGCCCCGGATCTGATTGACGATTAGTTGGAAATCGCCGTATGCTTCAAGGTATTCTACCCCAGCTCTCTTGCAAGTTGGAGGCCAATGACCAGAGCGTTGTACTCGGCCACATTGTTAGAGCAGGGCTCTGTGAGGGAATAAGCGCGGTTGATCACCAATCCGGAAGGGGAGATCGGCACTACCCCAACTCCGACGACTATATTGCCTTTAGGTCCGGTCCTCGAAGTACCATCGAAGAACATTCGCCATATATTCTCGTGAGAGGTTGCATGCGAGTCGGCGACCTCATCTGGGATCTCTTCATATATCCTGGAGGACTCCGAGCCTGGGTGGGCTGCTAAGAAGTCTGCCAGGGCTTGACCTTTAACTGCCTTTTATGGGACGAAGATCATATGATAAGGGGACAGCAATATTGCCCATGTAGCGAGGCGAGAGCTGAGTGCACCTGGTTTAGTCATGAGGATCCTGAGAGGGTTGATTCGTGAGATCACGTGTATCGTTTGTCCGGTGACATAGTGTCGCGTTTTCTGAATGGCGAACACCAGGGCGAGGCATTCCTTCTCCACAGCGGTGTATCGGTGCTCTGGCCCAATCATCATTCGGCTGAGGTAATATACGGCCTGCTCATGGCCTGTGTCATTGTTCTGTGCCAGCAGATCTCCGAGGGAGTGTTCCATTGCTCGTACATAGAGCAGGAATGGTTTTCCAGGAACCGGGGCTACCAAAACTGGAGGATTTGATAAATATTCTTTGATGCTGTCGAAAGTACGCTGACATTCCTTGTCCCATACGAATGAGACTCCTTTCTTCATGAGGTGCGTGAACGGTCGGCATCGCCCGGAGAGGTTAGAAATGAACCTCCTGATGTAAGCTAGCCTCCCTTGGAGGCCTCTGAGTTCGCGAAGATTTCTCGGGGGACCCATCTCCATGATTGCTTTCGTCTTCTCAGGGTCTACATGGATACCTTGTGCCGTGATGATGAAGCCCAAGAACTTCCCGCTGGATACGCCCAGAAAGGACTTCGTAGGGTTCATTTTTAAATTGTGCGCTCGCATTAGGTCGAATACCGTCTTTAGATCCAGCAGATCGTCTCCCTTGCAACGACTCTTAACGGCTATATTGTCAATATAGCACTCCACTGTCTTGCGTAAGTGGTCTCTGAAGATGATGCTCATGGCTCTTTGATATGTGGCGCCAGCATTCTTTAAACCGAAAGGCATAACTGTGTAGCAGTATGTGCCAATCGGTGTTCGGAATGATGTATACTTTTCGTCATCATGAGATATTTTGATTTGGTTGTACCCCGAGAATCCATCCATGAATGACATACGTTCGAAGCCGCAGGTATTGTCGATCATGATGTCTGTGATAGGAAGGTGGAATTCATCTTTGGGACATGCCTCATTCAGATTGCGGAAGTCGATGCAGATTCGAATCTTTCCATTCTTCTTGAGGACGGGTACTATATTGGCGACCCAGTCGGAATGTTGCTCCTCACGAATGAAGCTGCTGGCTATCAGTTTGTTGACTTCGGCTTCGATCGCGTCCATGATGCCTGGGCGGAAGCGTCGCTGTTGTTGCTTGACTGGTTTCGCATCTGGCCGAATGTTGAGTTTGTGAAGAGCAATGTCGGGATTTAACCCTGGCATGTCTTCATAGCTCCAGGCGAACACATTAATGTATTCTCTGACAAGTTCTAGCAGCGACTCCCGTTCTTCGTCTGTTAGGCTTTTACTGACGAAAATTGGTTTTGGAGAAGATTCGCTGCCGAGATCCACTTGTATGACCTCATCTTCAGTAGGAGGTTCTCTTTGTTCGAACCGCTTTTCCTATTGTGCGTCCAACTGCTGGGCCCATGGTTCTAGCTTGTTACGACCCGCACCCACTGTGAGGGTACGGGAACGTAACAATGTCCAGCCTATGCCGCAGTGTCGGCGGTAGAACGTTGTCCTAGGTCAATCATCTAACAATATAAAGGTACCTGTACAGTATATACACTCCGAATGGAGGTGACATAGCAATATACAGTCTCAATCACATCTAAAGCAGAATGAAAGATAGGAAGATAGATAGATAAATACTGGAATGAAGGAAAAACCACATAAATACAACCAGAGAGTCTAAGTGTCTACTGACATAACAAATCAGAACATCCAGCTCAATACAAGACTCTAACACTGAAATGAAAGAATATATACAATCTAGATCTCAAATGACAGAAATAGAAAACCTAGACTAGGGAGCCTCAGTCTCTAAGCTAGTGGATCATGCTGGAAATCTGGGTCACACATGGCATATATAGCTGCCCCATATTAGGTGTCTACGCAGGCCTCCTCCTCATCCTCTGTAATATTTTCAACAGGTCCAGTCAGGACGGAAGCGAGCACAAAACATCTCACGCAGTTCATATCGAGTTAGGAAATATAAAGCATGCAATAGAGTAAAGTACATAAAACGCTGAAAGAAGAAGATATATGAAAAACAGTAGAGATTTGATAACAGAAAATATCTAAATATGATAAGTAAGAACTGTAAGGAACATATGATTTTAGAGCATAATATGGTTATGTAAACGGGTTAGATTATACAATAGAATGGGACTTCTTTGTACGTGGGTGTACAATGGACATATACAATTTCTTATACAATACGATTGATCACATAACCATTTCTACTCCCCCTCCCCAATCAATACACAAGGATCCAATTCAGTTACGTTACCTTATACAATGGCTTGTACAATGTCTTATACAATGACTTGTACAATGGCTTGTACAATGGCTCAATATGATACTGAGAGTACAATATGCACAATGAGTGTACAATGATAAGGGTATTCAATAAATATAACATGTAAGTGAAACGCACATCACAATATGTACTTAATGAATACAAGGAGATAACATCTCAGAAGAAGATCCATATAGTACCAATCCGTGATAATGATCGTGTCAGCATCAAGTACAGTAATCTAGAGCAAGAATGTAAATCCACACAAGTATGAAACGGTCAAAGAATGTACTCGCCTGATAGCCTGAGTGTCTGAAGAGAATATACTATCCGAGGAGTGGTGTCTGTCTCCTATAGAACAGTACAAGTCACTATGAGTCCAAAATGATAATAAGATGCATTACAATGCATTCTAAATAAATCTAGGTCAATCTAGGTCAAATCTAAGTAAAACCTAAGTCACACCAAGCTAAACTAGGTCGTACTAGGTCATACTGAGCCAAACTGGGTTATACTAGAACAACCAAGGTCAAACAAGGTCACAGAAAATCAATCCAAGTCAAACTAGGTCAATCGGGGTCAAAGGTTGACTTACAGTTGACTTTTGGTCAAAAAGTCAACTCTAGTCAACTCTGGTCAACACTGAGTCAACCCTAGGTCAAACAAGTCACATGTTGACCAACTGTTGACTTCCAGTCAACTGGTCAACTCTGATTTGGTTTTGGTCAAATCTGGTCGCTTAAAGGCTAAGTTTGACTCTCGGTTGACTTTTGTTGACTTTTGGTCAACATGGTCAACCGACGTCAAAACTAGTCTATGAGCACTATATTTGATCATTACCAACCAAGGGAACCAAGTTCTAGCTCTATCTTAGACTCCAAACTCAAATACCCTATTTCTAGACATTACCTAAATTACCTTACCAAGGTAAATACCAATACCTTGCACAATACCACTCTAACCTAGGAATACTAGTCTAGGCTTCCTAGGATAGCTAGATACCATCCTATATTAACATTACCTACCAAGAAAACCTAGTATCTAGGTCATCTAAGTCATCTTATGGTACATGTTGGCCATACCCATTACCTTACCTCATATACCATTCTAATTTACCCTACACTCACACAAACTCACACAACTCACACACAACACTCACACAACACTCACACAGGCCCTCCTATATGTTTAGACATAGGCTAATACCTATAGCTCCTAAACACACATCCATATAGACTTACATAATACCCAAATAGCTCATACACTACAACACTTAGGCTCACAAGGACACACACACAAGGCTCACACTAGGGACTGATTGTGGCATGCTAAGGGTGCTGTTAAAGGGTGCATATGGACTGAATTTAGAGGCTATGTATAGGACTGAAAAATGGGACTAACATGTGGGTTCTAGGCCTACAAGGGCTGTCAATTGGGCTTCTAAAGACAGGTTTTGGACAGGTTAAGGGACTTGGGTTTGGGGACTGCTAAGGGGTGTATTTGGGACTGATTTTTGGGGACTGGTAGGACAGGTTTAACAAGGATGTCATTTGAGTGTGGTTTAAGGCTATTATTAGGACTGATTTTAAGGGGCTTCCATGGCTAAAATCTGGACTAATATGGGACTGATTTTTGAGTGATGTATGGATTGATTTTTGTGGACTGATACATGGGCTAAGAGGGCTGTTATGGTGTCCAGTTTAGACTAAATTTAGAGTAAAGGGGGACTGCCATGAATGGTTGTTTAGGAAGCTGAATTTAGGCAGGTTTAAGGCTTCTATAGGCTGCCCAATGGGCTGAAATGGAGCTAAATAGGACAGGTTTGGGGTGGCTATGTATAGGCTGTTCAGGCTGATATGGGACTGGTCCTAGGGACAGCAAATGGCTGGAATAGGATAGCCTAATGGCTGTCCAAATTGGACTGAATATGGGACAGTCAAGTGGTTGTGTAGGGACTGCATTCAAGGGCTGTCCATGGGGGGTGTATGGGACTGATTGTTGGCCTGGAAGATGGGAGCAAATGCTGCTGTTTGCAGGTGGTATCCCCCCCTCTCCACACTGCTACCTAGTAGCAGTGCACACTGCTACAATGTGCACTAAATCAGTCCCCTGTGGGGACTGATATGCACTCCTACAGTTGCTGATTTCCAATGGTTCCTCCCCCTTCAACTCCACTCTCTAGATCTCACTCTCTCTCTCATTCTAATCTCTAACTCTCTCTATACTCTCCACATATATAAACACACACACACACACATATAATCAAACACCACCTCTACACACTAACACACACACTATTCTCCAACTTGGCCGACCACATAACCATTTCCACAATACAAGAACACACACATATATACCATAATATATATTCATATATATATAAACCATATTATATATATACATATATGTATATATACATATAGAGATTGATATATATATCACCATATATATATAGATATAAACAATATGATACAATAAGATACATAGGAAAACTATTCCTAAACACATGAAAATCTGGGATTAAACATTAGACAACATCAAATCTATATATAGATAATTCCCCATGTGTCCAAGTAGGAGTTTTCCCATATGGACACAAACCTACACATAGGACACCTCTATAAGTGCCCAAATGGACACGAAATGGACTCAAATGGACACACAACCATGGGAGTTATTCCTATGGGTCAAAAATAGATCTATATGCATGAAAAGATGGTTTATAGGAGAGATTATACCTTCCGGAAGAGAGATTCAAAGGAAAATGCCTCCCGACACGTAGAGATTCAAATGGACACAAACGAGCTTCGAATCCTTCTAAACTTGGCTAGCACCTTCCTTTCATGGAGTAGAGGAGGAGAGAAGAAGATTTGGTGGAAGGAGGAGTTGATTTAGAGATGAAATCACTAGGGTTTGCTCTCTACAAATTTGGGAAAGAACAAGAGAGAGAAAATAAGATGGAAGGAATAGAAAATATCAAAGGGGCTTGTGCCTATCCTCTCCTAGAGGTGGCCGGCAATATGGCTGCTATGGGCTGCTTTAGGGACCTTTTTGAAATGTCAAAAACACCCCCCTCTAGCCTATTAACAATACATTAAAAAGGGGTTTTAAGTCGGGGGCTAGTTTGGTCATTCTAACACACTAATCTAATAAATCCTAATCCAAATAAATTAGCCTAGTCACTAACTAAAATAAATGACATGTGGGCCATGGCTAACTAGTGTGTGGGTCCACTAGGGTCAACACTATCCCGGGTCCCCGTTTCAAGTCGGATTGAGCTGAAATTCGAACCCGACTCAAATAACCCCAAAATATTACAATAAATAAATAAATAATTTTAAAATAATAAAAAATAAAAAAAATGACAAAAATACCCCTGTTTTTGGAAACTGAGGGTGACAAATCTATCCACCTTAAAAGAATTTCGTCCTCGAAATTAAAACCAAACCATAGTAAAACATCAAAATCACAAGTCATGGCTAAAAATTAAAATGATCAAAATCTCAAGAATTAAAGCATGAATTTAAATGACTAAATTTATAAACTTTAAAATTACACTCAAATAGAAGCTACAAGTTTATCCACCTTAAAAGAAATCATCCAAAAATTTTAAAACAAGGTAACTACAGAAAATCATACAAATCGATAACCGTATGCGTCTATCCAATCATCATGATACTCAGAATCTCTGTCATGCCAGTGAGCAAGGCTACGATAATCACAGAGTCCTCAACTATGGTACATACCTCTAGAACTATGGTATTTAAAATTTTCGCATTGTCGCACGCTTGGCAGCGAAAACCTTAAATTCCCACACCCGAGAAATACGTCCATAGTCCGACTATATGTCCTCACTATGCCTGCTAGCATGACCCTAGAGGATTCTAAAATCTCATAATCGAGGCGACCTAGCCTATATGACTTATCTCAAAAGAAAATTAAATCATAAGGAAACACCAGATCAAACTTATCAACAATAAAAAACAATAGGAATAGATGGAACTGAATTTCAAGAAGAATTGAATCAAAGAACGGAACCTACAACTAGATCTCCAACGGCCTGAGCATCCTCGGCTGACATGGCGAAAGCTCGCCCTGGCTGGCCTCCCCTGGCCTGCTGCTGATGCTAGACAAACCTCTGCTGCTGAGTCTGCAATGGTGGTCCCCTCTGCTGCCCTGCCGGAGCCCTAGCTCATGGTGCTACTTGAGCCAATGGTGTCGGGTTCTGGGGACACTCTCTACACTGATGCTCTGCTGACCCGCAAAGTAAACACATACCCAGTCTCTTCCTGCAATCGTTCTACCAATGGCCTGGCTTCTTGCAGAAGTTGCACACGGTGTCCTGCTGATACTGTACCTGTCCCTGACCCTGATACTGAACAGATCTCTGCTGTAGCTGATGTATCTGAGCCCTCGGCTGCTGGTACTGCTGCTGAAACTGTATGCCTGGCATCGGCTGCTGATACTGCTGCTGAAACTGTATGCCTGGCATCGGCTGCTGATACTGCTGCTGAAACTGTTGCTGAACGTGCGGCCTCTTGGCCGGTCCTCCGCTGCTGGTGCCTCCAACTGGGTCTCGCCCTCTCTTGAGCCTAAGCTTAAGATCATCCTCAGCCAGTAAAGCTCCCGTCAGAATCTCCTCGAATGTGGCATCCCTGTTGCCCTTGGTCAAGAACTTGACTTCCTTGACCAGACCCTTCCGGAACCTCTGGGCCTTCGCCGCCTCGCTCAAACCCTCCACGAATCTGCTGAGGCGGCCGAACTCCCCAGCGTACTCCTCCACTGACAGGCTCCTCTGAACTAGGCTCTCAAACTGCGACTCTAAAGCTCTGAGCGCTGAATCTGGAAAGAATTTCTTCTTGAAGAAGCCCTTGAACTCCTCCCAAGTCTGTCCGGCTACCCCCACCCTGGGGTCCGACTGATACCAGGTGCGAGCAAGATCTCGCATCCGGCTAGCTGCGGCCTCGATCTGAAGATCTGCTAGAATCCTGGCCAAGCGGAAGATCTCCTCTATATGCTCGATCCACTCATCGGCATATAGGATCCCCTCTGTCCCCAGAAAGTCTCTGGGGCTCATCTTCTGAAACTGCTCGATCCCCGATGTCTTTGGCTGCTGCACCACTGGTCGGGCTGCAACTGTCGAAATGACCAACTCCATGCCTCTGTCCTGTCGAGCCTGCTGTCGGTCCATGAACTGCTAGAAATATGCAAACATCTGAGCTGCATCCACGTTTTCTGTAGGCAACGGCTGCTGGAACGGTACCTCTGGAATGACTGGGTCCTGCCTCCGAACTAGTGAAGGCATACCCTCAACTGCTGCTGCTGCTGAAGTCCCAATATGAGCAGAGGTGGCAGGAGCTGTAGCCTCCCGACCCTGCTGTACTGGCTGAGAGGTAGCAGTCCCCTCTACAGTATCTCCATGAATGGCACGTGTAATCGCGTCTCCACCATCCTGAAGACAGATCAAACAAACAATTGCTGAGAATGAGTCGAAATAGCAAAGGAGGACAGTTATATTCAAGGAGAACAATATCAACAAGAACTGAAATGGTATGAATTTGATATGAGTTTTTCCTAGTGTGATTGAGTACCTTCAAAATATCCTAATCCTATTGCAGGCTGTAGTGATACCCTAGTTCGAATACCACTACATAAACTCGGACCTGCATGGGCTACCACTAAAAACGAGTCACGACCCGCACCCACTGTGAGGGTACGAGAACGTAACAACGCCCAGCCTACGCCGCAGTATCGACGGTAGAACGATGTCCTAGGTCAATCATCTAACAATATAAAGGTACCTGTACAGTATATACACTCCGAATGGAGGTGACATAGCAATATACAGTCTCAATCACATCTAAAGCAGAATGAAAGATAGGAAGATAGATAGATAAATACTGGAATAAAGGAAAAACCACATAAATACAACCAGAGAGTCTAAGTGTCTACTGACATAACAAATCAGAACATCCAGCTCAATACAAGACTCTAACACTGAAATGAAAGAATATATACAATCTAGATCTCAAATGACAGAAATAGAAAACCTAGACTAGGGAGCCTCAGTCTCTAAGCTAGTGGATCATGCTGGAAATCTGGGTCACACATGGCATCTACAGCTGTCCCATAGTAGGTGTCTACGCAGGCCTCCTCCTCATCCTCTGTAATATTTTCAACAGGTCCAGTCAGGACGGGAGCGAGCACAAAATATCTCATGCAGTTCATATCGAGTTAAGAAATATAAAGCATGCAATAGAGTAAAGTACATGAAACGCTGAAAGAAGAAGATATATGAAAAACAGTAGAGATTTGATAACAAAAAATATCTAAATATGATAAGTAAGAACTGTAAGGAACATGTAATTTTAGAGCACAATATGGTTATGTAAACGGGTTAGGTTATACAATAAAATGGGACTCCTTTGTACGTGAGTGTACAATGGACATATACAATTTCTTATACAATACGATTGATCACATAACCATTTCTACTCCCTCTCCCCAATCAATACACAAGGATCCAATTCAGTTATGTTACCTTATACAATGGCTTATACATTGGCTTGTACAATGACTTATACAATAGCTTGTACAATGGCTCAATGTGATACTGAGAGTACAATATGCACAATGAGTGTACAATAATAAGGGTATTCAATAAATACAACATGTAAGTGAAACGCACATCACAATATGTACTTAATGAATACAAGGAGATAACATCTCAGAAGAAGATCCATATAGTACCAATCCGTGATAATGATCGTGTCAGCATCAAGTACAGTAATCTAGAGCAAGAATGTAAATCCACACAAGTATGAAACAGTCAGAGAATGTACTCGCCTGATAGCCTGAGTGTCTGAAGAGAATATACTGTCCGAGGAGTGGTGTCTGTCTCCTATAGAACAGTACAAGTCACTATGAGTCCAAAATGATAATAAGATGCATTACAATGCATTCTAAATGAATCTAGGTCAATCTAGGTCAAATCTAAGTCAAACCTAAGTCACACCAAGCTAAACTAGGTCGTACTAGGTCATACTGAGCCAAACTGGGTCATACTAGAACAACCAAGGTCAAACAAGGTCACAGGAAATCAATCCAAGTCAAACTAGGTCAATCGAGGTCAAAGGTTAACTTACAGTTGACTTTTGGTCAAAAAGTCAACTCTAGTCAACTCTGGTCAACACTGAGTCAACCCTAGGTCAAACAAGTCATATGTTGACCAACTGTTGACTTCCAGTCAACTGGTCAACTCTGGTTTGGTTTTGGTCAAATCTGGTCGCTTAAAGGCTAAGTTTGACTCTCGGTTGACTTTTGTTGACTTTTGGTCAATATGGTCAACCGACGTCAAAACTAGTCTATGAGCACTATATTTGATCATTACCAACCAAGGGAACCAAGTTCTAGCTCTATCTTAGACTCCAAACTCAAATACCCTATTTCTAGACATTACCTAAATTACCTTACCAAGGTAAATACCAATACCTTGCACAATACCACTCTAACCTAGGAATACTAGTCTAGGCTTCCTAGGATAGCTAGATACCATCCTATATTAACATTACCTACCAAGAAAACCTAGTATCTAGGTCATCTAAGTCATCTTATTGTACATGTTGGCCATACCCATTACCTTACCTCATATACCATTCTAATTTACCCTACACTCACACAAACTCACACAACTCACACACAACACTCACACAACACTCACACAGGCCCTCCTATATGTTTAGACATAGGCTAATACCTATAGCTCCTAAACACACATTCATATAGACTTACATAATACCCAAATAGCTCACACACTACAACACTTAGGCTCACAAGGACACACACACAAGGCTCATACTAGGGACTGATTGTGGCATGCTAAGGGTGCTGTTAAAGGGTGCATATGGACTGAATTTAGAGGCTATATATAGGACTGAAAAATGGGACTAACATGTGGGTTCTAGGCCTACAAGGGCTGTCAATTGGGCTTCTAAAGACAGGTTTTGGACAGGTTAAGGGACTTGGGTTTGGGGACTGCTAAGGGGTGTATTTGGGACTGATTTTTGGGGACTGGTAGGACAGGTTTAACAGGTTTAACAAGGATGTCATTTGAGTGTGGTTTAAGGCTATTATTAGGACTGATTTCAAGGGGCTTCCATGGCTAAAATTTGGACTAATATGGGACTGATTTTTGAGTGATGTATGGATTGATTTTTGTGGATTGATACATGGGCTAAGAGGGCTGTTATGGTATCCAGTTTAGACTGAATTTAGAGTAAAGGGGTACTGCCATGAATGGTTGTTTAGGGAGCTGAATTTAGGCAGGTTTAAGGCTTCTATAGGCTGCCCAATGGGCTGAAATGGAGCTAAATAGGACAGGTTTGGGGTGGCTATGTATAGGCTGTTCAGGCTGATATGGGACTGGTCCTAGGGACAGCAAATGGCTGGAATAGGATAGCCTAATGGCTGTCCAAATTGGACTGAATATGGGACAGTCAAGTGGTTGTGTAGGGACTGGATTCAAGGGCTGTCCATGGGGGTGTATGGGACTGATTGTTGGCCTGGAAGATGGGAGCAAATGCTGCTGTTTGCAGGTGGTATCCCCCCCTCTCCACACTGCTACCTAGTAGCAGTACACACTGCTACAGTGTGCACTAAATCAGTCCCCTGTGGGGACTGATATGCACTCCTACAGTTGCTGATTCCTAATAGTTCCTCCCCCTTCAACTCCACTCTCTAGCTCTCACTCTCTCTCTCATTCTAATCTCTAACTCTCTCTATACTCTCCACATACATAAACACACACACACACACACATATAATCAAACACCACCTCTACACACTAACACACACACTATTCTCCAACTTGGCCGACCACATAACCATTTCCATAATACAAGAACACACACATATATACCATAATATATATTCATATATATATATAAACCATATTATATATATACATATATGTATATATACATATAGAGATTGATATATATATATATATATATATATATATATATATATATATATATATATATATATATATATATATATATATATATATATTGATATAAATAATATGATACAATAAGATACATAGGAAAACTATTCCTAAACACATGAAAATCTGGGATTAAACATTAGACAACATCAAATCTATATATAGATAATTCCCCATGTGTCCAAGTAGAGGTTTTCCCACATGGACACAAACCTACACATAGGACACCTCTACAAGTGCCCAAATGGACACGAAATGGACTCAAATGGACACATAACCATGGAGGTTATTCCTATGGGTCAAAAATAGATCTATATGCATGAAAAGATGGTTTAGAGGAGAGATTATACCTTCCGGGAGAGAGATTCAAAGGAAAAGGCCTCCCGACACGTAAAGATTCCAAATGGACACAAACGAGCTCCGAATCCTTCCAAACTTGGCTAGCACCTTCCTTTCATGGAGTAGAGGAGGAGAGAAGAAGATTTGGTGGAAGGAGGAGTTGATTTAGAGATGAAATCACTAGGGTTTGCTCTCTAGAAATTTGGAGAAGAACAAGAAAGAGAAAATGAGATGGAAGGAATAGAAAATATCAAAGGGGCTTGTGCCTATCCTCTCCTAGAGGTGGCCGGCCATATGGCTGCTATGGGCTGCTTTGGGGACCTTTTTGAAATGTCAAAAACACCCCCCTCTAGCCTATTAACAATACATTAAAAAGGGGTTTTAAGTCGGGGGCTAGTTTGGTCATTCTAACACACTAATCTAATAAATCCTAATCCAAATAAATTAGCCTAGTCACTAACTAAAATAAATGACATGTGGGCCATAGCTAACTAGTGTGTGGGTCCACTAGGGTCAACACTACCCCGGATCCCCGTTTCAAGTCGGATTGAGCTGAAATTCGAACCCGACTCAAATAACCCCAAAATATTACAATAAATAAATAAATAATTTTAAAATAATAAAAAATGAAAAAAATGACAAAAATACTCCTGTTTCTGGAAACTGGGGGTGACATAGCTCGAGGATTTCGGGGATGTCTTCGTCTTCTTCGTAAGCGTCGGCGAATGCCATGTTGACTGTCATGACTTGTCTGAACACATCTCCGATGCTGGTATCCGAGTCAGAAGTTGGTGACCCGGTTGAATATGACTGCCAGTCGCATTCTTCATCTGAACTCTCAGGGGTCGTAGTAGGCGTTACATACCCCAACCCGTATCGAGTTTTGCTATAGTAGTCTCGTGGTTTGCCCGCCGGGACTGGTGACTTCAAAGGTAATCGTCGCCCAGTGTCGTAGTTTAAACCTGGCGTCGTCTCCAGATCATACCCCTGTTTCTGCATGAGATATTTAGATTGGGGGCTATAAAGATATAGAGGCAATCTTTCGGCATCTGACCCGAGGTCGGCTTCCTCTATGGTGAAGGGTTGCGGGTTGTTCGTCCGGCCGAAGATGATCGGATGAACCCCTTCCTCGATTATTCGGTAAGCGTCTTCTACTGGAGTAAGCTGGATCGCGGTGTACACATTTGTCACTTGTGTGTGTAGGTGAGTGCCTATACCGTATTCCATAGCATACATTGTACATAGCTTATTGTGCTCGGTGTAGTTCAAAGATAACCCTTTATTGATGAAGTAAGGTATCTTTTCTAGGGGGATTACATCATCAGCGGAAGAAACATCAGTGTGGGCAGCCACATACTTAGCCAACTCTGGTTCCTCTTCGGCTATCCCCTGTGTGAATGAAGACTGAGAGGACGTCCTGGGAAGCTTGATTGTCAGTGGTTCAGTTGGTGGAGCAAAGCATGGAGTTGTTGGCAGACTAGCGACCCCTAGTTTGGTACTTGTTGTGGAGCGAGGAGTGGCCGGTTCGCTAGAAGTATCAGACCTTGCATCGGGGTGACGACCCTTCTTGGGAAGGTGTATCGTCAGTGGCCTATCGGAGGGATTGAGCTTCTCCGTTTGGGGTTGACCGAATCTCGTCAGTCTGATTGTTAGTGGCCCCGTTGTGGGTCTCGGCACTTGGCCGGACCTTGGCAGCCGGATTATCATCTGCTCTTTCTGCGCCGAGAGGCTGATCGCGTCCTTCCGCAGAGTGGCAGTAAGGGGTACGGACCTTCCCGGTTTGCGAGCTTGGAGGTGGATTGTCAGAGGCTCTTCTGATCCTGTGGCCGTCTCGGTACTAGCTTGTACATTTCCTTCATCAAGGTGCCTCTTCAACTTTTCGTATAGGCAGGAGTCCGAGTAGTAAGATTCGACCCCTTTGAAGGGATCGATGTCAGCAAATTCCGTCTTCACGAAGTCGTATTTATCGACATATTTGAAGCATTGGTGCAGTGTGGAAGGCACGATCATATAATCGTGTATCCACGGATGCCCCAAGAGGATATTGTATGAAGTGTCTGCATCTATGACGTAGCAGGTGACTTCGAATTGGAGGTCGCCAATTTGACACTTCAGACGAATCTTTCCAATAGGGTAGCTCCTGCCCGAATTGAAACCGCTGATGGCGGTGCTTGTAGGTGTCAGGCGATGCATTGGGATACGGAGATGATGTAGCAGACCCTTCGGGATGATGCTTATGGAAGAGCCTGGATCAATGTGCATCCGATCCACCTTTACTTCGCCGATGTATCCAGTATAGTATAGTGGGCGATCGTGCAGGTTGGTTTTGATGAGTATGTCCTGCGGAGTGAAGACGATGTTGGGCATTGCTCCCGTACAGGCACTGTCCTGGAGATCTACAGGTGAGTCCTCCCCGGTGAGGTTGGATTGAGCCAGATAGACATCGGCATTTTAGAGTGCTTCGCTTAATACAATACGAACATCCTTTGAGAGCCTTAGGAGTTCGTACAGTGATAACTTGGCCGGTGTGTTAGCCAATTGCGCTAAGATGTCAAAATTGTAGGGCCTCTCTAGCCCTTGGGCTGTCTCTTTTCGGAGGGATTTGTCGAAGCGAGTCTCCCTCGGCCTAGGCTTGTCGGTCGTCGAAGGCTGAGCCGGTCCCGGAGCATCAGTTGTAGGGGGTTGATGGTTTTCAGCTGGATTGTCAACCACAGGTTGGGATTGCGCTTCGGACCGTGTGACGACGGCTGTAGCTTCCTCGTTGTCTGCCGAGATTGTGTGGCAGGTCCTGACCTTTCTACTTTTCTTCTTGTCGGTGGAAGATGGTGTAGGCCGAGTCACTTTTGACACCAAGTCTGGATGGATCTACATGACCTCCCCTCGAGAGGTGGTGAGGGATACTAGACCGGCAGCCTGACCTCGGTGGGGTGGAAGATTGGTAATCTCCATTGTCGCTAGAGGGACGGGGACCACCCCGTCTTGAGTCTTCGTCGGAGGGAAGCTGCCGAATTGTACGGACACCATATTGGCCACCACGGTTACCTCTTCGAAATCGATGGCCAGAGCGTTCGAATCGATGAGATTTTGTATGTACCGTTTCAGTTGGTAGCAATCATGTGTAGCATGATGGACATAGCGATGATAATGGAAGTACTTTGGATTCTCTATCTCTGCCGGCCGTGGTTCCCGTCTTGGTGGAGGAAGCTGAATCCTGTCCCCTTGTATGAGCATGTCCAAGATGGGCTTAACGTGACCGTCTTCAAAGGAGTAAGTGATTTGTGGCCATTGTTTGTCTGCTGGCTTCGGCTCAGGCTTTTGTGCTGTATCGGCCACCATAGCCTGCTTTCCCTTGCTGTCCTGATTGTTGGAGGGGCTACCCCCATTATCGTTGTTGGGACGCTTGCCCTTGTTTTCTCCTTCCGAGATGTGCAATCCCAGTTGGCGAGCCTTCTTCAGTCGTTCTTCGACGCTTGTGGCGCTGATAATGAACGTCTTCCAATCTTTGAATTGACTTTCGCCCATCCAGAGACTGATCATTGGAAGCAGTCTCTTTTGGCAAATTTCAATTAAAGAGGAATCTGGATTTCCGGATGGCAGCTTCATGACGGTTTGGCGGAACCGCTCAATGTAGTTCCTTGTCAGCTCCTTCTTCCCTTGGACGACATCCATGAGGGTGGACATGGTGACGTCCTGCCCTACTTCGTAGAATCTCTCCAAGAACAGGCACTTGAAGCCGATGAAGGAGTGGATGCAGTTGTCCGGCAGATTGCGATACCAGTCGAAGGCGACTCCTTCCAATACCCTAATGAATAATCGCGTGAGGATAGCATCATCATGGGGCAGATAGTCGGTGGTGACCTCGAAGTAAGTGATGTACCAACTTGCTGAGGTCTTGCCATCATACGGGTTGATATTGAACGGCTTATATCTTGGTGGGAAAGGAACATCCCTCCACTCAGCAGGGTATGGTTGCCAAACTCTGAGGTCTTAAGCATTTTCTCGGACATGGAACATGGCTCGGAGCTTCTGAACCTCTCTTCTTACTTCTCGGGCCTCATCTGTCGCGGTAGGGGCTGTTATTTCGGAAGGATTGTTGCCCGGGTTCGGTGCCGCCGAATTCGAATCCGCATTGACCGCAGGACCCGCGCTTGTTTGGCCAGGCGTCCCTCCTTGCAGATTTGGAAGGGCTACTTTAATCTCGTCTACAGACTTGACCAAAGCAAGTAATATGGCTTCGAGATTATCGATACGCTGGCGATCGCTGGAACCACTTTGATTGCTGTCTATCATGAATACCGTCCTTGTATGATGAGAAACGAAAGGGAGGGTGGGAGATGTATCCTCTGAGTCATACCCATGTACCGAGAAGTCATCGGGATATGTGGGAATATTCTCTTCTGGTTCGGACTCGGAGGGAACAGTACCCCCAGCCTCAGAGTCTGCTTCGTCTTGAGAGTTATGGATGTCCTCGGGGACATCGGCGTCTGTTGTACCTGATGGGAGAGTTGTTTCCCCGGGCTCGGCTCCTTGAAACATCGGATTGTTGTGGATGTTCGGAGGATTGCTACCCCCAGTTCCCACGACCCCCAGCGATGTGGATGATGAATTTCCCACTGCAGCAGATTTCGTCTTTGAACGGGTGTGTTGGAATAATCCGGTGGAGGACAACCGTTTAGACGACAGTTTCTTAGCTGTAGTGGTTGAGGTCTTCGGGGTGGAGATGCTTGTCTTCTTCCCTCTCCCCTCGGCGAAGACTTTCTGAGTGGAATTGTAGGAGACAACAGGAGGTGCCTCGTCTTCTGAGCTTGGACGCTGTAGTCTTTGGAAGACTGACGGCCGATCTTTCGTCACTGCCGCGTTGCTGCAACAGTAGTTGACGATGATTTGGGTGCAGTGACGTCCAAGCGAGGACTCTTTGCACACCGAAGCCCAGTCTCTTTCCTTACGCTTGTGGAGGATGTCCTCACGCAGGTCAGAGGAACCACTCTGTTCGTTCGCCACCGGGGGCTGGATTCGAGTAGTTCAGTACAACTTCCCATCAGAGGCCCGCGTGATAATCAGCGAGATGCCCCGATGATCAGAGGTTGGGGCAGCTGACTGGGCTTGGTGAGCCCGCGCTGCCCTAGACTTCCTCCTTTTAGCACTTGCGGGTACGTAATAGGAGGAGTCCAAGTTGAATACCACAGAGTCTGGCTTATCATCCAGATAACCATCAGAGTCAGGACCGTACGAGAGACGGTCGAAGACTGATCGAGAGGAGCGTGGAATAGACGCTATGCAGCTAGAATTGAGTACCGTGTAGGCTGTCTGCATGCGGTTGTCTTCTGCTGTTGGATGAGTTATTTTTGTGCGGCTAGGAGTCGTGACCGTGCAGACTGGCCGCATGCGGTTGGCCATTGTGGCCGCATGGGTTTTCTGCAAGCGATTGACTTCCATAGCCGCATGAGTTTCATCCATGTGGTTGGCAACTGTAGCCGCATAAGCTATGCGGCTGACAGATGTGACCGCATGATTTTTCTTCATGCGGCTAGCGGATGTGGCCGTATGAGCTTTTTTCATACGGCTAGCACCCCTATGTGGCTCGGATCGCGTAGAGTTCCTTTTTGCCCCTGCAAGTTCAGCATCATAGTGTTTTCTTCTGCCGGACTTGGGGACAGCAGAGTTGTCTACGGTCTGAAGTGGGGCCGCAGAAGAGTCCTTCTCGCCGTCTTGAGCAACAGAGGGTATCCCGTCGAGGGCTTGGGGAGGAGCAAATGATTTTGGCCTCCACTCTCTGCGAGCCTTCGTCGTGCGGGTGAGCTTCTGGACCGGGCCAGCGCTTCCTTCGGAGAGCATCTCTTCAAACGCCTGTTGGTCGAAGCGGACGACCATCTTTTGTTTCGTGGAGCCAAGATTGGCTGCATCCGACTGCGTCACCAACTCCTCAGCCGTAGAGAAGTTTGTCCCCAGCAGAGTCGCCATCGTGTTTGCCATGAAATATAAAAGAACAGAACAATTATCGGAGGACCGGACTTTTACTTCACGTTACAAACTCGCTTGTACAAAGAAAGCCTAGGGACGAAAACCTAGGTACAGCAGTCTAAGTACAATTGTTTATTTTAGATTCTGGGGGTGACGATAGAGGCTCGGGAAGGCGACGACAGCCCTGCCTTACTCCTTGGACGATCGGTATGCAGCCTTGGCTCCTGTGAAGAGATGGTTGGCGTTGATAAAGAAATTCTCTTCTTGCTCTCCTCGTATTGCTCTTCTGACTTCTCACTTTCTCTGTGTATTTTCTCTCTGATTATTAGGGGGAAGCTCTTTTTTGTCTATCTCCTTCTGATCGTGTCTCTCGCAAGGGAATGACACCCTGCTATTTATAATAGTGGGGAGCCTCATTAGGGTTTGGATGATTACCCATTCTCAAAGTGGCGGCGGCCTGATGTATAATCAATCTGGACTATTAGTTTAAGGCGTGAATGATCTGGGCCATAAATGGGGATAGTATTGAATCCTGTGAATGATTAATGCTGATTGCTTTAAATCTTCATGATTGGTTGTGTCAAGCTTGGATCTCTCACCACGTGTCCCATTGGCTTGATCATGAATGATATGACCTGATCTTATTAATTATGAGGATAACGTTAAATATGGTCATTGGGATCTGGTAAATCTCTGATTGCTCTGCATCCCATAATCACCCTTGCTACCAGCTGTTAAGTCGTGGGGACCATTGAATCTCTGCCACGTATCTTAATGGTGGATCCTGTCAGAATCGTATGATATTCATGAACCGCATGAGACATCGTCTCAGTGGGCCGCATAGGTATAGTACTTGCGAGCCGCATGGGATGGCTTCGTGGTGAGCCGCATAGGTATAGTACTCACGAGCCGCATGGGATGGCTTCTTGGTGAGCCGCAGGAAGATGATTCTTGCCAGCCACATGGGATGGCTTCTTGGTGAGCCGCATAGGTATAGTACTCACGAGCTGCATGGGATGGCTTCTTGGTGAGCCGCAGGAAGATGATTCTTGCCAGTCGCATGAAGCTGTTCTTCAAGTGAGCCGCATGGGAGTAGCCACGTGGCAATCTTGGATCGTGTCAGAGATTTTCTCATGTTTCCAAAGAGTCTGTCATTATGACAGGGCCATTATGACACTTCATGTCAGAGCCGTCTTCTGTCAAATCATGGCAGAGCATTAAATAGGGCCATTACTCGATGGCCAGCTGTGTGAAGGGGTCCCATGGGGACATGTGGCGTTGATCGAGCCGTATATCTCTGTTGGTCGTATGTGAGCCGCATGTACTTCTGAACCGCATGCGGCTAGGGGGCTCTTTGAACCGCATAGGACTGTCCCTATGTAAGCCGCATGGACTCTCCTGCAATGAGCCGCATGAGACTAAGAGCCTCTCTAAACCGCATGGGACCACTCCTGTATGAGCCGCATGGGGTTCTCCTGTTCCGAGCCGCATAGATCATTATTCTGATATTTTCCATGCTTCTACAATGATAGCATGGAGGGTGACAAGTAGACACCCTCCCGTGAGGTGGCATCCTACCTCCCTTATTCTCTATATATAGAGGATTAGGGAGGTGAGGTGCCACCCTATGGAGGATGTCTACTTGTCACCCCCCACATGCTATTATCATGCACCCATATGCATGATGATAGCATGGGGGGTGACAAGTAGACACCATCCCGTGAGGTGGCACCCTACCTCCCTTATTCTCTATATATAGAGGATGAGGGAGGTGAGGTGCCACCCTATGGAGGGTGTCTACTTGTCACCCCCCACATGCTATCATCATGCACCCTATGGGTGCATGATGATAGCATGGGGGGTGACAAGTAGACACCCTCCCGTGAGGTGGCACCCTACCTCCCTTATTCTCTATATATAGAGGATGAGGGAGGTGAGGTGCCACCCTATGGAGGGTGTCTACTTGTCACCCCCCACATGCTATCATCATGCTATATATATATATCCTACGTGAACCTATTTTGGTATAAGTTTTGCCATATTTTATCATCTCATAAATATGAATCAGAAATATACAGAAAGATATGGAGATATCCATTTTATGTTAAAACAAATCCTTTATTTTATTTTTGTAGGGACCCCCTTAGAAAGTTTTTTTTTAGAAAAATTATCCTTGTCTCTGTTTATGTCTCGGATTGGAACAAATCATAATTCGCCCGCGCCTACGGATCAGTCGACATTTTTCACAAATTTTACGAACGGAAGCCCTTACTTTCATATATCTCACCTCACTCCTTATCTTAATTTGAATCTATTCTTTGGAAGAAAAGAAGTCTCTTGTATTTTGTGAAAGGATTTTTTTCAAAAATTATCTAATCGTTCGAATCTTTGCTGCGAAGTCTATAAATTATACGTCCCTTGGTTGAATCATACCGACTTATTTCAATTTTGACTCTATCCCCTGGCAGTATCCATATAAAACTGCGCCGGATCCTACCTGAAATATAACCTAAAATTAGATCTTCATTATCTAAACGGACCCGAATCCTACCTGAAATACATACATATATATATATATATATATATATATATATATATATATATATATATATATATATATATATAGTGGGAGGGACTGGATCCCACCTTAGTCCTAAGGTGGCTCAGCTCCAGCCGACGGCTACCGAAAAACCGGCCGAATACCGATTATTTTTTTAAAAAATCGAATCAAAATTATGAACCAATACCAAATTGTCAAACCGACTAGAATATGATATAATGGTAGTGATAGCGGTTTGAGTGTAATATAATACCAAAAATACCAACTGATTATATTATATAACACACACAGATACACACATATACCGTAGTGTTGCTCGTGATTAATTTTATGCTACCCATTTTCAATAATATATATATAAATATATATATATATATATATATATATATATATATATATATATATATATTGGGAATATATATATATATATATATATATATATATATATATATATATATATATATATATATATATATATATATATTGGGAATATATATATATATATATATATATATATATATATATATTCCCAATATATATATATATATATATATATATATATATATATGTCCCTTCGGGGACATCCGATAAAATTGGAACGATATATATATATATATATATATATATATATATATATATATATATATATATATATATATATATATATATATATATATATATATATATAGTGGGAGGGACTGGATCCCACCTTAGTCCTAAGCCCCAGCCAACCGCTACCAAAAAAATGCCGAATAACGATTAATTTAAAAAAAAAAATTGAACCAAAATTATGAACAAATACCGAATTGTCAAACCGACTAGAATATGTTATAATGGTAATGGTAGCGATTTGAATGTAATACAATACCAAAAACACCTACCGATTATATTATATAACACACACAGACACACACATATACGGTAGTGTTGCTCGTGATTAATTTTATGCTACCCATTTTCAATTTTATCTTTTTTTTTTTAGTTAAAATTCAGTTTTTTAGAAGTTGGAATTGTTTTTGGTGGACTTAGAAATTATGTTAAGAATGCTAAGAATTGACTTTATTAATCTTTTGGGTTTAGTTTTTGTATTTTCTTAGAACCTAAAAGTGGATTTTGGTGTATTTGAACTAATGCTAATGATAGAATTTAGTTATTGTGTAAAATATTTTGCGCTCATTTTTAGTTGTTTGAGACTTGTTACATATTGTTTTAATAAATTTGATTAACTTGGTAGATGCTTGACTTTGAAATTTATGCTTCCAAGAAAAGTTAAAAAAAAATTGTAGGTTAAGAGATTCCATAATAATAAGTACGGAAATGCTTTCTTGCCCGCAGGCGGGCCAGCCCGCCCGCCTGCGTGGCACTCTCCCATTGGCCCCCCCTGTTAGCATGGGGCCCGCGCCATTGACTGGCCAATGGGAGAGGGCCACGTGGCGGGCGGGCTGGCCTGCCCGCGGGCCAAATAGCAGTCCCGTAATAAGTATTGATTGATTGAACATTAACGAATGTCATTTAACCGAAACTAAAAAAATACTTATTATATATGATAGGACATTAATATTAATTTAAAAAATATTAATTAAAAAAATACTAAAACAATGGACCAAATAGGCAAATACTGACCGATTCTACAACGCTCACCTCTACTGACAGAGAATGACACAACAACAAAAAGGAGAATATAAAAGCTAAAATTGAGTGGCATTTCCACTACAAAAGGGCTACACAATATTCCAAAAGGATTGCTTTGCTCTCTAGTGTAGAAAACAACAAGTGGGACATATTTGCTCAATGCTCATCCGTTCAATTGTCCACATAAAATTCAAAAAAAAGTTCGCTTCCAAAGCAATTTACTTTCTTCCAAACTCGTAAAAGCTTAAACAATGTATAGACATTCATGTGGATGGAGAATAATTTTGAGGGTAATTTGGGTTTAGGATTTCACATATATATGAATATTATGATTTGAATTTCAAAATTTACCGATGTTAAGATTTTGATCTCGAAATAACTGTTCATTAGCCTACGTAAACAGTAATTTCGAAACCCAAACTATAACATCGGTCAATTTCGAAACCGAAATCCTAATATCCATGTATATGAATATGAATATTGCCTAATTTTTTGATGCTCATTTGTCATATGTGAACCACACATGCTGCCACAAACACTAGGCTTTTCCTCCACATCTTTGGTGCAAAATTACGTAAACAACCCCATTTTTTTGAAAAATCCAACATTCTATTGCCCGCTAATAATATATTCAAAAAATTTGTTGTAGATAAATAAATTTTAGCCAAATCAACTGTAGGATGTTTGAAAATTAAATTGCATACAAAGAACAATGCATCAAATCGACTAGAAGAGGAGAGAAGCCGTGGAGGAGATAAAAGAGGAAGCAAGAAGAGAGAAGAGGAAGCATATGATAAAGAGTTTAGTTTATTTTTTTATATATTAAATATATAGCTATTTCTAGTCCTAATCCTACAAAACCTTAACCCTTACCCTAATTCTAACCACAAAACACTCCATAAAACACTAATCCTTAAATCATAATCCTAGTTATAATCCTAAAATACTAATGATAATCCTAACCCTAAAATCTAACTCTAATCCTACAGCCTTAAGACCATAAAATCATAACCCTAAAATCTTAAAACTCTAACCACAATCCTAAAACCTTGACCTAAAATATATAGCAATGTTCATTTTGACAGCGATTATTTTACAGATGGATAGCCAAAATAATGGACGTATTTCAGGCGGGCCCACTACTCACGTCAATATCCAGCAGTGTGTGACAATATATCTAGATTGATATTTTATTTTTTCTAAATTTTAATTGGGTTAGTTAGTGTAGATTATATCAATATTGAATTTTAAAAAAAAAGGGTAAATGACAAAAAAACCCTCCATACATTGGACATTTTCACAAAAAAAAATCCAATGCTCTTAAATTTTCCACTAGTTATTTTTTGTTGCAAAAAACTTCCAAATGACAATTTTACCCCCTCCCCCCCCCCCCCCCCCTCCTTCTTCGACCGTTGGTGGAGGGGCTAGGTGGCCTGCGATGCCACCGGAAGGGCCGCGGGGCCGGGGCAAGGGCGGGGGAGGCCCGGGGGGGGGGGGGGGGCGACGAGATCGGGGCGGAGAGGCTCGCGGGGGATGGGCGGGGCTGGGGGCTCACCGCCGGGGGGAGGGCCGGCGGGGGGAGGGCGGAAGGAGGTCAAGGGGGCGAGGTCGGGAGGGCAGGGGGGTCGGGCGGGCGGAGGGCAGGGGGGCAGGGCCGACGGGGGAAGGTTAGGGGAGGACATTTTCGGGATTACAAATTTTAATTTTGACTGGAGGGACTTTATTGAGCGAATTTGTAATCTAAGGAGGAGCGAATTGCTAAAAATGACTAATAGGTTTTAATTTGCAAAAGTCGAATATCTAACGAGGATTTTTTTTGTCATTTACCAAAAAAAAATCTATATAGTATGTATATAGCTATAAAAACATAAAGTCAGTCTATATATTATTATGTGCTTTGAAAGCTTATGCCAAGAAACCTAAAGCCTCCCTTCATTTTATAGCTTCAAAATCTAACCGTTGTAAATTTTACATAAAAAAGAAAAACAAAATATACGCAAGAAGGATCAGCATATTTGCAACAACAAAAAAATGCGAGTCCGTATGGTGTAATCGTTGCAAGGATGCCAGACTGACATATCTGATAATTTTTTAAAGTTTATCAACAAATATGCTAAGCCGTTTGGCATTTTGTCTCTTTGTAGGTATAACATCTTATAGCCCATTTGGCTAAACTAAAGTACAAAACTAGACTAATGCTAGTAACAATAACTACGACAGAAGTGCCAAATAGCTTAGAGTAAAAAAGAAACATCTAATCATAACTGAGGCAAATAAGAAAGGTTGTGGTAGGCTATAACTAATACATATTTTTGATATTGTCAAAAGGAAAAATTTATGACAAAAAACGAAAAATTTTTATGAAAAATCCACCGTACAATAACATTTTATCGCGTGTCCAAAATTAACAAAAAATATATAAAGAGGATTCCGAATGACCTTTTTGTCATTCCTTTTAATTTATTGAAAACACCCACGAAACTACTCTTAAAAAAAATATTTCGATACTTCATATTCTTCCATATGCTGCTCATTTTCGAATCTAGGTTTTCTCCTCAAAAATCTTCAAAAACTCGTCGAAAAATTTCGGAAAGACCGAGACAAACGGCAAAAGTACTAAAACGGAGGTCCAAACATCATTTTTTTGCGATTCTAAAATTTCAGAAGGCCGACAAACAAAAAATTGTTTATTTCAGGCTCCTCGAAGAGACGCTCATTTTGCGACAAACCGGGCCTCATTTAGACCTCCCAATCAAAAGTTATGGCCCTCCAAAGTTTCAAGTGACCATAAAATACAGGAGAATGATCATTCTCCGTGTTAGAACACGAAGAATGTTAATTTCGCATGAGGGTGGCCATTCTCCGTGTTAGTAACACGGAGAATGGCATTCACCGTTTTAATTTACACGGAGAATGGCCATTACCTGTGTTAGTAACATGGAGAATGGCATTCTCCGTCTTAATTTACACGGAGAATGGCCATTCTCCGTGCTAAATTACACGAAGAACGATAATTCTCCGTCTTAATTTCCACGGAGAATGGCCATTCTCCGTGTAATTTAGCACGGAGAATGGTCATTCCAGTGTTAAAACGCAGGAGAATGGCCATTCTCCGTGTTAAATAACACAGAGAATGGCATTCTCCGTGTTAATTTACACGGAGAATGGTCATTCTCAGTATTAAAACGTAGGAGAATGACCATTCTTCGCGTAATTTAGCACGGAGAATGACATTCTCCGTATTAAATTACACGGAGAATGGTCATTCTCCATGCTAAATTACACGGAGAATGGCCATTCTCCGTGTTAAATGACACGGAGAGTGGTCATTCAAATGTTAAAACACAGGAGAATGGCCATTCTCCGTGTTAGTAACACGGAGAATGACATTCTCCGTGTTAATTTACACGGAGAATGGCATTCTCCTTGTTAAAATGCAGGAGAATGACTATTCTTCGTGTTATATCGACGGAGAACAGTTGACAGAAATCTAATTTTTTATTTTTTTGTTTTGTGGAAAAAAATTTGACATGAATAAAGATTCAAGAGTTTTCGTTCTTCTTTCAAAACGATGCTAACTCTTATGGAAAAGAAGAAGAAGATCTTCTCTCCATAATTGAAATAATTGTCGGAAAAGAAGAAAAAGAAGAAGAAGAAGAAGAAGAAGAAGAAGAAGAAGAAGAAGATGAGCGATGATCAGAGTTCGACCGAAAAAAAAGCACGGTGAACTACGAACGATCTTTGCGATCTCTGCTGAAGATGAGAGCAATGGAATTCAGATCTCTCGTGAAGAAGAAAAAGAAGAAGAAGAAGAAGAAGACGACGAGAATCACAATCCAAATCTGAGTTTGTGCGGAGGGGTAGTTATGGTATTACTTAATGTGGAAATATATAATTCTGGACATTTCATAAAATCCATCATGCGGATGGGTTTTTCATAAAAACCAACCCCGAAATTGGATTTCTTAGCAATTTTCAGTTGTCAAAATTGTACTCTCAAATCATTAGAGAAGTAGCTAGATATTTAAAAAATTTCTCTGGCCCACATGTCAGATAGATCGTACGGTCTAGAAATTCAATACAATCGAAACCCGATATAAAGAACTCAACCCGAACACGATTTTTTTAAATGATTAACGGCGAAAATCGAACCCATTAATAATCGGTCCCCATTAATAATCATAACGGGAACATATATGCTGTCCTATTTATTTATGTCCAATCATATCCCCCTTTCTATTACATGTGGGCCACCATCCACATATATACTTCTATGACCCACATGTAATAGGAAAATGGACATGATTGGACAGAAATAAATGGGACAACAAATCTGCTCCCTAATCATAACACCGTATCTTTAATAGACCTAAACAAAAATAAATAAAATTTATATATTTAAAAACAAAATATTTTTTTTTACTTTCAATATTTTAGGAATAGAGATTTCTAGCCACTTTTCTTTTTAATGGGTTAATTACATTGACCTTTCCTATGTTTTATGAATATTATAGGAACTATTCCTATTCCGAAAATAGTTACACTGACCACCCTATTAGTTTGTATAGAAAATAGAATCTATAGGTGGTTCGTGTAATTATTTTCAAAGTAGGGATGGTCCATATAATAAGTGTAAAACATAGAAATGGTTATATAATTAAACTTTTTTTTTAATTAATCCCTAGTTGGTACGTGTGTATTACATGTGTCTTATATCTGTTTTTCCCTCAAAATTTTAAATATATACTTTCATAACAAATTTATTTTAAAATAGTATAAAATAATTTTTTTAATAATGAACATTTATTGTCTTTGAATATATATATATATATATATATATATATATATATATATATATATATATATATATATATATATATATACTCTGGTGGTGTTCCATTGGACGATGGAGGGAGATTGGAGGGATTCTGAGGAGAGAGTCGTGTGACATTGCTATCCTGCTGGAGACGAAGATTAGAGGGGCCGCTATGCTCTCGCGTAGGACTCTGGCAAACTGGGATCACATACACAACTTAGATCTTTGCGGTATGGCAAGGATCTGGGTTAGGTGGAACCGAGGTAGCTGGGAGGGGGTGCAGATCCATAAATCAGAACAACTCATTGGCATTACTTTCGAGAACAAAGGTGGGTTCCGATTCATCCTGGGTGCTGTATATGGGCACAATGACCGGAGACTCCGGGAGGCTTTGTGGGAGGACATTGTGCACCTGGGTCTTACGGCGGACAGCATGCATCTTTCTCTGCTCATCATGGGGGACTTCAATGCTATGCTACTTCGTCAAGAGAAGGTGGGAGGTCGTCCTATTCCGGACTCGATCTTATATGACTTCCAGAGGTGTCTGCTTATGTCAGGGATGCGGGGGCTGGAGAGAGCTGGTCATATCTGGACCTGGCACAACAAGGCTACACATAATCGGATTGCTTGTCAGTTGGATCGGGCCTTGGGCAATAGTGAATGGTTCAGGTGCTTCCCGAACTCGGTGGCAGAAGGTCTTACGGCGGGTACTAGCGACCATTCTCCTATCCGGGTTTGGCCTCTGTGAGAGACCCACTTTGAGGGCGAGGCCGTTTCGGTATAACAACGGCTGGTATCTGTCGACTGGATATGAGGAGGTGGTTATGGGAGAGATACAGCACTTCCGGAAAGGCACGGCTCAGTTCCGCATGGTTCATAAACTCAAGCAGATCAAGCGTGCTCTCAGGGGTTGGGTGAAGACGAGACCGCGGTCTTCTCTGGCGGATAAGAAAGCCGAGCTTCGGGACACTCTGGTGGCTCTCAAGGCTGACATTCTGAACGGGGAGTTGGCGGCTAAGGAGAAGATCCTGATTGAGGAGGTCAGTACCATGAGACTGCAGGAGGAGATTAGTGCGGCACAAATGGCTAAATGTACTTGGCTCAAAGATGGAGACCGCTGCACCTAATTCTTCTATGATATAATCCGCACCCATCACCACCGGAACAACATCCCCAGACTTCTAAATGCCGATGGACGCCTTGTGGGGGACCCGGTGGAGATTCAGGAGGAGGCCGTCAGATTTTATACTGACTTATATCAGCAGACGGATTACACTAGCACGTTTTCAGCCCTTGTCACGAAGAGGCTGGTGTCCCACCATGGGATAGCCAGCTTTTGGCTCCTGTGAGGATGGAGGAGGTGGAAGAAATTGTGATGAAGGCTAATCCCAACAAAGCTCCTGGGCCTGATGGCTTCTCTTCAGGGTTCTTTAAGCAACACTGGGGTGTGCTTAAGGCCCCTGTTCTGGCGGCGGTACAGAAGTTCTTCACGGAGGGCAGACTTCTGAAGGAGATGAACCACACCTTCTTGACGCTGGTGCCTAAGAAGGAGGGAGCGACCTCCCTTGCAGATTTTCGGCCCATTGTTTGCTGTAACTTTCTTTATAAGATTATCACTCATCTTATGTACAGGCGTATGGAGGGGATTATGCAGGGATTGGTGTCCCAGAATCAAGCAGCGTTCATCAATGGTCGGTCGATAGCGGAGCACTGTAGAAGCATGAAAAATAATAAAGAAAGAGCCATGCGGCCAGGAAATCCCATGCGGTTCAGAAAATCCATGCGGCTCAACGAGTCTATGCGGCTCTGTGATCTCCATACGGCTCAAGAAGAGAAGACACGTGGCTTGCAAACAGTTCTTCCCTCCGCCCTATACTGTATTAATTACTTTGACGGCCGACCGCTCTGACAAAACGACAGGCCTGACACAAAGAGGCAATTATGACTCTGTCATAATAACAGAATCCTAGAAAATCAAAGAAAATCTCTGGCACAGCCCCTCGAGATCCAGAAAACACCATGCAGCCTAGACACGTGGACAACCATTTGCGGCTCGAGCGGAGACCCCCCCATGCGGCTCAGGCCGAAGTTGCCCTATGCGGCCCAGATCGAAACAGCCCTATGCGGCTCACAAGGATCATCTCCATGCGGCTCATTACCCGTTATATGGTCCAGATTATCATACGGTTCGAAGATTCGGGGGCCACTCCCCAAGCTGCCCTGACACGTGGCCAGGCTTATGCGGCTCAACCCTTGTGCGGCTCAGTGATTTCGGGGACACGTGTCATAAAGCCAATCAATTTCCCAGATTTACTACAATCAAAGATTGGGTCAAATCCCAATAATCTGGGACACGTGGCAGGAGAATGAATTAAATTTATTCATTCAGATTCGCAGACATCAGCAAATCATCATCATGGAGATTTATTCCAATCAGCATTAATTACTGATAGGATTTTGTGCAATCTATACTAAATGGCCCAGATTCATCACACTCAAGATTAATATCCCAGATTGATCAATCAACAGGTCGCCGCCACTCTAAGGGGCAATCATTGCAAACCCTAATGATTGCATTCCCTTCTTATAAGTAGAAAGGTGCCATTCCCTTGCAAGAGGACCTCTTTTCGATATCAGAGAGAGCACCAGAATACTTGGAGAGAAAGAGCAGAGAGAGAGAGCAAAGAGAGCATTTCTTCAACGTCGAGCAATCTTCTAGAGCCAAGGCTGCATACCGATCGTCCAAGGAGTAAGGCAGAGTGGCCGTCGCTTTTCCGAGCCTCTATCGTCACCCCCCAGAATCTAAAATAAATAATTGTACTTAGACTGCTGTACCTAGACTTTCGTCCCTAGGCTTTCTTTGTACAAGCGAGTTTGTAACGTGAAGTAAAAGTCCAGTCCTCCGATAATTGTTCTGCTCTTTTATATTTCATGGCAAACACGATGGCGACTCTGCTGGGGACAAACTTCTCCACGGCTGAGGAGTTGGTGACGCAATCGGATGCAGCCAAGCTTGGCTCCACGCAACAGAAGATGGTCGTTCGTTTCGACCAACAGGCATTTGAAGAGATGCTCTCTGAAGGAAGTGCCGGCCCGATCCAGAAGCGAACCCGCACAAAGAAAGCTCGTTGCGAGTGGAGGCCAAAATCATTTGCTCCTCCACAAGCTCTGGACGGGATCCTCTCTGCTACCCAAGACAGCGAAGGTGATTCTCATACGGCTCCACTTCGAGCTGTAGAGATCTCTGCTGTCCCCAAGTCCGGCAGAGTAAAGCACTACGATGCTGGACTTGCAGGGACAAAGAGCGACTCTATGCGCCCCGAGAAGAAGCCGAGCACTCCTGTGGCTAAATCTCCCAACCACATGCAGGAGGCTCATGCGGGTGGATCTACCAGCCGCATGAAGAAAATCCATGCGGCCAGATCATCCAGCCGCATAAAGAAGACTCATGCGGCTGAGACTCCCAGTCGCATGAAGAAAGCCTATGCGGCTACGTCTGCCAGCCGTATGAAGATTGTTGAGGACGGAGGCATGACGCCTACCCCGCACGGCTCTGTCTTCGATCGCCTGTCTTATGGTCATGATCTCTTGTGCTCCCAAGAAGATATGTCTGACTCTCTCCAGCATCACCTAGACTCTTCCTACTATGTGCCTTTACGCACTAGAGCGAAGAAGTCTAAGACAGGGCGAGCTTGGCATGCTCGGTCCGCTGATCCTGCCTCTGATCATCCGAGCGTCCCGTATACCGTTATGCGGGCCTCAGATAGAAAGTTGTACAGAACCACTCGAGTCCAGCCCCCGGCGGCAAACGGACAGAGAGGTTCACAAAAGTCTCCCAAAATCCAGGAAGCAAACATGGTCGATCCAGACCCATCTGACTTGCGTGAGGCCATCCTCCACAAACGCAAGGAAAGAGAAGATGTATCGGGGTATAAAAAGTCCTCCTACGGACGCCACTGCACCCAATTCATCGTCAACTGCTGCTGCAATAACGCGACGGTACGAGAAGACCGGCAGTCCGTCTTTTAAAGACTACAACAGCCGTCTTCAGAAGACGAGGCACTTCCCGTCGTCTCCTACAACTCGGCCCAGAAAGTCCCTGCTGATGGAAGAAGGAAGAAGACAAATGTTCCCAGCCCGAAGATTTCAACCACTTCGACTAAAAGACTGTCGTCTAAATGGGTGCCCACCACCGGAGTTTTCCAAGGCACCCGCTCTAAGACGAAATTTGCAACAGTTGGAGATTCGTCATCCACAACGCAGGGGGGTTGCTGGGACTGGGGGTAGCACCCCTCCGAGCCTCCACAACAATCCGATGTTCCAAGAAGATGAGTCAGGGGAGGCAACTCTCCCATCAGATTCAGCAAACCATGACGTCCCCGAGAACGTCCACAACTCCCAAGACGAGGCGAACTCGGAGACTGGGGGTACTGTTCCTTTCGAGTCTGAACCAGAAGAGAACATACCCACATACCCCGATGACTTCTCACTACAGGGGTACGATTCGGAGGGTGCTTCCTCCACCGCTCCGTCCATCTCTCCTCACGTAAAGACGGTATTTATGACAGATAGCAGCCAAGGAGGTTCCAGTGATCGCCAACGTATCGACAGTCTCAAAGCCATATTGCTTGCTTTGGTCAAGTCTGTAGACGAGATTAAGGCGGCCCTTCCAACTCTGCAAGGAGGGATGCCTGGCCAAACAAGTGCGGGTCCCGCGGTCAATGCGGACTCGAATTCGGCGGCACCAAACCCGGGTAACGATCCTCCTGAAACAACGGTCCCCACCGCCGTGGACGAGCCCCGCAAAGCGAGAAGAGAGGTCCAGGAGCTCCGAGCCATGTTTCACGCTCGAAAAAACTCTCAAGATCTCAGAATACGGCAACCGTACCCTGCTGCCTGGAGGGACGTTTCATTCCCACCAAGATATAAGCCGTTCAATATCAATCCTTATGATGGCAAGACCACAGCAAGTCTGTACATACTTACTTCGAGGTTACCACCGACCATCTGCCCCATGACGATGCTATTCTCACACGATTATTCATCGGGGCATTGGAAGGGGTCGCCTTTGACTGGTACCGTAACCTGCCAGACAACTGCATCCACTCCTTCGCCGGCTTCAAGCGCATGTTCTTGGAGAGATTCTACAAAGTAGGGCAGGACATCACAATGTCCACCCTCATGGACGTCGTCCAAGGGGAGAAAGAGCTAACAAGAAACTATATCGAGCGGTTTCGTCAAACCGCAATGAAGCTGCCATCTGGAAATCTGGATTCCTCCTTGATTGAAATTTGCTAAAAGAGATTGCTCCCAACAATCAGTCTCTGGATGGGCGAAAGTCAATTCAAGGATTGGAAGATGTTCATTATCAGTGCCACAAGCGCCGAAGAACGATTGAAGAAGGCTCGCCAATTAGGATTGCACATCTCGGACGGAGAGAACAAGGGCAAGCGTCCCAACAACGACAATAGGGGTAGCCCCTCCAACAATCGGGATAGCAAGGGTAAGCAGGCTATGGTGGCCGATACCGCACAGAAACCTGAGCCAAAGCCAGCAGACAAACAATGGCCGTAAATTACTTACCCCTTCGAAGACGATCACGTCAAGCCCATCTTGGACATGCTCATACAAGGAGACATAATTCAGCTTCCTCCACCAAGACGGGAACCGCGACCGGCAGAGATGAAGAACCCAAAGTACTGCCATTATCATCACTACGTCTACCATGCTACACACGACTGCTACCAGCTAAAACGGTACATCCAAAACCTCATCGATTCGAATGTCCTGGCTATCGATTTTGAAGAGGTAGCCATGGCAGCCAACATGGTGTCAGTACAATTCGGCAGTTTTCCTCTGACGAAAACCCAAGACGGTGTGGTCCCCATCCCTCTAGCGACAATGGAGATTGCTAATCTTCCACCTCCCCGAGATCAGACTGCTGGTCTAGTACCCCTCACCACATTACGAGGGGAGGTCATGTGGGTCCATCCAGACTTGGTGTCAGAAGTGACTCAGCCCACACCATCTTTCATTTGCAAGAAGAAGAATGGAAAAGTCAGGTCTTGCCACACAATCTCGGCAGATATCGAAGAAGCTACAGCCGTAGTCACACGGTCTGGGGCACAATCCCAACCTGTGGCTGATAATCCAGCTGAAGATAATCAGCCCGCTGCAACTGATGCTCAGGGACCGGCTCAGCCTCCGACGACCGACAAGCCTAGGCCGAGGGAGACTCGCTTTGACAAATCTCTCCGAAAAGAGGCATCACAAGGGCTGGAGAAGCCCTACAACTTCGACATCTTAGCCCAGTTGGCCAACACACCGGCCAAGTTGTCATTATACGAACTTCTGAGACTCTCCAAGGATGTTCGTGCGGCTTTGAGCGATGCACTCCAAAATGCCGACGCATACCTGGCTCAGGTCAACCTCACGGAAGAAAACCCGCCTGCAGATCTACAAGATAGCACCTGCACGGGAGCGATGCCCAACATTGTCTTCACTCCGTAGGACATGCTCATCAAAACCAACCTGCATGATCGCCCGCTATACTACACTGGATACATCGGCAACGTAAAGGTGGATCGGATGCACATTGATCCTGGTTCTTCCATAAGCATTATCCCGAAGGGTCTGCTACATTATCTCCGTATCCCTATGCATCGTCTGACGCCTACAAGCACCGCCATCAGCGGTTTCAATTCGGGCAGGAGCTACCCAATTGGGAAGATTCGTCTGAAGTGTCAAATTGGTGATATCCAATCCGAAGTCACCTGCTACGTCATAGATGCAGACACTTCTTACAACATCCTCTTGGAACGCCCGTGGATACACGATTATATGATCGTATCTTCCATGCTGCACCAGTGCTTCAAATATGTCGACAAATACGGCTTCGTGAGGACGAAATTTGCTGATATCGATCCCTTCAAAGGGGTCGAATCCTACTACTCAGACTCCTGTCTATACGAAAAGTCGAAGAGGCACCTTGATGAAGGAGATGTGCAAGCTCGTACCGAGACAGCCACAGGATCAGAAGAACCTCTGATGATCCATCTCCAAGCTCGCAAACCTGGCAAGTCTACACCCCTTACCGCCACTCTGCGTAGAGACGCAATCAGCCTCTCAGCACAAGAAGAGCAGATGATAATTCGGTTGCCAAGGTCTGGCCAAGTACCAAGACCTACAACAGAGCTACTGACAATCAGGCTGCCGAGAGTCGGCCAGCCGCAAACGGAGAAGCTCAATCCCTCCGACAAGCCAATGACGATACGCCTTCCCAAGAAGAGTCGTCACCCCGATGCAAGGCCTGGAACTTCTAGCGAACCAACCACTCCCCGCCCAGCATCGAGTACCAAGCTGGGGGTCGCTAGTTTGCCAACAACTCCACGCTCTGCTCCACCAGCTGAACCACTGACGATCAAGCTGCCCAGGTCGTCCTCTTAGTCTTCGTTTATACAGGGGTAGCGGAAGAGGAACCGGAGCTAGCCAAGTATGTGGCTGTCCACACTGATGTTCCCTCCACAGATAATGTAATCCCCCTAGAAAAGATACCTTACTTCATCAATAAAGGGCTATCTTTGAACTACCTCGAGCTTAATAAGCTCTGTACGATGTATGCTATGGAACACGGTATAGGCACTTACCTCCACACACAGGTGACAAATGTGTACACCGCATTCCAGCTTACTCCAGTAGAAGACGCTTACCGCATAATCAAGGAAGGGGACCATCCAATCATCTTCGACCGGAAGGACGATCCGTATCCCTTCATCATAGAAGAAGTCGACCTTGGATCAGATGCCGGGAGACTGTCTCTGTATCTTTATAGCCCCCAATCCAAATATCTCATGCAGAAACAGGGGTATGATCTGGAGACGACGCCAGGTTTGAACTATAGTACTGGACGACGATTACCTTTGAAGCTACCGGTCCCGGCAGACAAACCACGGGACTACTATAGCAAGACTCGATGTGGATTAGGGTACGTTACACCCACATCGACTCCCGAGAGTTCAGATGAAGAATGTGACTGGCACTCACGTTCGACCGGGTCACCAACTTCTGACTCAGATACCAGCATCAGAGATGTGTTCAGACAAGTCTCATCAGTCAACATGGCATTCGCCGACGCTTATGAAGAAGATGAAGACATCCCTGAAATCCTCGAGCTAGAGCCGTGGGCCCAACAGCTGGATGCACAATAGGAAAAGCGGTTCGAACAAAGAGAACCTCCCACTGAAGATGAGGTTATACAGGTCGACCTCGGCAGCGAATCTTCTCCAAAATCGATCTTCGTCAGTAAAAGCCTAACAGACAAAGAACGAGAATCGCTGCTGGAACTTGTCAAAGAATATATTGATGTGTTCACCTGGAGCTATGAAGATATGCCGGGGTTAAATCCCGATATTGCTCTTCACAAGCTCAACATTCGGCCAGATGCAAAGCCAGTCAAACAACAACAGCGACGCTTTTGCCCGGGCATCATGGATGCGATCGAGGCCGAAGTCAACAAACTGATAGCCAGTGGCTTCATTCATGAGAAGCAACATCCGGATTGGGTCGCCAACATAGTACCAGTCCTCAAGAAGAATAGAAAAATTTGAATCTGTATCGACTTCCGCAATCTGAACGAGACATGCCCCAAAGATGAATTCCCCCTCCCTATCACGGACATCATGATTGACAATACCTGCGGCTTTGAACGTATGTCATTCATGGATGGCTTCTCGGGGTACAACCAAATCAAGATGTCTCCTGACGACGAAAAGCACACATCATTCCGAACACCGATTGGCACATATTGCTACACAGTCATGCCTTTCGGTTTAAAGAATGCTGGCACCACATATCAAAGAGCCATGAGTATCATCTTCAGAGACCACTTATGTAAGACGGTGGAGTGCTATGTTGATGACATTGTGTCACGACCCGCTACCCAAATTGTTGGGCCAGGCCGAGTCATGCCCAGCCTACGCTTGAGATAAAACGTAGTAAGCTGTTCTAAAGACAACAGGATAAGACTAAATGTGCTAACAGTTCTATAAGTGAATAAAAGTCATAAATGCTCCAAACACAAAAAGCTGTCTCATATAGAAATAATTCAAAAGTACAAGTCTGAAATGTAAAACTGGATACATGTCCAGTTACAAAATATGTAGCCTAATACATGACTACTCTCAAACTGTCTAAAGCAAAAGACAACTAGGCGAGGTTCCCCGCAGGAACATCCTCGTAAAGCAAAGCCGGGTCCTCGGCAGTATCACCATAATATGAGTCGCAGAGTAACTCCTCCTCAGTAAGGACACCTACAACGTTATCCTGTCAGGACGGGAGCAAGTACTAAATCTAACAAACATATAATACTGATCATGTGATGAAAGGAAATGACATATCATGTTTGTTCAGTCTTTAGGTACATTTTATCATGGCAATAGATATTCATTTTAAAGTTTTAAAACTGTAGTAGGTGAGTGATCAGTCAATAGGTAATCAGGATGTACAGCGGTACATATCAATTTTCTGATGTGCACACACGTACACATAATGGCATTGGTGTATATCCATACACAAATGCGGGACCAGACATACGACACAGATACATATAGAATGTAACGGTGCTCGGTAAATACATACGGAGAAGGGGGTCATGATCACGTACACTACTAGCAGTTTCCCCTTAACCCGTTATTTAAGCATGTGAGAGAGATATGAAAAGTAGCCTAAACATGGCAGAGACTGAAATTAATACAACATGTAAAGTTCTAACTTGCTACCCCAAGGATCAGCATTTAACATGGTTGGTGAATCACAGTTTTATGGTGTATAGCAGTATGTAAAGTTTGTAGAAAGTACTTGCCTCTAGCAAAGCAAAACAAAACAAGCTGCGATAAAAGTGCTATGGATGTCCGGTAACTCGTCACTGTAAAATAAATACATAAACTTAGCTTTTATACTAAGCTAAAACGCTAAGACACTAATCTGTGAAACACGACTTGTGACTGGGCACCTAGCCAAAATGATAATTTTAGCATAGAAGACCAATGTGGGGTGACACACTACTTTAACTAACTTCCTAGGTTCTTTACACTAGTGAGGGGTGGGGTTCAACATGGCTAAAACTCAAAATAACACAAAAGTTACATGTCGTAATTAATCAATAAATAAATTAAAAGATCATTAAGTTCTAACAATTTTTGAGATAGATAAAAAGATTAATTTTACTTAAAGTAAAGTACCAAAATGATCCTAGTTAATCATAGAAATTTATTATAATTTTTTTGGAATTTATTAACCAGTACAAGTATTTTATAAAAATCAGCTTTTCTAAGTATACAGAAAATGAGTTTTGGTTCCATAAGCCAAACTAGTGGCAAAACTGTAATTTAAATACTATAAAAATTATACTAAATTAGCTAACTTAACATAGTATCTAAATACTATTTTTCCAAAATTTTTAGAAGTACTTTAAGTATTTTTAGAAATCCAAAAACAGCATTGCACACAATTGAAATTAAATAATTAATTATCTGCGTATTTTGTCCACGTATATAATTTGAACCAAAGTTCAAATACAGGACCCAAGGCCACGAATCAAGTCCAATATGACTTGTACAGGTCTTGAATGTGTGAAAACACATTTGGGCCCAAAAACTCATGCTAGGCTTGGACACCAAATGGTTGCAGTAATTTAAATACACTAAAATACAAATTGGTAAAAAGTACAAAATAAATATTAATATTTTAATAAGGTAAAGTTATTCATAGTGAACATATACATACATATGTAAAAGTACATATATCTATGTATAAGAAAAATACTTAATTTATAAAGTATATATATATATATATATATATATATATATATATATATATATATATATATATATATATATATATATATATATATATATATATATATATATATATATAAGGAAACACTTAATTATAAAGTGTTTATACAATAATATATATATACACATGAAAATATATACATATACACATATATGTATATAAATACAAATATATATATATACAAGATTTACTAACTATAAAAATATATACACAAGAAAATATATACATATATACATATATGTACATAAATACATATACATATACATACATATATATTATAATAAAGTACTAAAAATGAAGTATATATATATATATATATATATATATATATATATATATATATATATATATATATATATATATATATATATATATATATATGCTGTTTATATATATATATATATATATATATATATATATATATATATATATATATATATATATATATACATAATATAGTATGTATAATAATACATACATATATATATATATATATATATATATATATATATATATATATATATATATATATATATATATATATATATATATATATATATATATATATATATATATATATATATATATATATATATACAAATACATGTATACATATATATATAAATATATATATATATAAAACAAAAAGAAAAAGGAAAAGGAAAAGAGAAAGGAAAACAACACAGGGGCTCGAACTCGGCCCACTGTGCGCGCAGGGGGGGTTTTATGTCGGGTCGGGCTGGCCAGGGGGTCAGCCCGACAGTTGTGTTAGGGGGAGGGTTTAGGTTAGTTTTATTTTAGGTTTTGATTTATTTATACATAAAAAAAATATAATAATAATCCTGTGTCCTGACAGTTAGGGATACAGGATTCTCGTGTCCTAGGCTAGCACGACACGCACGAGTCGATTTTGTCGTGTCCAAACTCACCACTAGGTTCGCCAGGACGCGGCGAGTCGCATACTTGAGGACGAGTCGTGTCAGGAAAGGAAATAGCACAGTGACACGTACGTGTCCGAGTCGAGCGGGCTGTTGGTGCGGCAACTGGGCGGAGGAGGCGTCGGGACGGTGGCGCTCCGGTGGCGCTGGGTCCGTCTCAGCGCGGCGCGTCGGGTGGTGGTAGTGGACGGGGGTGACGGTCGTCGTTTGGGGCTGAACGGGGCTCGCCGGAGTTAGGGTTTAGGATTAGGGTTCGGGGCTGTCGGTGAGGCGGTTGTGGGTGGCTGGGTCGTTTTAGGGTTAGGGTTTCGGTCTGGGGCTTCTTTTATAGGGAAGGGGAGTCGGTCGCGGTCGGTAAGCTGGCCGGAGTCGGCCTGAAATGGCGGGGGCAGTCGCCGGTCAGTCGTCGGGCAGTCGGGGGTGGATGAAAGGGAGTTTAGCAGTAGGGTCCCTAGGAAATTAGGTATTTACAATTTAGTCCCTACTGTGTCTAAATGCAAATAGTAATTTGCATAACCCATCCCGCACAGTTTATGTGCAAATAAAATTTGCACATAACAATTGAGAATTTGCAAAATGATATTTAAACAATCTAATTAATTGCAAAAGTCAATTAAAACTTTTTAGAAAATTGCAAATTAATATTTTGTATTTTAAAACTCATTTAAAAATCATTTAAAAATTCTAGAAAAATTCCTAAAAATCTAAATAATTATTTTAAGGCTAAATATGACATTAAAATTAAATTAGCACTAATTAAAATTAATTTGAAAAACAGGGGCTTACACATTGCCGTCAAGAGTTGCCGCAAAGGAGACCATCTGCAGGATCTGAGAACGGTATTCGACCTGATGCGAGCGCGCAATTTGAAAATGAACCCTACGAAGTCCTTCCTGGGCGTATTCAATGGGAAGTTTTTGGGTTTCATCATCACCGCCCAGGCTATCCATGTAGACCTTGAGAAGACAAAGGCAATTAGGGAGATGGGTCCCCCGAGAAATCTCCGCGAACTCAGAGGCCTTCAAGGGAGGCTAGCTTACATCAGGAGGTTCATTTCTAACCTCTCCGGGCGATGTCGACCATTCACCCACCTCATGAAGAAAGGTGTCTCGTTCATATGGGACGAAGAATGTCAGCGGGCCTTCGACAGCATCAAATAATATTTGTCAAACCCTCCAGTCCTGGTAGCCCCTGTTGCTGGAAAACCATTCCTGTTCTACGTGCAAGCAATGGAGCATTCCCTCGGGGCTCTGCTGGCACAAAACAATGATGCAGGCCATGAGCAAGCCATATATTAACTCAGTCGAATGATGATTGGGTCAGAGCACCGATACACCACTGTGGAGAAGGAATGTCTTGCCCTGGTGTTCGCCATTCAGAAGACGCGGCACTATGTCACTGGACAAACAATACATTTGATCTCACGAGTCAACCCTCTCAGGGTCCTCATGACTAAACCAGGGGCACTCAGCTCTTGCCTCGCTACATGGGCAATATTGTTGTCCCCTTATCATATGATCTTCGTCCCGCAAAAGGCTGTCAAAGGTCAAGCCCTGGCGGACTTTTTGGCAGCTCACTCGGGTTCGGAGCCATCCAGAATATATGAAGAGATCCCAGATGAGGTCGCCGACTCGTATGCAACCTCTCACGATAATATATGGCGAATGTTCTGCGACGGTGCTTCAAGAACGGGACCCAATGGCAACATCGTCGTCGGAATCGGGGTGGTGCTAGTCTCCCCTTCCGGATTGGTGATCAACCGCGCTTACTCCCCCACGGAACCCTGCTCTAACAATATGGCCGAGTACAACGCTCTGGTCATTGGCCTCCAACTTGCAAGAGAGCTGGGGGTAGAATATCTTGAAGCATACGACGATTCTCAGTTAATCGTCAATCAGATCCGGGGCTCATACGAAGTCCGCCACGAGGACATGATCCCCTATCACCAAATAGCAATCAACATCATCTCGTCGTTCGAGGGGTTCTTCATCGAGCACGTTCCCAGACTCCGAAATATCGAAGCCGATGCCTTAGCCGGCCTGGCCGCTTCCCTAGCAGTCCCAAATCATACTCATCAATCGGTAGATGTGATAGGCCATGAACTGGTCTGCCCCAAGAACAACGTTCAATTCGTGGCAAGCTACTCCGCTCAGGCGATTGATGATGCCCCAGATTGGAGACAACCATTCATCGACTTCGTCGTCTATGATATCCTGCCCAAGAACCCAAAGGAAGCCACCTCCATCAGACGATGTTCCCTCAGATTCTTCTACGATACAGAGACGAAAATGCTGTATCGCCGATCCTATGATGGAGTATTGCTTCGGTGTCTGTCAAACGCAGAAGCCAAAAAAGCCGTGCGAGAAGCTCATGACGGTGTCTGCGGGGTCCATCAGTCTGACCCTAAATTGTAAGACCGTCTTCGCCGAATGGGCTACTACTGGCCCACGATGGTAGCGAATGCGATAGACTATGCAAGAAGGTTCAAAGCCTGCCAAGTCCACGCGGACTTCATTCACCAGCTATCTGAATTTCTACATCCGACAGTGGCATCCTAGCCTTCGAAGCATGGGAAATGGACATCATCGGTCCAATTACTCCACCTTCCTCCCGTGGACATCGCTTCATACTTGCGATCACGGATTACTTCTCCAAATGGACAGAAGTTGTTCCACTCGCAGAAGTAAAGACTTCAAACGTGATCAGCTTCCTCAAGCATCATGTCATCTACCGCTTTGGACTGCCTCGAAGGATCATCCACGATAATGGTCCGCAGTTTGCAAGCCACACCTTCTATCGGTTTTGCGATAAGCACCGTATCCAGAATGTTGCTTCGACACCATACAACCCGGCAGCGAACGGGTTGGCAGAGGCATTCAACAAAACAATTATCAAACTCCTCAAGAAGTTTGTCTTTTCCAACAAATACGACTGGAAAGAGAAGCTCGTTGAATATTTATAGGATACCGTACTACAGTCCGAACAGCTACCGGGAACACACCATTCTTCCTGGTATACGGAAGTGAGACAGTTCTCCCATTAGAGACTCAAATACCCTCACTCCGCGTCGCCCTCACTTATCAATTGACGACGGATGATAACTATCGACGCCGACTACAAGAGTTGGAGGCCTTAGATGAAAAGCGTCTCCTAGCCCAGCAAAGGATCGAACTATACCAAGCACGCATCTCTGGAGCCTTCAACAAAAAGGTTAAAATCAGAACATTCTAAGTGGGCGATCTTGTTCTGGCAGTCCAGAGACCGATGGTCATGACTCACAAGACCGCCAGCAAGTTCCAGCCAAAATGGGAAGGTCCATTTATCATCGAGGCCGTATTCTCCAATGGTGCTTACCGCCTCGCCAAGCAAAACGGAGACTTGCTCATGTTGTCCGTCAATGGCAAGTTCCTGAAGAAATATTATGTCTAAATGATATTCTCCAGATCATTGAGTCATGTGCCCGCTGGTACCGCTGAACTCACCCTCATAATTCTCTAGATCATTGAGTCATGTGCCCGCTGGTACCGCTGAACTCACCCTCACAATTCTCCAGATCATTGAGTCATGTGCCCGCTGGTACCACTGAACTCACCCTCATAATTTTCCAGATTTTCGAGTCACGTACCCGCTGGTACCGCTGAACTCACACTCACCATTCTCCAGATTTTCGAGTCATGTACCCTCTCGTGCCGCTGAACTCACATCCACAACATCCCAGATTATCGAGTCATGTACCCGCTGGTGCCACTGAACTCACACTTTTACAATATCGAGTCATGTACTCGCTGGTGCCTCTGAACTCACATCCCGGTCACTCTTTCAGATGATAAGTCATGTACGATCATACCTATGAACTTTCTTCCTGGAAGAGATCCTTCCTCATAATCTAATGCCCGCACTCCCAGTGCACAAAAAGGGTAATCGATCCACAAATTGCCAAAACAGCCATGTCCTCATTACCTCTGAGTTGTTTCACTTCCGCCAAAAACAAATCACCCCCTACATAGAACTTCCATGTCCTCATCACCTCTGAGTCGTTCTATGTACCCCCTCTTCATTGAGCCCACTCCTGCCATGTCCTCATTATCTCTGAGTGGGAAGGCTCCGTAGAAGAAACCTTCATACTTGCCATGTCCTCATTATCTCTGAGCAAGTATGTCGATTCCCTTTCAACCTATTATCTGTACCCACAACCGGAGTACGACAAGGATAATAGGCCCACAAATGTCCTCTATTGACCACAAATATCCTCCGTGAATTCACTCCTGCCATGTCCTCATTACCTCTGAGTAGAAAGATTCCACGATAAAACCCTCATGCTTGCCATGTCCTCATAACCTCTGAGCAAATATATTGGTTCCCTTTCATCCTATTATCCGTATCCTAAGTCAGGGTACGCCAAGGATAATAGGACCACAAATATCCTCTACTAAGTTTCTTAGCATAAGCCCACCATCTCATCATGCCCCGGGAGCCCAGCTGCTCTACGGTATTCTTTTCCCCGATACCGAGAGCACCCATGACCACTTTGCCATGGCTGTTCCAGATATCCTTACCAAACTTGTTATCTGTACCTAAAACCAAGGTATGCCATGGATGACGAGTCCACAAACAAGTCCCCCGTACGGGGCAAACACCACCATTATATCACAAGTACAACAAGCAATACGAATGAAGGGTAGAATGGAAAGTACTCTTTATTTGAAGGAAGAAAAAAGCATTACATATTTCGAGACCACGTCCCTCTCAAAAAGAAAAAAAAAGAAAAGAAAAAGAGAAAGTAAAGAAGCCCTTTCTCTCTCCAAACTCCTCTTATTTATAGGAGGACGAGAGAAAGAGGACACGTGGACTAATAACCGCCTCGTAAAAGGCGAAACCGACTCCTCGGATTTCGTTCCCGAGATTCATCCAGGGCATAAAATCCAAAAAGAATTAATGAACCGGCCCTTGGGATTTTCCTCTAAAGACGGCGCTGAAACGAATTAGGGGGCAATTAAAGACCCTCACACGTGGCAAGATGCAATGCGGCTTGAAAGACGCCGCTGCTAAGCCATCCATGCGGCTGAAACAACTCTGAGGCTCGAAAGTTCATGCGGCTGAAACTTCCATGCGGCCAAGACATCTATGCGGCTAGGACCTTATATGCGGCTAGAAAGAGCTTCCACACGGCCATGCTTCTTATTCAAAGTATTTCAATTTTACAAATTGAAAACTTTGAAGGGGGTCTTGTAGAAGCATGGAAAATAATAAAAAAAGAGCCATGCGGCCAGGAAATCCCATACGATTCAGAAAACCCATGCGGCTCAGAAGACCCATGCAGCTCAACGAGTCTATGCGGCTCTGTGATCTCCATGCGGCTCAAGAAGAGAAGACGCGTGGCTTGCAAACAGTTCTTCCCTTCGCCCTATACTGTATTAATTACTTTGACGGCTGACCGCTCTGACAAAACGACAGGCCTGACACAAAGAGGCAATTATGACTCTGTCATAATGACAGAATCCTAGAAAATTAAAGAAAATCTCTGGCACAGCCCCCCGAGATCCAGAAAACACCACGCAGCCTAGACACGTGGACAACCATATGCGGCTCGAGCGGAGACCCTCTCATGCGGCTCAGGCCGAAGTTGCCCTATGCGGCCCAGATCGAAACAGCCCTATGCGGCTCACAAGGATCATCTCCATGCGGCTCATTACCCGTTATATGGTCCAGATTATCATGCGGTTCAAAGATTCGGAGGCCACTCCACAAGCTGCCCTAACACGTGGCTAGGCTTATGCGGCTCAACCCTTATGCGGCTCAATCCTTATGCGGCTCAGTGATTCCCGGGACACGTGTCATAAAGCCAATCAATTTCCCAGATTTACTACAATCAAAGATTGGGTCAAATTTTAATAATCTGGGACACGTGGCAGGAGAATGAATTAAATTTATTCATTCAGATTCGCAGACATCAGCAAATCATCATCATGGAGATTTATTCCAATCAGCATTAATTACTGATAGGATTTGGTGCAATTTACACTAAATGGCCCAGATTCATCACACTCAAGATTAATGGCCCAGATTGATCAATCAACAGGCCGCCACCACTCTAAGGTGCAATCATTGCAAACCCTAATGATTGTATTCTCTTCTTATAAATAGCAAGGTGTCATTCCCTTGCAAGAGGACCTCTTTTCGAGATCAGAGAGAGCACCAGAATACTTGGAGAGAAAGAGCAGAGAGAGAGCATTTCTTCAACGTCGAGCAATCTTCTGGAGCCAAGGCTACATACCGATCGTCCAAGGAGTAAGGCAGAGCGGCCGTCGCTTTCCCGAGCCTCTATCGTCACCCCCCAGAATCTAAAATAAATAATTGTACTTAGACTGCTGTACCTAAGCTTTCGTCCCTAGGTTTTCTTTGTACAAGCGAGTTTGTAACATGAAGTAAAAGTCCAGTCCTCCGATAATTGTTCTGCTCTTTTATATTTCATGGCAAACAAGCACAGCCTGCTAGCTCATGAGATGGTGAGGGAGTTCAGCAAACCTGGGGGGATGAAGGCTTGTGTGAAGCTTGACCTCCGAAAAGCCTATGATACGGTCAACCAGGACTTCTTGTGTCACTTGATGCTTGCCATGGGGTTCGACGAGAGGTGGGTTGCGAGGGTGAGGGAGTGCATTTGTCACATTCTGAGTCGACAAACCGTTCATCCCCGGTGTTACTTTGCCGATTCGATCGTCCTCGCTAAGGCGTGATGCCGTACGAGTCTGGAATTGCACTCGTACAAGGCAAGAACGTTACGTTGCTTTTCATATTAATACGTCAAGTTGAAACTTCACAAATTACATCAGAATTTAAGACACAGTATAGGAAGATAGAAATGCTTTTCATTCATAGCTTGCAACGAAGTGCAAGTCATAATTACATTGGATGCTGTTGCGGCTACATTGATTAAAAACAGAAGAAAATATATTCGACAAGTTGCATGAACTAACGCTTGCCGTCCCATACATTCGCCCCTTTATACATAAGCCGTCGACTTGAATTGGCTTCAAAATACTTCAGCATAGGAAGAGCTTCAAAACGCCTCTCCGTACTTCAGCTCCAGTTTAGTTGAGCGCGCCCGTCGCACCTGGGGAAATTAGGGGAATGGGATTAGCACACTTGCAAAGTGGACGAGACGAACCCACTCGTCTAAACCGACTCTGATTGTTAGGGTAGGCATACTTTAGAGTTGTCTTTCTATTAGAACTAAATAAATTCAGTTCATATTCGATAGCCATCTTTGCGTAATAAAGCATACAGTGAACCATAGAAGTTTACCATATTTTTTACCACGACCGTGCTCGTCCCTGCATGAAAACAGAGATAATATTTACACCTGCATAAGACAATATGTGAGCATGCTACTATCTTATATGCGGTCATTGATGTTACACATCACGTGGGACTATCTCAACGGTATTTTGGCCCGCTCAGTCTAGGTTGCAAGCCTGGCTGACGGTCCCGCAATGCATCAGTGCCGAAGCACGATTATTCATTCTCCCTAGGTCGATTCGATTCCGATGCCCCGGATATCAATTCGAAGAAAAATATCAACTTGTGCACAAGCTGTCCATGACCATGCCAATGCGTGAACAGATTAACATATGCAATAGTTTTGTATAGCGCGGACAGTATTGAACGGTATTATCATTTCCCCCAACTTATGCAGCGATTCATTTTTCCCCAAGTCGTACTCCTGATTTAGCGTCCCGTAGGCACCAAATTGTCCGAGGCATCATAACCCACGATCGACGTTTTATAATATTTTGCAGCACGTAAAATAGTCTATCTTTTTACTAGAACCTTAAACTTTCTGGTTTATGTGATAGACTTGTATTTTCAGAGTGAATTACTCTAAATCGATACGTTTTTCCTGAGTTCTTGGACTTAGTGGATTGGCATACAATTAACTTGGCATCGATCGATTTGAATGAATTCGAGGCAAGGAATAAGTTTGCGGGACAGAGTAGAAAAGAAGGGGCCGAATCACCCACCGATTACTTTGCTTCGTGCAGGTCGTCGAAACGCTACGCAACGTCAATCCTTAGTTACGCGAGCTCCTGCAATGGCACCAACACTTTGTTAGATTTCTTTCTTTTCTTCTTGCATCAAAATTTATAATTGCATCCATAAAAACGATGCGAAAGCACTTCAATCAAGCCCAGCGGCAAAGATCCAAGAAAACCATACAGCGGTCCGGTCCCGTCAAAGGGACTCTTATAGAGAGCTCACTCGTCGAGACGCAGTCCGCTGCATCTAGGACTTATTCCAACAGAAGTCGTTCCATTAGTTGGATAGATTCTCGTAACTTTCATCCAAATCGATTTGAATCGATGCCGCAAGGCGTTATCGTTTACCAAGCTTAGCGATCGAGTCAGATGGCCATCTAAGTTCCCGACCGATCTGACTCGGCGCAAGCATATTATGAAGTTCCGTCGCCTATCGAAAGCGGGGCGCTACAGCATTTGCTCCACTACTTTCTCAGTCCTCATCCAGGGTACGCCTCATGGCTACTTCAGGAGCAACAGGGGGTTGAGGCAGGGTGACCCCCTCTCACCATATTTATTTACCTTGGTGATGGAGTACTTTACATGCATGATGGATACGGCGGTGCTTAGCAAGAGGATCGTCCCCCTTTTCCAGTTGGTGAGTCCGGTTGTCTTCTATTTGATCTATGCTGACGACTTATTGGTGCTACTCCAGCCTTCTATACGGGGCATGAGAGCGCTCTCTGACATTATGGAGGAGTTCGGGCGGCTATCTGGGCTCCAGTTGAACAGGAAGAAAAGCAGAGTCTACTTCAGTTCCTGATGTACTCTGCAGGAGGAGTGAGCCTTCGCCTTGGGAGTGGACAAAGGCGAGCTCCCAGTGAAATACTTGGGGGTTCCACTGACGGTCAACTATGCCAGAGAGCAGGATTATCACAGCTTGGTAGATTTTGCTCAAGGAGAGTGGAAGGCTGGCAAGCTGCGGGTCTATCATTTGGCGGACGGATTGAGTTGGTGCGTTCAGTTATTGCTGGCATCACGATGTTCTGGCTCCAGTCTATCCAGATCCCTACGACTATTATTCGTAAAGTGGAGGCCATCTGTGCTAACTTTATCTGGAGGGGAGGGATGCATGCGATCTCCTGGGACCAGCTTTGTCGTCCTCGAAAGGAAGGAGGAGTGGGATTGAGGCCTCTTCATGCGGTCAGGAATGCAGCATGTGTGAAGATGGCCTAGAGATTCATCAAGGGGGTCACTTTGGACAGAATGGATGGCGAACAGATACTTAAGGAGGACTAACTTCTGGGCCTGCAGGATAGACAACAACTTCTCGGTCACGTTTAAGGCCATTCTGAGGTGTCGACCGGTGCTTCAGACCGCTATCTGCAGGAACATGAAAGATGAGACGACTACCGACCTCTAGCTTGACCCTTGGTTGGGTTCCAGATCCTTGCTCGAGATATTAGGAGGTCAGCTGGATAGAGAGGCGGGCAGGGGGCTCACATGCAGTTGGATCATCAGAGATAGAGTTTGGAGGCCAAAAGGATATCCGTATACTGCTCAGCTAGCTGAGGAGATTCGCCTTATTACTATTGACGCTAGCCAGCATGAGGATTCCTGGAGCTGGGCCGGCCCAGGTACGGGGGGCGGGTCAGGACTATTCTGCTTTCGTAGCTGCTATGACTTGGTTCGGACCCACCACGACCTGGCTGAGGAGGTGGACTTCATTTGGGACAAGGAGATTACCCGAAAAATACAACTATATGTATACCAGCTTCTACGGGGTAGACTGATGACGAGAGATAGACTCCTTAGGTTTGGGATGCAGATCCCAGATGCCAAGTGTGTGCTATATAATGGGGAGGAAGAATCTATGGGACATCTCTTCTTTGTATGTCCGATGACCTGGCATATTTGGACTGAGCAGTGCGTGCAGCTGAGAGGAGGAGTCGGGTGGATAGAGACATCCGAAGCATTCTCAGCTGGATCCGAGATCACAGAGGTATGGATTTGGGGTGGGCCAGAAGAGCCAGAGTTCGTCTCGTCGCGTCCGTTTGGCACATCTGAAAGGAGCAGAACAGACGTATTTTTGAGGGCTTGACTATCCCCCTATTGGAATTCTACATAACATAGAATTCGATGTATCAGTAATGGCCCCATAATATTATATTTTGGGGCATGAGAAGTTGTGATATTTATGTATTGTAATACCTTTTTCGCTATATACGAGGAATAAATTCACCATTATTCCAAAAAAATATATATACACTCTGGCTGATGGAAGATTACAGCATAACAGAGGGGTTCCAAACGATCAGACAGGCGAAAAGACAAGGTGGCCAGTGTTTCCGAGAAGCCTGTATTAGGTTGGCAGCAGCTGTTTAGCATATCTGAAAAGAGCGCAACAACCGAGCCTTCCACAATGCTCGCATCACGAATGTTGGCTTATAGCTTAATGTAGAAAGTGATGTAAAAGCTATTATAAGCACTGAAAGTTCCACCTAATAGATGGTTAGTGTAACTTGATTATATATATATATATATATATATATATATATATATATGTGTGTGTGTGTGTGTGTGTGTGTGTGTGTGTGTGTGTGTGTGTGTGTGTGTGTGTGTGTGTGAGATCTACATTTCCTCACTTTTGAATCTCCTATGCATCTCTATGATAACACCTGCTGGATCTTGTTTAAGTCATCTAATCTTAACCGTTGAAAAATCAACGGTTAAGATTAGATGACTTAGACAAGATCCAATGAATGTGAAAGAGGGGATGCAAAAGTGAGGGAAAACGGATCTCTCCTCATATCCTCATATATATATATATTTGAGGTGTCATTTCTTCAAGTCGGACCGTGGCTATATAAGTCATCCAACCGTCCGAGGAGGGATTCGAACCCAAGACCTGTGCTTGGGCTACCCCTGTAGTGCCCCTGTCACGTCCCGATCCCGCTAGGGTCGTCCGTCTTGCCTGGATCCCTGCGGGATCGATCATCCTCGCTAAGGTGTGATGCCGTGCAAGCCTAAGTTGCGCTTGCACAAGACCATGTACCTGCACAAAATAACTAGTCAAGCAAAAACACACGCACGCACCCATTAGTTAAGCAAAATACACGCACGCACCTATTCATTGCAGAAAACCAAATATTAGACACAGAGATTTGAAATGGAAATATTTTCTTTTATTCATAAACTTGATAGGAATACAAGTACAAAGCCTTGCAAACTCAGAGTGCTTTATATTTTGGCTACATGATTCTCTTTGAAACTCTCTTTTGAAAATAGTTGTAATGCCCATACATCATATCCCTCTATTACATGCTGGAAATAAAAGACACCTTCAAAAGGAAAAGAAACTCGAAACTTGACTGGAATGAAATTGAAACTTCGAGGCGATCCATGAGCTCTACTGGGCTAGACGAGCTTCGGTGCCTCACTTGAAATCCTCCTGTCTTCTTTTGCTTTCTGAAAAGGATGCCCACAACGTGGGTCAGCACACATCATGTACTGGCGAGCGGCTTTTGGCAGAACTCGCAAATCTCTGCACTAAATCAATATGTTGAGCTAACATTTACTAGTGATCTTTCTACTTGTCTAGGTTCTTTTTAACAATTCATAAGAACATGATAGTAGAAATATATCATAAGCAACTTACCAACGCCGGCAGTCATCCCTGCACAAAACATGTTAGCACAATTTGCATAACGAGTAATTCATGTTCATTCTTGCAGATATTGAAGTTATCATTCGGGTCATGCAGGTGGACTATTCTACATGTTGGTCCATGGGTTATCCCTATGATTAGCCGTTGTGACTCTTTGGTTCAGCTCATCACTAAGGACTCAGATGTCGGCTACCCTTTTAACATGGGTTTTTTTTACCCAGGGTGCTCATAATCTCTCCTAGGCCGAGCGGTTCCAGGTGCCCCAGATACCACCCGAGTGACAAATACTGCCTTGTATACAAGTTGTCCGAGACCAAATGCATGCTCTAGCCGTTCTATCAGATGAGACAGACTTGGACTTATGCACAGATATACGACACGCTTATTTCGTGCCTTCAGATTCATCTCAACACGTACAAGTTCGTCTGTACATGTCTACATTTCAAGCATACTAGTGACAAGCAGATGATCATTCTTATCGAGCAGATAGAATAGTAATACATATTCTTGCAATTGATTCAATTCAGTTATCTTCTCTTATCTTTTGTGGATGTGGTATCGTTGATCATTGGGACAAGGCAACGGAGTGGACTAGAGATCATTTTTCTTAGGCGTACAGATCAATGTTTGTTCGATTGAAGCAACTCTCCGAGATGAATCTTAGTTGAGAGAAGGAGGGACTTCACGTGCCGTTCACGAACAATTCACGTGGCCATTATTGGCACCAACAGTTGATTAGCATACTTCGTCTCTTTCTCTCAAGATTCGGAATGAATGCGAAATGCGATGAAAGCGAACAATGAAAACCAATCATCGAAAACCAACACGAAAACGTATTCATCAAAACCAAGCAGCGAAAGAAAACATCCAACAAAACTCTTGGATTGATTTCAATAGAAGCCAATCCATCAATTGGAAAGGTTCATTACATTTCATCCGTGATCAATCGATACCGGCAAAGGTTTCACCAAATACTCAGTTCATGACTGAGTCAACAAGCCGTAGGTATTACATAGTGGACCGCGACGGGAACGGTCGGGACCGATCGAATCGATCGAACGGGAACGGTTGAATTAAACTCCATTCCACGTTATGGAATGGCTTCTTCGGAACCAAGTCCCATATTCAGCGGATAGCGCCTCGAGGATTGACTCTGCGGCTGAGTCGGGAGAGACCTTCCGTTGCTCTGTTTTTCACGCCGCTTGCGTTGGTTTTGGCTTTGGTTTTCTGAATGCATTTTCATGAATGTTTTCGATGGTTTTCATGACTTACATTTTGAACTCGCATTTCCTATCGAATTCTTGCCTAATACAGTGTTCTAATCGGTTGCTTGTGCGATTTCAGGTAATCGCGTAGGCGACGTCTAGCGCAGCCAACCAGTCTCTCGCCTCAAGCAAAAACTCAAGGTGAGTGGCTGACCTCCTTCGTCTCGACCCTATATTTCAAAATGAGAACTCGGGTAATGGTATCAAATTTGAAAGAATTGCTTGAAGAATACAAGTCCTATGTGCTAGAAAAGAAAAAGTTGAGTTGTGTAGAAAGGAGATAGAATTATTTTAGGCCTGCAAAACAACCAAGTAAATGAATCGATTTCATAACAAGCCTCAACGGTACCCTAAAATATACCTTGTTAACCTACCACGGTCATGGACAACTTATCGACAAGGGCGATGGTTTCTTCGAGCGGCAACCCGGGGCTATGGGACCGACTCAGCCTAGGAAGAAACAGGTTATATCCGAGCTGGGTATGAAGCAACCGGTAATACGGGGACTTGTATCGAAGCTCGCTACTTGCGTTGTGTAAAACCCCTATTTTTTAATTATTTTTTTAATAGACTTAAAAATGAATTTATACAATTTATGGTTTTATTTATTTTTGATGACCCGGTTTGGCCAATTCAGCCCGAAAGGGCCCGAACCAAATTTAAGCCCATGTAAGCATGTTGGGTGACTAAGGTGGCCATATAGGAACATTTCATGTGTGTACAAATATTTTTAAATAATTTGAGACTTGTTGAATATTTATTGACTTTTGGTATAAAATTTATGTTTTATTAATAAAATAATATTTTACAAGATGGTACAATTTTTCTGGACCCATACATGGGTGAGCGGTAAAGTTCACCCATTGGGACGATTATTTATTTTATTATTACTTAAGTTATTTTGTGGAGAATAAATAAATATGTTCATCCTATTTAAATATTATTATTATTATTTTGAGTTGGTTTATTGTGAATGGGATTTATATATATATATTTAAATATATTAAATTTTTGGAATGTTGACTTTTAAATGGTATTTGGATTTTAAATAGATTTTTTTGTATGTATGGATATATACATATATATATATATATATATATATATATATATATATATATATATATATATATATATATATATAAATAAAATATATATATATATATATATATATATATATATATATATATATATATATATATATATATATATATATTTTTTTTTTTTTTTTTAAAGTTTAGATAAGAAAGAAAGGAAAAAAAAAAGAAAAAAAAGGGCATTATGGTGGTCGGCCCCACCCGACCATCCACGCATGCACATGCATGCAAGAATAGTAAAAAGCAACAGCAACTACAAAGCCTTGTGCGCCCCCCCCCCCCCTCTTTTTACATTAGCAGCAGCCTAGTAGCAACATGTAAGAGGCCGACCCCCCTAACCCAGTATTTTATATATTGACTCAAAAAGAAAAAAAAACCCTAATTTCTTCTCCATCCTCTTCCTCCTTTCTCCTCCATCCTCCTCCCTCTCCTCGGCGTGCGTGCCAGCCTCGCCGGAGTGACAGCATCCCCGCCTCCCGGTCGTCACGACAACAACAACAACAGATTCCCACTTTAAGGTACTCAACTTCCCCGATCGATATCTCTCTCATTTTAACTCCATTTTTAGATCCGTAAATTCGTGTAGAAAGCCCACATGACCCTCTTCGATATCCCCCAGGTGGATTTCGACATGGCCATCCAACTTGCTCGAAAAATCGAGGCAAAGTTGGAGAAAAACCACTTTTCTGGAATATTAAAAACTGTTTTAAAACACCAAATTGTCGGCCATTTTTCTTTCTGTACAATAGAATTTTGTAGAAACTAATTAAAGGTAGAGAATAACAACATAACCGAGATTGTAACGTACCTTCTGGAATCACTTTTTATCTAGTGTGTAAAAAGTTGCACGTTGTTAAAGTTACACGAAAAATTGTAAATTCTGTTTTCAAAAAGTGGAAAAATACCCGATACGGCGTGCGCTCCGACAAATCGGACGACGTGGTCACGCAATATACGCATCGAAAGGCGCGTATAGATGTTTTCGACGTGTGGGAACTGACGGAACCCAATTTTGTTGCATATGCGCGACGAAATCAGTGCGTATCCGTCAAGATACCCCGTATCGACCCTTTGCAAATTAAGTCACAACTTTGTGCACACTCATCATATCGCGATGAAACTTGTGCCATTGGACTCAAAATATTTTTTTGGTCCTGTGAGCCAAATTTGGTCCGATTCTGAGATCGTTGATCGGGACACTATTTTGGCGGGCCCACAATCCCACTCAACGGGCGATTTTGTGCACAGCCCACCGGAATCCAAAATTTGACATACCGTTGGGTTCGTCTCATCAAAACCAATATGTGGACATATAGTTTGACGACCTTAGAGACCGTAGATATTGGCACACATTTCGGTACAAAACGGGTCCAACGGCGGACATCATTTTGATCCGAAATTACGATTTTGTCCCTATTCCAGAATTTAACTTTTGGACAGGCGTTTCCTAGGCATATCTTTTATTTCAAACTCGTTCGTGATGTTTGTTTCAGCATCCGGAGCTCCTTGTGGATTTTGACTTTCGTGTTGACGATTCTGACTGTTGGATTTTGCTACATCTCGCACCACCCTCAGGCAAGACACCTTACCATTTGCTGTTTATTTATTTTAGCTCATATTTCATGCATTATTTATTATTTTCTTTATGAAAAATAAATTGTGATACATGACATAACCTGTTAGAACTTACTGTTCATTTATATTTCCTGCTATGTATTATTTTTCTTACACATTAAACCTAGATTTAAGGGACCACCGTGTGTGTTGCATTCATAGGCCTTGACACATTTATTCCACGTTGTTGTGTGTCACATATAGGACTCGGACATGCGTGATTGGCTGGCCACTAGTACGTATAAGCCGTGCGTTAGGAAATAACTGCTAATAGAATTGCATGCTAGAAGACTTAGCAGTTATGAGTTAGCATTGGACGGGAAGAACATGATTGGAAGTTGACTACCACCCTATCTATCGTAGACTCGCTCGCTACTGAGGAACGATAGGTAGACTATATGCTATAGACTCGCTCGATACTGAGGAATAGTATATGGTGTTGTGACTCGCTACTGAGGTACTGCATTGATATTTTCTTGACTTGACCCGGTAGTCATGCGACCATGAACTGTTCTTAAAACTGCATTCACTTAGATTTGGTTAGACGCCCTTATCCGTTAGATATGAGTACTCTTGGTTTGGGTACTTGTATCTGACCGTGACTTGGAACAATAACTTATCGCGGATTAGTTCGTCACATCTTGTCCTTGTTTGGTTGTAGGTGTGACTTACTACTTCGATGAGAAGGTATTGAACCTTTGTAAGCCCCTAGATTTCAAAAAATAGTTTTTTTTTATAATTTTCAATAGTATTTATATACGGATACGTATTTTATAGTGTATTTCGTATTTTCTTGATTTTCGTAATGCTTTAAATTTTTTTCTAACTTATAGATTTTTCCTTGGCCGGCATACCGCCAGTATACCGGAGTATACCGATGGCATACTGTCCGGACAGATTTTCTACACTTCAGATATTTTCGATTTTTGATATTTTCATGAATAGTGTTTCGGATATTTTTGTGAATAGTGTTTAGATATTTTCATGAATAGTATTTAAGATATTTTCATGAATAGTGTAGATACACTCTATTATCCAATGGATAATTGGTTTTGTTTGAATGACCATGATTGACCTAGACTTTCACATGGATCACGATCCGACGGCTAAGATTAAATCCCCCTTCTATATATACCCTTTCACTTTCTCTCTCCTCTCTCTTTTTATTCTCTTCACTCTTTTTTCATTTCTTCTTCCTTTCTCTTCCCTTGGAGCTTGTTAGGAGCTTGGCCTTGAGGTCTAGAGTGTGGTTTCGTACCCCTCTTGGTGGTGGAGTAGAAGATTAGGCTTGGAGCTTAACCTAGGCAAGTGCATCTTGCTCAAAAGTGACATGACCATACTTTATTTTTGTTTTTTATAGAAACTAAAGTTTTATTGGCCTATAATTTGCTTCTTTAAATTGTTAACATGTTTAGTATATAGCACTTTTGGTTTTGATCGACAGTATTGCGTAGATCTGAGTTTCTAGATATGATTTTCGAGTATTTTGAGGTTTTGATCTATCAAATGTTTTGATTTGTGAAAACTAATACTTTCATGTTGTAGGAAATTTAATTCTATTCAATTTTGACTTTTGAAAGTCCGAATTTCGATTTAAAACGAAGTTTTTATGGCCGAAACAAATTTTGAGTTCAAAAATCAACTTTCTGCGACGGTTCGGAAAATCCGTCGGAAATCCGCGGAAATCCGTCGGAAAATCCGAACTTTCACCACAAAACTTGCTGTGATGGAACGAAAAATCCGCCGGTAATCCGCTGTAATCCGCCGGATAATCCGGTTAGGCTGTTTTGAATTTTTTTTATATATTTTAAGTGCTGTAAAAATTCTGAAAAAATTATATTTAAATACTATGTTAATTTAGCTAATTTATTATAATTTTTTTAGCATTTAATAAGTACTTTTGGTATTCTATAAAAATAGGAAAACAGAACCCATTTTCAGGATACATATGTTTGTTAATTTTTAATAAATATCTATGAGGGTTTATAAATTCCAGAAAAATTAGTATAAATTTTTATAATTAACAAGGATCATTTTGGTACTTTATTTCATAAAAAATTGAGCTTTTTGTCTATCTCAAAAATTGTTGGAACACAATGTACAGTTTGATTTATTTATTGAATAGTTACGACTTGCAATGTTTTGTGTTGTTTTGAGTTATTGTAGTATTGGACCACCCCCTACACTAGTGTAAATATCCTAAAAAGTTAGTTTGGATATAGTGTCGCCCCACATTGGACTTGAAATTGACCGAAGTTGACCAGTTGACCAAAGTCAACTATAAGTCAACCTCTGACCCAGTTTGTCTTAGTTTGCCCTAGTTGACCTAGACATTATAATATGTCTTTTCACCCTGATTAGCTATTGTATTATCTCATCTTTAGGACTATGGCTTCACTCCGAGCCTTGATTCATATTGATAGCAGGATCCCAGGCAAGTACATCTACAAACTCATTTACTGTCTTTTAATGCTAGAACATGTATTAACCCTGTTAAAATACTGATCTTTGAGGTAGCAAGTTATGTCTTCACATGTTGTATCACTTTCAGTACCGGCCATGCTTTGGACAGTTATCATATCTTCACATGCTTCTTACTGGTTTCCCGTACATATTTCACTATGCTTATATCTGCTCCGAGTATTCATATGTTTTACTGCTATCAGTACCTACCGTACTTTATACCGATCTCAGTACCTCTCACATGATTAGAATATGGGTTATGGGGAAACTGATAGTTGAGTACGTGATCATACCCCCTCTACAGTACCGAGCAAAGTTTTATTTTATATGTTACTGCGCCGTAGGCCTTTATCTCAAAGCTGTATTTGTGCGTATGTACATCTATCGCCTTTACACTTGTACGGAAGTACATTTTATTATGTGCCCCTGTACATTGTACACCTATTGACGATCACGTACCTGCTACAGTTTTAAACATTACATATGCATCTGTCTCTATGACATATGTATCATTGCCATGATAGATCATGAGTTATACCATGATTCCAGATATGTCATGTTCCCTATGTTACTATGATATTGTGATCCCAGTTGTACCATGATGCCATGTTTCCAGTATTTTCTGTTTTATAGACTTATCACACCATGTTTCTTGTTGTACATCTCTTTCATTATATATTCAGTACTTTAGTTGTAGAGCTTGTACTTGCTCCCGTCCTGACAGGATAACGTTGTAGGTTTACTTTCTGAGGAGGAAATGCTATGTGATTCATATTATGGCACTGCTTTTGAGGACCTGACCTTAGCTCCAGAAGAGGCCCCAGCGGGGAACCTTGCTTACTTATTTTCTTGTGTTTTGAGACTTAGACTTTGTCTATACTTATATTTGGATACTGGACTTTGTCTCCAGTTAGATACTTTGAAGTGTATTATTAAGTCTGTGCTTATGTTACCTTCGCTTTTAGATGCTGTGTTGTGATGAACCTTAAATGTGATTTTAGAACTGTTAGCTGCTTAGATCCTTTATTGTTTATTTTAGAACAGCTTATTGCGCTTTAACCAAGCGTAGGCTGGACATGGCTCGGTCCGGCCCAACAATTTGGGTAGCGGGTCGTGACAACCTTGTTGGGGTCCGGATACCATATTGGATTCATAGCATGGAAAGATACATCACCATGAATTAGTTTACCATCTCCTGTGCTTGTTTGGTTGGGGGGATGGTACGCTAGTTCAATAGGTGTGTATTGGACCATGTTATAATTCAATTGAATTATTTATTTGAGCAATATTTATTCAGTTTATATGGCATGATATTATGTGTCTTGTTACGTCCCTCTGAGGGCCTGGTTATCTCTCCAGGTGTGTGCTTCTGTGATATTGCAGGTGTTCTAGCCGAGGTCATGATCTTCTCTATTCATTCGGAGATGACGTGTCTTGGGTCTTTCTTTGCTACTTCCGCCAAATCATTTCCATTTTCATGTATATTTTTTCTTACTTGTTGGTAGTGGATTTGTCTCCGCCCAACATATTGTACAAAGACTTATTGCAGTTGATTATATGATATCTTTTATTCTTCATTTGTGGATGAGATTAGATTACTCTTGGTTCTACTGCATTTTACAGCTTATGTATACATACAAGGTTTCCATATATTGGAGTGTACTTCGTATGTATGCAGCTGGCATGGATACGTACCTAGTCCTACGTATTTTGGGACTGGGGCGTTACATGTTGCAAGGGTCCCGTTTACCAGGCTATGTCCAGGATGGCTAGTTAATGCCAGTGACCTCCACATCAAACACTTGATATAAATCGTTATCAACTAACAGGGAAGGTGATGGTAAGTTTTATGTTGCACGACGCGCTCTGCCGGGGGAAATTCTGGTGTAACTTACTTGCTTTATGTTTCGTCAAAATGCTTCGTATGAAAATACCTAGGATGGTTAGAAAGATCACAAAAAGCAAGTTGTGTAGTTTTTATCTAAATTCTTGAACCAAATGAGAGCCTGAAAATTAATTAGCCACTCGCCAGTACATGTTGATTGTACTGATCCTCGCTCTCACTACAGGTACGATAAATCAGGAGGAGCGTGCCGCATGAAGGGAGACAACGCTCGTGTGTTTTGAAGCTTCGTCCGGGCGGTCGAAGCTTAGATCCAAGCCCTTTTGAAGACTCCGCTGTTGAAGGCAAGAAGACTGATGGAGCGACTTTCCGTCATCCCATGTGGTTTTGTAATGCTGGTTGTAATCAAGGGATAAAATGTATGAAATGGCTATCTCATCGACGTTCATTTTGTAATGGAGTCAGTTTGTAAAAAGTCCGCGCGGCGTCCTTGTATCGAGTCTGTAAAATGATGTTCATTATCAATAAAGCTTAAGTTTTCTTCTTTATAATGTGTGTTCAATTTTACTCTGCACATTCTCTTGTTGTTGTGTTTCGGATAACCTTATGACTATGCCTTGTGCGAGCGCAATTTAGGTTCGCACGGTATCACGTCCGGAGGACGACTATCGATTCTACGGAATTGAGACGTGATCCGTACTACCACTAGACTAGTGCCTTAGGGACTCTTCCACAATATATATATATATATATATATATATATATATATATATATATATATATATATATATATATATATATATATATATATATACCTGTGGGACATGAAAGTTCCATGATAAAGTCTAATTTTTTATATATATATTATATATAAGACTAGTATATATGCACACATGTTACAAGTATTTCTTAGATTAATATTATTAAAAGATAAGACATTGTTGTAATTATTCTAATCTTTATTAAGACTACATAGGAAGAGTAAAAGACAACTGCCTTAATTATTCTAAAATTATTATTATATTATTATTATTATTTTATCATATATATTATTTAAGATTATTTAGGAAGAAAAAATAGTTCTCGTAACTAGCTAGCTGTCCCTATTAACTTTAATTTAATTTACTGAACATATGCAAGGGTATATTTGAAAAGAAAAATTTTATAGAAATTTTCATATAGGGTAAAGAATTGTATCAAAATTGTATAAAAAGTAAGAGTTTAGGAAAATTGCAGATAGGATAACAGTGCGCCAAAAGAGATGGCGCACGGCGGGCCACTGGGTGGAGAGAAAGGCTGCGCCACTATTTATGGCGCGTGATGGGGACGCGCCATCTTGCGCGGCGCACGCATGGTGGGACGCACCACCAGCCATGGCGCGTGCTGTGTGGTGACACATGGTGAAGTATGAAACTTTATGCCAACATAAAGTCCTTCCTTCCCCACAAAAAAAAGTACCCGTATTATTATTGCACATCATGGTATTGCACATCATGGCAGCTGCTTTGCTAACATCAGTCCTTCCTTCCCCACACTTTTTTAAGTCTTGGTATTGCACATCATGGCAATTGTTTTGCTAACATCTGTCCTTCCTTCCCCTCACTTTTTTAAGTCTCATCTTTGTATTGCACATCATTGCAGCTGCTTTGCTCCTTTTTTTTTCCTTGTATCCCCAAAGAAGTCTGCAGTCAGCGCGCGCCATGGCTGGTGGCGCGTCCCACCATGCGCACGCCATGACCGATGGCGCATCCCACCAGCGCGCGCCACGTGTGATGGCGCGTCCCTTTCACGCGCCATGAATAGTGGTGCGTCCTTTGTCTGCCACACAGTGGCCCACCGTGCGCCATCTCTTTTGGCGCACCTTTACCCTATTCGCAATTTTCCTAAATTTATTACTTTTTATACAATTTGGATAAAATTCTTTACCCTATATGAAAATTTCTAAAAGTTTTATGGTGAAGTTGAACTTTTCTCATTATAGTAGTATAAATATTATTTCAATATTTAGGAAATGTCCATATTAATTTTAACTAGTATATATCCACGTGCTTTGCACGTATTTTATAATACTTGGAAAGAACACATATTGGTCTTCTTAATTTCTCTCTATGTAACTACATAACTACCCATATTAAATTAGTGAACAATTTTAATTAGTAAATATAGATGAGGATATATTTGGAATAAAAATGCAAATGGCCTCTAGCTTAGTGGTTAAGAGAGATGCATGCGGTCCGAGTGGTCAGGAGATCGATTTCAGATGGAATTTTGCCACAATTACCTTCTTTAAAAAAGAATTTGGAATAAAAACTTTTAGTGAAACATATATTTCTTATTATATAGTAGTATATATAGATTAATGGAATATTTAGTAATACGATCTCACATAATAGTTAATATTAGAGCTTGGGTCTCTAAATCGTCCAACAGGTTTCCAAATTACTGTTCACTAGTATATGTAAATAGTAATTTAAAAATTTAAATACTAATGTTGAACAATTTAAAGATCCAAATTCTAATATCAACTATTATTTGAAGTCCTATTACTTAGATAATCTAGCCCTAGATTAATCCAAGATACGGTATTATAATTAATATAATAGGAGAGAGAAAGTGGAGAGAGAGAGAGAGAGAGAGAGAGAGAGAGAGAGTGTGTGTGTGTGTACTTGGTCTCACTTTGTTTGTTGCTTGCTTAGTTTATCTAGTTTCTACCTGTGCTTGATTCTCTTATTCTTACTTATCTGTGCTATTTCTCTGTTGTTGTTATTGTTGCGAGAGCTCAGGCATATGTTTTGTTGAGGAAAAAATGAACCCAGATCAGAGAAGAAAGGTGATGTTTAAAAGTTTGATTTTTTTTTTTTTTTGTTCTAGAGATGATATTTTGTGAGTGTTTGATCTGTCAGAACTCAATTTGATTTGGGTTTTGTTATTTGGTCACTTTTAGTAGTATTTTTTTTTTTTTGCTGATTTGTTTGATTCTTTTGAATATGTCCATGCTAGTAACTAATTTTGATGGATTTGATGAACCCAGATCAGAGGAGAAAGGTGATCTTTAGAAGTTCCATTTTTTGTTCTAAAAGTGAGGTTTTTGGGGTCTTTGATTTGTCTGAATTCAATTTGAGTTGGTTTTTGTTACGTTGGTCATATTTCCTTTTTTTTTTTTTTTTTTCTCTTTTTGGAAACTTTAGTTGCAGATTTGCTGGATTCTTGTGAATGTGTGCATGGTAGTAACCAATTTTGATGGGATCAGAAGAAATGTGATCTTTAAAAGTTACATTCTTTGTTCTAAAGATGAGATTTTGTGAGTGTTTGATTTGTCAGAACTCAATTTGAGGTTTTTTTTGGTTACTCTTTTTGATCACTTTTTGTAGTTCTTTGTTGATTTGTTTGGTTCTTCTGAATATGTGCTTGTAGTAACTAACTCTTGATGGGTTTGATGAACCCAGATCAGAGGAGAAAGGTGACCTTTGGAGTTTTGTTATTTTTTGTCTAAAGATGAGATTTTGGGTTGGTTCGATTGTTGAAGTCAAATTTGAGTTAGTTTGTGTTATGTTGGTCATATTCTGGTTCTTTTTGGTCAATTTTATTTGCAGAATTGTGTGAATGTGTGCATGGTGGTTACTAATTTTGATGGGTTTGATGAACCCAGATTAGAGGAGAAAGGTGACCTTTGGATTTCTCCTATATTGGTCTAAAGATGAGATCTTGTGTGTGTTTGATTTGTTGGCACTCAGCTTGAGTTTGATTTTGTCATGTTTGTCATGTTGTGAATCTTTTTGGTCACTTTTAGACGTTCCTCTGCTTTGTGCTATTCTTGTGAATGATTGCATGATAGTAGTTAATTTTGATGGGTTAAGTGAAGCCAGATCAGAGAAGAAAAGTGGTCTTTGAATTTTTCATCCTTCGTTCTAAAGATGAGATTTTGAGTGTGTTTTCTCTGTTCTCCTTCAATTTGAGCTCTAGGGCTTTGTTGTCTTGGTTTATTTACATTTTTTCTTAGTCAGTTGGCATCTGGATTCTTGGTTCCTACTAGTTTCTTTGTAGGTACTAGATAGTAACTACAGGTTTTCAAGATTTGTAGGAACTGTTTTTATCTAGGTGATTACAAAACTGGGCTTTTGTTTATTGGTCTGACATAATGTGTGTACATCTTGTAGAATAGCGGGTTAGGATGTTCTTGTGCATGGAGATGCCATCTTATTTATTTTTATTTTTGATATGACAAGAATGAAGTGTGCAGTTGGCAATTATTTATAGAGTTAAGTTTAGAGGGATACTTCTTATATATGCATAAGAAGTAAGCATATTTCACTTTGAGTACATGAAATTTGTTGTTGGTTCATTTATTTGGGCCATCATGCTGCTTTACATCATATAACCTGTTAAATAGGGCAAGAAAGTTGTTCATATCTGTTAATCGTGACTATAAATCCCATCGATGATCTGCTTGATTGATGAAAGAAATGATGCAATGCATGTAATCAATGTTGGCGATCTTATGGATCATTCATGTCATTACTCATTACTGTCACCTGTTGCTAAGTAGGTGATATATAGTTCCCCTAAATTGGTTAAGTAGGCGCATTTTACCTATGATTTTTAAAATTGGTTTATTTGTTAAAGAAGGCCTCGAATGGAGGTGGAATGACATGTTACTAAATTGTTGTTAACTCAAAACAGTTATGCTAATTTTCATCTCTTTTCCTCCCGGGAAACCTTTTGCATTTCTGCAAGTTCAAAATTTTTGATTGAAAATGTTTGTTAGTTATTGGGAATTCTTGATGCAGACAGCAGCAGAAGTAGATTTCTTCACTGAATATGGTGAGGGAAGCAGGTATAGAATAGAAGAAGTGATAGGCAAAGGAAGCTATGGTGTTGTTTGCTCTGCTATTGATACACATGCTGGGGAGAAGGTTGCAATTAAGAAGATTAATGATATCTTCGAACATGTTTCTGATGCCACACGCATACTTCGTGAGATTAAGCTTCTTAGAATATTACGGCATCCGGACATTGTGGAAATCAAGCACATACTGTTGCCTCCTTCAAGAAGGGAATTTAAAGACATTTATGTTGTCTTTGAGCTCATGGAATCTGATCTACATCAGGTTATCAAGGCTAATGATGATCTGACTCCGGAACATTATCAATTCTTCCTTTATCAATTGCTCCGTGGCTTGAAGTACATACATACAGGTGAAAAAGCTTTTTGTGAGACCAAATGCACTCTACATTCAGTTGTATTTCTTCTTCCTCCTTCCCTTCTAACATTTATTGCATATGCTTGAAGTTTTCTATGCTTACGAATTACCAAAGGTTCCCTACAAAGTAGTCCGAGGGTTTGAATGTCCTTGTGTATGCTTGTGGTTTGAGGGTTTGAATGTCTTTGTGTATGCTTGTTGTCACGCCCCGACCCGGAATCACCCGAATCATCGTCCTCGCATGGGGCGTGATGTCGCACGAGCCTGGAGTTGCGCTCGTGCAAGGCAAGATGACAAGTTCTCAAATGGTTATCTTTGAGTTGAACATTCACAACGAAAGGAAAATAGAGTATACGAAACAAATCTCTTTATTGATATTCGAAATCAGATTACAAAGGCTTTCGATAGCCCAACGGAATTTGCCAGATTGGCTACAACACTCAGGTTCTCTCTTGCCCACAAAGGATTTCACCGTTCCATACATCATGCCTTCTATATCTCGGCCGCATCAATCCTGTCGCGAGTCCGAGCGTCAATGCGATCGCTCGCTTCAATACGCTTTGGCATTCCAAGCCTCGACGCGTTCAAGCGAAGCTCCGCCGCGAGCAGACCAATCCCTGAACCTGCTAGCAAACTAGTGGGGGATTAGTACTTTCGTCCTTGCTGTACTGATCAAAAACCCACTTAACAAACCGACATTTAGTATTGTATTGATTCATGCAAACATACAATTTAGTTCTCTTTCTATGTTCTCCTTAGGATGAGTTCATGGCATATTCGAAGACTGTAAAGCATGTTATCGAATTCACATAAGTAAACAGGCAAGCAATCTCGTGTTTGATTCGTGGCGCAACTTAGCAATATCGACGCACTCTCCCTTGCACCGACGCAAGGTGAATACGCCTATCCGTTTTTCCTGTCATGTTATAAGTGCTCGCTATTCAGGATCCATCCATGCAGGATATACGCATACCTTGCACTTCCAAACCCATCGCCCTTAACTATATGAAGGTCACTAGCTTTCCGGGCTAGAATGGAATTATATTTATCGAATCGAAACATAAGACGATGTTAACTCTGTGCGGTTGCTAACCAACATCAGAGGCCACCGAAATAATCGCAGCAAGTGGCTTATCACATTCACCAGACGGTCGCTACCCATCTAAATGAAGTGCACCAACAATACCGTAAACGAATCCCTCCTAGGCCGAACGGTCCCAGCGCCCTGGCGCGCCGCGTTCGAGGGAATACCCATGCACGGGCTTTTATATCTTTAAGTCCATTTGACCATGCAACGAATCTTATCTTTCATACAACCAAGCAAGTTCGCTTATCTCTATTTCAATTAGCACAACGCTCGAATGTTCTCATCGAACGCTCGAAGGCCAGCGAACATTTCGAAGGGCACCATGCCGCATTATCATCTCATATTTCTTTCGTTAACTTTCTATGTTCTTACGTTTCATACTTCGTTTCAATGTTTCAATGGCATCATGCCTCAACTCAATGCTCGTCAACCGAACGACCCGAAGGTCCCGAACACCTTTCGAGGCATTATGTCATATTCGACAGTTCCGCCACAACTGTATTCTCTCGCAACGAAGCCATCTTTTATTATCTCGTGCACGTAGGCACGTTTCGACACATTTATCATCTATCCTTCGCATCGTGCACTTGCTGCACGCGTCGAAGCCGTATTTCCATACTTTAGTGTTCAATGTCCGTGGCTTGCGCGCTAGGGTGCTCGTCTATTGTCTTTCAATGTTCTAGCCGTTCTAACGCGTGCGCGAAGGCACGGTATGGTTCGTGCACTAAGGCACTCGCCGAGTACAGTTATCCCATGTTATTACGGCTTGCGCACCGAGGCGCTCGCCTTTGCGATATTCAATGTTCCATAGCGACTCGTACGTCTGCCGTACGATTCATTTCAATTGTTCTATCTTAGTGTTCGACACGTACTACGTTTATCTCTCTATCGAGCCACGCCCGTGGCGTTGATAGGTTTACTCAGCATTCAATGATATGTATTTTACTTAAGCATGACGGAGTAGGAAAGAGAGTTAATGTCCCCCCACCTTGAATCAATGTGCCTTGTCGTTTCGTCGAGCCGTTGCGGCTCGATTTCATAACTTCATCGCATGGGCAACTCTCCTGACTTAGCCATTCGAGCACTCTGTGCTTCATTGAGTTATACGTCCGATTTGCCTTAGCGTGCCAATGCTTCCGTCCGTCGCAAAGCGACGATTTGCTTTCGCGGACCCCTTACTGAATAAGGCAAAAGATCGACCTCTAACATTTCAGCGTAAACGTATAGCCTGCACATGAAAACAACTAAAATCAATACTTGCATCGATTCGGACTTGCGCCTTGGTCGATTCGATTTCTTAGAATCTTCGAGCCGTCTCAACGCACTTATCCTTCGAGGCAACGCGGCGCTTCGCATCGATTCACTCGATACATTCCTTGGGACAAGGCAACTCTTCGCATCGACTTAGTTCGATGCATTACTCGGGACAACTTAACACTTGCATCGTTATTACTCGATGCGTTCCTTGGGTCAATACGTTTCTCGGGACAACGTAACTCTTGTATCGATTCGCATCGATATGCAATCGGGTCAACGCTACTCTTCGAGTCAACGACTCAGCATAATGTACCGTGCGGAGCGGGGCATTACATAATATACCACTCAAAACAAGGTTCGTCCCGAACCGAAACCAATACTAAATTTCCAAGGGTTTCATTAGATCGTTCCACGATCTCGTCTCACTATCGTTTGGATCGTACAACTTAGTTTAGAATCATACACATATTTTAGGCGTCCCACCAATATATGCATTTCAGCCAAGCTCAGTTGTAAGATATCGGAACAACTCAAATACGTAACTCTTATTCTCGATAACTTGACATCTCGTATTCTCGATCGGACTTGGCTCTATTACTTGTTCTCGCAATTCTAGCGCACATGCATATTGATACATACGCGATTTGCCAACAAAAGTCAAGGTACACGATGCGATTCAAAAATCGCATTTCTCACTTTGTATGTTTCATCGGGACTATCAATTCTACGCGTCGCGTCAAGCCGTCGCGCATCCGATCACAACGAGTCTCCGCAACGCCTTGCGTTTGAAATCGTCACCCAACTATTTTCGAAGTCTTGCTATGCAACTCATCTCGATACGACTTTCTTTGTTGACTTGCAAATGCATCAACATTCAGGGCTACGTCCATTAGGTTACTTACCTAGGCACCGTGCTCAAATTCTTTCTACGCAAGTTTAAATTGACATTGCACAAAGGCCACAATCTATCCGACACAAAGTTTAGATCAAGGCGATGGTGCTCAAGACAACGATCGCCTTGACACGAAGGTCTTTACGATACGTCTTACGTTCGATTCCTATCGAGTAGGAAATTCACTAGCCAAATTCCCGACTTATCCGTCTCGCAACATCGAACATAAGTTCAATTCACACAAGCTCAATTGCAAGGTAAATCCGAATCCAACGACATGACTCGTAAGTCATTCCCTTATCGTTCTCTCTCGTGCATAGCACGACTCTCACAATCGCCTATCCGAATCACCAAGTTTTTGGTGAATTTTCTAGTTTGTTCATCGACCAACATAACCATTCAAGTATTCATCCGACGAATATTCAAATCTAACTATATCATTCTCAATCGAAAGTTGTTCCAACAATTCTCGATCGCCTAGACTTATCGTCAACATGCACCACATTGTATTTGTTATCGATGCGATCTCATATGCGATATCGCATGGGTCATCTTACGGTCTGCAACATTCAATTTGATTTGGCGGTCAAGTCTTCTAGGGTCAGCTGTCCCGAAGCTACGCTCGATAATTGTGGATCATCACCGAAGGACAGTTTACTACGAACCATGCTATATCTTAATTCGGAGCCAAATCACGTTCCGACATAACCATTTCTATCGGCACAACTGATGCGCAACTATCCTCCGAGTAAAGTCATGCACTATCGTCGATGATTCTGCAATTTACGAAATATCTACTCGTATCGAGTTCGAGTCTATCTTATTTCGCGGTCGACACACGAGATGCTATACGCATCGAGCAATCGTCGATGACTTATAGTCTCGCCCTGATCAATCACAAAATTTACGATCAACCAGTTCGTTTCATTCTCATATCGTTACTTACAAAATTTCATAGCGCGAGGCACACTCTATTTTGTATTCTCACGTCGTTTATGTTTCCTTACGTTCGATCTCGATACGCCGTATCCATTTCGATAACGTAAGGGTCAACTTTGAATCCGTTTCAACGTCAACTTAACTCGCATCGCATACATCCAAGTTCGCAACGAACTTTTCCATACGTATCAGCTCATTATCCGATTTGCCGCATCCCGCTATACTTTGATCGCGTAACTGAGTTACCGATTATCCAACATCGAACCCTCAAGTCATACGATCTCGCCCTCTAAGTTTCGTACCGATTATCCAACATCGAACCCTCAAGTCATACGATCTCGCCCTCTAAGTTTCGCGCATTTTCAGTCGTACTCAAATGAGTTTCGCCGTAACGTAACCAACTATTTCTTAGGCACGATTACTCACGTCAACCAACTCTTCACCGAAGTCGCACATCGTGCGATTCGATTACAATTTGCATCGCCCAACATTTCTATCGAAATCGCAAGTCGTGCGATTCGATTCGTCTCGCCTAACATTTCAATCGGGATCGCAAGTCGTGCGATTCGATTATAATTTGTATCGTCCAACATTTTCATCGAGCTCGCAAGTCGTGCGGATCGATTTCAACGTTTCGCGTTTCCTATCCCGTTGATCCGATTGTTGCCTCAAGGCATAATCGTTTCGCTAGTTTCCGTCATTCGACCGACACATAAATTGTTCAATCGACGTATCATTCAACGTTACAAGTCCCGCCTTACCGTTCTAACCGATCATCGAAGAACACTTGCATCAACATGCCGTCGTACAAATTCTCATTCGAGACTCGGTGCTATCCCGTCCGTTGCGGACAAACCTTCCGCAATTCTTACAATATGTCGATGCAATTCATCGCACAAATGGTATTACATATACCACTCGGAATCGAGCCATTCATTGCATCGGTGGTATCCATATACCACCCAGAAATCAAGTTACTTCCGTCGCAACGTACTCTTTACGAACCAACATTCTCTTCCGACTCACGATTTCCGCAGTGATCGTGCTTGATCACAACCGTAACTCTGATTAATCAAAATCCGACGCAACTCGACCAATGCATTCATTTGCCAACACAAGCTCGGTGCGCTACCGAACCGATTTCGTTTCTCGATTTATAACTTTTTGTTTTCTTCCGTTGCATCTTGTGCAATAATTCATTCTCGATATCCGTTGCACTTCGTGCAGCGATTACTTTGATACGTGTTGCACCACGTGCAATAATTTTACTTTCAATACGCATTGCACATTGTGCAATGATTTATTTCCGATATTTACCGCACCTCGTGCATCGATTTATCTTCGACATCTGTTGCACCTCGTGCAACATTTTATTTCTGACATTCAAAGTCAATGCTCAAATCCGTTCAACACATTCGATATTGACTTATCGCTTTTCATCGCAACGCACATTCGAAATCGATACGCGAATCCGTTCGACACATTCAATATCAACTTTCATTTTTATTTTCAACGCATCATTTACAATCAACGTGTGGCAATTGCTGCAGCAACATTCCACGACTATCATTGTATCGATGCAACCAATATTTCTCACATCGATCGTCGCAACCAACGAATATCTCGGATTACAGTTCATGACGTGTTGCATCCGCAGCAACAATTCATTGAATTCACATCTCGCAACTTGTTGCGCTTATAGCAACAAACCTTTTCCGACTTTTTTCGCGAACACCATGTAATTTCCAAAACAACACGCGGCGAAATTACATGATTTGTATTAGACTTATTGTATGGAATATCCAGTGCGGCATCGAGTAGAGTCAAGAGTGATTTCGATTGGTGGTGGGCAACTTTTCGGAATTTTAATGAAGCAAGCGTCCAGAGGAAATTGAGCCTAGAGCTTTGATACCAATTTGTCACGCCCCGACCCGGAATCATCCGAATCATCGTCCTCGCATGGGGCGTGATGCCGCACGAGCCTGGAGTTGCGCTCGTGCAAGGCAAGATGACAAGTTCTCAAATGGTTATCTTTGAGTTGAACATTCACAACGAAAGGAAAACAGAGTATACGAAACAAATCTCTTTATTGATATTCGAAATCAGATTACAAAGGCTTTCGATAGCCCAACGGAATTTGCCAGATTGGCTACAACACTCAGGTTCTCTCTTGCCCACAAAGGATTTCACCGTTCCATACATCATGCCTTCTATATCTCGGCCGCATCAATCCTGTCGCGAGTCCGAGCGTCAATGCGATCGCTCGCTTCAATACGCTTCGGCATTCCAAGCCTCGACGCGTTCAAGCGAAGCTCCGCCGCGAGCAGACCAATCCCTGAACCTGCTAGCAAACTAGTGGGGGATTAGTACTTTCGTCCTCGCTGTACTGATCAAAAATCCACTTAACAAACCGACATTTAGTATTGTATTGATTCATGCAAACATATAATTTAGTTCTCTTTCTATGTTCTCCTTAGGATGAGTTCATGGCATATTCGAAGACTGTAAAGCATGTTAGCATGGCAAGCATGTTATCGAATTCACATAAGTAAACAGGCAAGCAATCTCGTGTTTGATTCGTGGCGCAACTTAGCAATATCGACGCACTCTCCCTTGTACCGACGCAAGGTGAATACGCCTATCCGTTTTTCCTGTCATGTTATAAGTGCTCGCTATTCAGGATCCATCCATGCAGGATATACGCATACCTTGCACTTCCAAATCCATCGCCCTTAACTATATGAAGGTCACTAGCTTTCCGGGCTAGAATGGACTTATATTTATCGAATCGAAACATAAGACGATGTTAACTCTGTGCGGTTGCTAACCAACATCAGAGGCCACCGAAATAATCGCAGCAAGTGGCTTATCACATTCACCAGACGGTCGCTACCCATCTAAATGAAGTGCACCAACAATACCGTAAACGAATCCCTCCTAGGCCGAACGGTCCCAGCGCCCTGGCGCGCCGCGTTCGAGGGAATACCCATGCACGGGCTTTTATATCTTTAAGTCCATTTGACCATGCAACGAATCTTATCTTTCATACAACCAAGCAAGTTCGCTTATCTCTATTTCAATTGGCACAACGCCCGAATGTTCTCATCGAACGTCCGAAGGCCGCGAACATTTCGAAGGGCACCATGCCGCATTATCATCTCATATTTCTTTCGTTAACTTTCTATGTTCTTACGTTTCATACTTCGTTTCAATGTTTCAATGGCATCATGCCTCAACTCAATGCTCGTCAACCGAACGACCCGAAGGTCCCGAACACCTTTCGAGGCATTATGTCATATCCGACAGTTCTGCCACATTTATGCCACAACTGTATTCTCTCGCAACGAAGCCATCTTTTATTATCTCGTGCACGTAGGCACGTTTCGACACATTTATCATCTATCCTTCGCATCGTGCACTTGCTGCACGCGTCGAAGCCGTATTTCCGTACTTTAGTGTTCAATGTCCGTGGCTTGTGCGCTAGGGCGCTCGCCTATTGTCTTTCAATGTTCTAGCCGTTCTAACGCGTGCGCGAAGGCACGGTATGGTTCGTGCACTAAGGCACTCGCCGAGTACAGTTATCCCATGTTATTACAGCTTGCGCACCGAGGCGCTCGCCTTTGCGATATTCAATGTTCCATAGCGACTCGTACGTCTGCCGTACGATTCATTTCAATTGTTCTATCTTAGTGTTCGACACGTACTACGTTTATCTCTCTATCGAGCCACGCCCGTGGCGTTGATAGGTTTACTCAGCATTCAATGATATGTATTTTACTTAAGCATGACGGAGTAGGAAAGAGAGTTAATGTCCCCCCACCTTGAATCAATGTGCCTTGTCGTTTCGTCGAGCCGTTGCGGCTCGATTTCATAACTTCATCGCACGGGCAACTCTCCTGACTTAGCCATTCGAGCACTCTGTGCTTCATTGAGTTATACGTCCGATTTGCCTTAGCATGCCAACGCTTCCGTCCGTCGCAAGGCGACGATTTGCTTTCGCGGACCCCTTACTGAATAAGGCAAAAGATCGACCTCTAACATTTCAGCGTAAACGTATAGCCTGCACACGAAAACAACTAAAATACTTGCATCGATTCGGACTTGCGCCTTGGTCGATTCGATTTCTTAGAATTTTCGAGCCGTCTCAACGCACTTATCCTTCGAGGCAACGCGGCGCTTCGCATCGATTCACTCGATACATTCCTTGGGACAAGGCAACTCTTCGCATCGACTTAGTTCGATGCATTGCTCGGGACAACTTAACACTTGCATCGTTATTACTCGATGCGTTCCTTGGGTCGATACGTTTCTCGGGACAACGTAACTCTTGTATCGATTCGCATCGATATGCAATCGGGTCAACGCTACTCTTCGAGTCAACAACTCAGCATAATGCACCGTGCGGAGCGGGGCATTACACTTGTGGTTTATATCTCCAAGGAAAATTGAAAGAAGATCTATGCCATGTGGTGAAGTATGATGCACGATGAACCAGGGACAATGTCTTTGTCCCTACAAAGTAGTCCGGGGGTTTGACTGTCTTTGTGTATGCTTGTGGTTTGAGGGTTTGAACGTCTCTGTGTATGCTTGTGGTTTATATCTCCAAAGAAAATTGAAAGAAGATCTATACCATGTCGTGAAGTATGATGCATGATGAACCAGGGACAATGACAATTCTAGTGAAAGAACTGTGGTTATGCAAGAAAGATTTTATAATGGAACCAATATAGGTAGAGACTGGTGATTTTCTTTATAATGATTACTAATTATGGTTCCCTACTTAGTAAAGTTTGTGTAGTTTGCTACACTTGAGGGTTTGGATATCTTTGTGCATGCTTCTTATTGTTTGTCACTAGTGTCTCCAACCGAAAATTGAAACAGAAGTTGTAGGCAAGGACAGAAAGCCCTGTAGCTTAGGAATGAAAAGTCATAGGCGAGGAGGAAGGTGATGGTCGTACAACAATGTGGATGCTTAAGGACCAGAGCTGGTGAGCTGGTGGAAGCTAAGGGACCAACGTTGCACGGATACAACAAACTAATGTCCGTATCCTTATCATGTCCGTAACCGTGTCAGTACTCATGCAACATAAGTAACTACCTTGTTACCTGTTTGAAAATGTCCGTATCCCATATATGTATTTTCGTATCTGCGTTGTGCCCATATTCGTGCAACATAGTAAGGGACGGCCAGAAGTGCCGCTGTTGTTGTATGGACTAGTGAACCCAGGTAGGACCAGCTGGTGGACTGTCTTGTATGCAGGCCCATGCTGATGAGCCAGGTTGCAATATAAGCTGGCTTTTGGTAGGGCCTAAGAGGATGAGAGAGAGATGGGTGCGCCCAGGTGATCGGTAGGTGGTGAGAGAAGATATGAGGGAAGTGAGAGGAAGAGATGACAAAGTGAGCTGATTGGAGCTGCAAAGTGTGCAATCAGCAGAGATCTGCAGAGGCCATGGAGGAGATGACTGGAGTTGGGTCACTGAGAACAATTAAGACAGGAGATGAAGTGGATCTGGATCTCGCAGAGGAGGTGAAAAAGAGCCGTTATGTCGGTGGTAGATAAGAACGGGGGGTCAACAAGGATTCCAGTCGGTCGACGATAGTGGTGGGCGGAAAGGTGGTTATGGTGGGAGCAGGTTGATGGAGGAGTCGTTGAGGATGATCGGAACCACAGGTTGGTGGTTGTACTGAAATCGAAGACAGTTGGATGGAGGAGCAATCCAGCTGAGTGGTTTCAGGAGAGGACAGATCAAGATCTGGAGCTTGAGATGGCAACACAGAAGTCACGTAGCTGCAGATGGCCGGGGGGAGCAGTAGAAGGTTGCCAAATCACCAAAATATCATTCACTAACTACTATAATACTACACTAGCAAGTAGTAACTAGTCTACTAGACTACTACTCATCATCATCATCAAACGGAACTTCATTATCATCAAAAGAACGAAGAGGAAGGGAGGTGGTTGTGATCGTTTAAGAAAAAGAGAATAAAAGAAAATAAAAGAAAAGGAGATGGCTTATATTTGACTATTAGTAGGATTATTTTCGGGCCTAGATGGTCGAGCTAGTTTAAGTAAAAATAAAAAATAAAAGTGCTCCATTTCTCGCGCCATGCGCTATAGCGCACTAAGGTGCGCGCCTATGCTCAGCCGAGCGCCACAAGTGGCGGCGAGGTGCAGGGCTTCTCCACGCAACGCCTCACACCAATGGCGCTCTCCCTGATGCACCATTGACAATACTGTTTATGATACTCTTCGTATATCATGGTGCTTTCCTGAAAACTTAACAAGTGTGTTCTTTCCCTTGAAGCCCTTCTAAAGAATTTCAAGATGATTACCTTTTTTGTCATGTCCTGGCTCTCGAGCTCGTTAGGACATGACCTATACATGGACTTGAATATGATGCATCACTACTTAGCTTATCCACTTGCCAAAATGATTAACCCGAATGTGCACATGAGACTGGAGCACTCAAATATCAACATAACAAACTCCCATATTCTATCCGATCGACATGGGACTATTTTGGAGCAGCTCATGCAAATGGTCTAGTCTCACCCTGATGGAACATGAAAAAGTAGGTAGCTTTGATACCACATCTTGACCCATGCATGGACCTCAATGTGCATCACCAGTCACCACTTGGCTATTACTTGCCTAAATGATTAACCGAGACACAGAACCAAACACTCAAATATATGAACAACAAACTCCCATCTTCTATCCGATATAGGACTCTTTGGGGTTAATCATTTGGTCTGCACTATTGTTGTTGTTTTTAGAAATTTCGGCTGTAACATGTACGTTGCGATGAAAATTGAAATATGTACATTGTATGCTATAATATCTGCACTATATGCTTTCACGTCATGTACTCGTACCTTATCTGGCATGCTTTCCTGACACATTATACTTTAAATTTAGGATAGCACCTTACATTTTGTGTTTGATTGAATTCATCTCTCGATACTCTTGTTTAGATTCCTGAATTTTATTTTCCATGACATTGCAGCAAATGTTTTTCATAGGGATCTCAAACCAAAAAATATTTTAGCGAATGCTGATTGCAAACTTAAGATATGTGACTTTGGCCTTGCGAGGGTGGCCTTCCGTGATACCCCCACAGCCATTTTTTGGACAGTAAGATAAATATTTAAGCATTTCTCTCTATCCTTCATATGAATTTAACCCTATTTAACTATTCTAAGTAAATTAATTGCATGTATCGTCCTTGCAGGATTATGTTGCAACAAGGTGGTATAGGGCGCCTGAGTTGTGTGGATCCTTTTTCTCAAAGGTTTTTTGTCTTTTCAAAATTTTCTTGAAAAAGAGAGGAAATGCAGATTATCTTACTTGTGATTATTTCTACTTCTATAGCAGAAAGAAGAGTGAATTTCTTTTTCCCTCTATGGGCTTTGATGCTAATAGTGTTTATTGAACTACTTTCTCTTGGTCTTCCCTTCAAAAGTAATTCTAGATCTCTTCTGATGGTGAAAAAGTAAAACTGTCTTTTTCTTGGTATTATGATTGTTAGCTTTTAAATATTTGCCGCATGGTTAACATAGGTACTATATTTAGTTGTTAGAGGCAAAAAAATGTACCTAGCCTCTATGTTCCTCTAGAGCCTTGACGCAAAGAGAAAAAGCCGTGTGCGCCTGGGAGAAAAAGAGCATGAAAAGTATAAAAACATGTATATTTATGCCTTTTTTTTGCGTATGCCTCTGATCTGTTTGGTATTAATAATATTTTAGGCTTTAAGCATATTTCCCCCCAACATTTTAGGCGAGGTTGATAGGGAAGAGAGAGGAAAGTTGTCCCTTGGAGTCGACTTCGTGAGGTTGGTGGGTGTGGTTGATGGAGTCAGAGACTGGAAGAGGAAGAGGATGGTGGGGGAGTAGGAAGAGGTTGGTGGTAGTCTGCTGGGTGTTGATGCAGTTACGATGGTTGGCAGTCGACGATGGTCGACTCGGTCTTGGGAAAGGCAATTTCTGTGAGAGAGATACCATGAATTTGGGATTAAATTACGGATTGATTTTTATGTGTGAGAGAAAATCAATCTTGTAACCCCCTCGGTTATGTAAACATGTCAAGTTCCAGGCCTTGGGTCGAGTAAGCCCAGGCGTGTATCTAGACGCTTCATCGCCTCACCCTAGGTGCGCGCCGAGGCATTACTATTGATATTTGGATGCGCTTCGTATGAAGTGAAGCGCCTCGTTGAGGCGAGCATCTCGCCTCGCCTTACGTCTGGGCACGCTTTTGACAACTATTACTACTATTGTTGCATGAAGATATATCCTGTCTTATTCTTTTGTCTACAAAGGATATTTTGTATTCAGATTATTTGTTCCAATATTTCCTTCCTAAGATTGTATTTTGGCATGCATGATCTTTTTTTTTTTTACCCTCTAGCTTCACTTTAAGCTCATGATATATAAAGGTGCAAGTTTATTCTTGCATGTCTTTTCTTCATTTTACTTTGTTTAAATGTGGATTTTGACCCATGACCCATTTTCCGTCGTACCAACTTACTCTTGGAAAGCTTCTTACAATATGAATGATAAACTGATAATATAGGGTTTTACTTCTCTCTAATCATCTGTGAGTTTTCTTTGCATTACGAAATGCTACCAGATTTAAGCTTTTTGATGCCTCGTCTTGTTGGCTATAAATAAAATCGAATGGCTCCAAGTTGATATTTATATTCAAGAAAGTAAAAGAAGAAACCCTCTCTATCTCTCTCATCCCCCTCCTTTTCTGATCTTCACCAGTAACTTGGGAATCATTTGCAGTTTGCCCCCTTTTTCTTCAAATTGAAGAGTAAAGCATGTGATCTTTATGTTGTGTTTAGGAGATTTAGATAATTTCATGGTTATATGATGATCTTAGCCTCTTAGAAGCCTAAATCAACTCCCTATTATGTACTTGGATGTTCCTGTTAGAAATAGGAGAGGGATTTTGAAAACCCAACATTGAGGATACTTTCTATTAGATACAATGCTGACTATATAGAAGAAGACTTACTTTGTAGGATAGTTACTCTTATCGATGTAGGACTAAAGAAGAACACATAATACAATAAACTAATGTTAACATACCCTCAAACTCGAGATGGGTCAACCTAACAAAAGTTTGCCAAGTAGAAAGATGTGCCTTTGAATTGTATGAGACTTGGTGAAGAAGTCGACTATAGTGTCGGATATGCTGAAGGGAAGAGATATCATCCCAAAGAGAAAATGAGGGCATATGAAATGAGCATCAATGTCTATGTAATTTTGTGCACTCGTGAAACATGAAAATTCTATCAATTTGAATCTCACTAGTCACTAGTGTTGTCACTGTGGAGCATCAGTAGATAGGAAAACACCTATGTCAACAAGTAAGTCAAAACATCCAAGTAATTTCACCGTTAGTGGATTCTATGGAATGATACTCGCCTCTCCATTGGAAGGGGAGGCATCCTGTTTTTCTTGGACTTCCAGAAAAAGTCACCAAGAAAGATGCAGAAGCAACTATTAAATTTTCTATCATAATGTCACCAACCCAGTTAGCATCACTATATGCTCGAAGTTGAAAAGGTGACAGTGACTAAGAAGGAACACCCGGGACAGGGGCACTAGTGTTCTCAACAACATTTATCAGATGGATATGAAGAATGCTCTTCGACATGGTTATTTGATTGCGTATGTTTAAATAGAAGCTCCTCCCGGCTTTTCTTATTCCAAGGCAGGTCTTCCATATTTGCAAGGCCATCTACGGCCTCAATCCAAGCAGCCCCAAGAGCATGTTTTTTCATTGTGAGTTTGAGGAGATATTAACAATAGTGCCTTGCTTTATGTTTTGATACCATATTAGAAATAGAAAGAGGGATTTGAAGAGACCCAAGTCATGGCCAATATATATAAGAAGAGTTGCATGGTAGAATAACTACTGAGGTATGACTAAAGAAGCACACAGAAAGACAAAACATAAGATGACTCACTACTGTGCATTCAAACGGAGAAGCAAATTGGCAACCTCACCTCTACATCTTGTTAACAATAGTGCCATGTTTTTTTTTTTTTTTTTTTTTTTTTTTTTTTTTTTTGTGATAAGAGTAGCTACCCTACCATGTTACCTCTTATATATATATATATATATATATATATATATATATATATATATATGCAAATGACCTCTAGCCTAGTGGTTAAGAGAGATGCATGCGACCCAAGTGGTCAGGAATTCGAATCCCAGTGGGAACGATTCCAGAAATAATTTACCTGCTTCCAAAAAAAAAAAAAAAAAAAATATATATATATATATATATATATATATATATATATATATATATATATAATCTTGTGCCTTATGGTAAGTATTTGGGATTTGTTTTTTTTGTGTGATTCTACTCTAGTTCTAAGTTTCTTACATGATAATAAAGCATTAAATCGAGCAGGTATGACATGACTTATAGTTGGAGACATGCCCTCCAAGTATACTTTCAGCTACAAGCCATGTTGGCCCTTGTCTTCATGCTCTGATACCATGTTAGAAACATAAAACAAGAATTTGAGAAAAATTCAAATCAAGGATATTTTCCACTAGGCACAAGACATGTTAAGTATCGTTCAGCCTGAGTCATTAGCTTAGTCTTAATTATCAGTTTATCATTGGCCATATTTATCCTTATATTTGTCTTTACTTCGAGGTGTATTTATTTGTTATGTGGCCATAGAGTCCTAAATGAAAAATAGACTCATCCCATTCTAACAGGGTATCAGAGTCATTGTCGTTATTGTTCTCTCAAAAGTCTTATCTTTTATGTAGGTCTTTATGACCATATATATTAAATATATATCCAAGTAAAGACAATAAACATAGGATAAGCACACTATACCGATATGGTTTGGCATGTCCCGATCCTATACCGACCGATACCCGATACTGATCGATACCTTTTCCGGTTAATTCGGCAAAGAAAATTAAACGAAAAAGACAAATCAGCAAGGGTTTAAAGCATAATAAGGTTGTAAAAGCATGTAAAAGAAGAAAATAAATCTATTGTATGTAAACCAATCGGTAAGGGTGACTAATATTTCGTTTAATTTCAAAACTACTAAGAAATAACACTGAAAATACTTAAAATTACGCCTAAATGTATAAAATATATGCTTTTAAATGTAAATAATTTATTAATAATTATTTGTTTTCCGATACCAGAAAATCCGATACTCCGATCCGAAACCGCCGATACTACCGATATCGCCTATACCAATACTCATAGGAATAGTCCGATTCCGATACCGATACTGTGAACCTTGGACGAAGGTTTGCTGATGAGGAAAGCATGCTGTTTGAGACTGTGAGACCCAACTATATATTAGAAGAGTTATATTGGAGACTAGCGCCTCTTATCGCTGAGACTTGAGCACACAACAAACATGTCACCATTGTTAACATTTTTCTACATATTAATGTAGTATTGTCTTATGTTTTACACTTTTAGTGTATTGGCTTGCAATAACCCTACTTTTCCCTTGTCATAACCACGTGGATGTAGAAGAAAGCAAACCATCGTCCATTACCAAAACTGCTAAAGCCGACCAAATCAAAACCACCAACCGACCAAAACTGCCAAATCTGATCCTCATAGTAAGGGTTCGAAACTGATTATGCAATTAAAAAAAAACCCAAATTGCTAGACTATTGAAGTCATTTCTAAATTAGGTTGGGTAGTAACATATGTGGACTTTGATGATGAAAACGTTACTAGAGTTTCTCAGGTTGAGAGTTGAGAAATAACCTCTACCGGGCAAGAATGATACTTGGCCAGTCAAACGTGCATGCCTGTCCATATCTTGCTTGCTTTGTTGTTGCTGTACTGGCAGTAGTTTGCCAGTTCCTCACTGATAATCCATTCGTAATATAGAGTTTGTTAGTGGAGATTGTTTGATCTCAGTGTACCTAATGTTCAGAAATCTCAAACAGTTGACTTTGTGAAAGTATAACTTGGTAACTTGAGCATTTATGATGCTTAGATTGGTTTTCTTTTTTCATATCATTTGTTATGTGTTTTCAGTTTTGTTGGATAAATGTGTTGGAGCAAACACAATTCTCAACGAAAAATACAGAGAGAAAACAAACACAACATACACAAAGATTTAATATGGTTTGGTCAGGGTGACCTATAATAGTAGGTAATCTTTCTCAACTCGCAAACCATAGCCCTCATAATTACACCCAAGTTCTCTCAATCTTTGAATAATAGATATGGATGTACATACATAGATAGATCCAAATGGGTCCAACTCATTCCCTTCCATCACAGACCTCTACTTTTTATTTCAAATAAAGGACGTCCCAATGTCACAAGGCTCCCAATTACGCAGGGTCTGGGGAGGGTCAAGAGGTACGCAGCTTTACAACCCCCTCCCCCCCCCCCCCCCGCCCCCCCCCCCCCCCCCCCCCCCCCCCCCCCCCCCCGCCCCCCCCCCCCCCCCCCCCCCCCCCCCCCCCGCCCCCCCCCCCCCCCCCCCCCCCCTCCCCCCCGCGACAACACCCCCACCCAATGTATATGGAGAGCCTCTTTCCGTGACTCAAACTGCGTTCTCAAAAATCCGAACAGCAGTGTTACCATCGCTCCATGCGTCTTCATTTTTTTTTCTCCCAAACAAAAATGTAGCCACTGAATTGAAGTGCGCCGAAAACTGAAACAAGCCGAGGGAATTCGAGAAATACACAACAAAATGCAATTCCATACCTAGTTTTCTTCAATTTTTTCCTTGCTCATTTTTTTTACCTAAACATAGGTGGCTGTATGAATTATCCCCTCCACCATTTATTTTCCAAGTTGGATTGTGTTTGTAATAGTTTTAGATAATTTTGTGGCCCTTCTGTAGATAGTGTTGGACATGCTTTTATTACTGAGTTTCTGACATCTTATGAGCCCTTTTGACTTATTAACTTTTTGTTGCATTTGATGAGCATATATGACATGACATGTTGCTCATACTTCACAGTTTTCTTTGTCTAGGATTTATTGGCCATGTTTTCTCCCCTCGAGTCATAACCCACGGTTCTAGTATTGGTATGAACAATTCTGCTTGGTTTGTTGATCTGTGTTCATATCTTGAGGCACTAAGTTGTGTCTCTTCTTGACTTTATATATGTGCCTCATTCCTGTCTCCTAAATGCCTCTTTATTCCTGTTGCATCTCAACCTCATAAGCTGAGTAGTCTGTGCAGGATTATCTTGGTCAATCATGTGCTTCTGTGCTCCATTCATGTCTCCTATTTACTGGTATGGACAATTCTGCTTGGTTTGTTGATCTATGTTCATATCTTGAGGCACTTGGTTGTGGACTCTTCTTGATTTTATATATGTGCCTCATTCCTGTCTCCTAGATGCATCTTTATTCATGTTGCATCTCAACTTTTTCCTCATAAGCTGAATAGTCTGTGCAGGATTATCTTGGTCGATCATGTGCTTCTGTGCATCACAATCATTGTTAAGTTTGCTATCTGGTGATGGTATATTCTCATATTCTGCTTTTCATGTTTGACTTCATTTGGTTGTAGAAGATTCATTGGTCATTTTTGTCGTTGAGCTATTTTGTCTTTAGTTCCTACAATGCCCAAAATCACTTGGGCTGATTTTGTCGACAACTTATATTACCTAATGGTCTATAAGTATAGTTGTCCAGTAGTTTAGACTTTTTAAATATGTTAATTTTTATATTTCTTCGAGTAATTTTTGGCTAATAAGATCTCTTAGTCGTTTTGCAAATCTGTTGATATATTTAGTAAGAGAATATGTTATATTTAGTATGGGAATATCCTGAGGACATATTTGGGATGCCAGAATATACCACAAGATATTCCGTTGGATATTCCATTGGATATTCCATGATATAAAGGCTATATAAAGCCTATGAGATTATCAATAAAACATATCAATCAATCTCTACATGGTATCAGAGCCACCTTTCCACAAACCCTAACCCTAGCCGCCACCAAAACCCTAACCCTAACCCCTCTTCTTTCCCAGCTCCCGCTGCTGCTACTGCTGCGGCCACTGCTGCCGCTGTCGCGGCACCACTGCTGCCGTTGCCACGGCACCACTGCTGCCGCTGTCGCGGCTGACTGCTGCTGCGGCCACTGCTGCCGCTGCCGCAGCCGCAACTGGCTGTTGCTACTACGACTGACTGCTGCCGCTGTGCGCGCCTCCATCGGAGGACGACGAAGACGAAGAAGAAGACGAGGACGAAGGAGATGCCGATGCCTAGATCCGATGAAATCAGACATGTTCGGATCTAGGAGAGGACGACGAGGACGAGCGTGAGTCGTGGAGCAAGCGTGACGTGATCGGAGAAGAAGCATCGATGGAGACGATCCTCAAGAAGCTGGATGCTGACAATATGGCGACGTTGATGAAGTTGATGAAGGTGTCGGCTGGTGAGAGCACGACATGAACGCCACCAAAGTTGGAACTACCCTTCATCGATCTGAAGCTGGACGGACCAGCCACCTATCTGAGTTGGTCACGGCGGGTGAGAAGAACCCTTGCAGGAAAGAACCTGGAGGGATTCTTGACGGACGAGAAGACAGCCGGACGAGGGCTCGACAGGACGCGACGAGTGGAAATCCAATCATATGGTGATTTACATCTGGCTTCTCAATTCCTTAGTCCAGTCTATTGCCTCCACAGTAGATGGAATTGAGATGGTGAAAGATGTGTGGGAGAAGCTGAGGAGAACCTATGATGGTGTGGAAAACAACCTACGGATCTTCCAGATAAAAGGAGAGATCGACGACACTGTACAGGAAGAGAAGACGGTGCAGGAGTACGCCACAGAGTTGGAGCGTCTCTGGCTGGATTATGATCACTCCTCAAAACGGACAAGCTGCGGGGACCCAAAGTGCAAGGAGAGACATGTGTGTCTGCAGGAGAGGACGATGAAATTCCTCAAAGGGCTGAATACTGCATTCGTACAGAGGACAGCCTTACTCCTCGCACAACCAAGGATTGTCTCGAGGAGGCTATCTCAGCCATGATCCAGGAGGAGACGCGCATCAGACTACAGGCGGGGACAGGTGGTCCTCCCGAAGCAAAGTCAGCCTAGCGGTTACTAGCTCGGGCGACACAGGACCCAAGGGAGAGCTCTGGCAACAAAATCGACAGTGCTACAACTGCGGAAAGATGGACCATCATCGGTATGCTTGTACCAAACCACCTAAGGAGGGAGACTCAGGTGGTGGATGTGGACGAGGATATGGTGGACGTGGTCGTGGTCGAGGAGGCCGACGAGGCGGCCGAGAAGGTTATCGGGCAAACCTGCTGGTAGCAGAAGGGAATGGAGGAGCTGGTGGCAACTTTACTGAGGAGGATCAAGCACTGCTGGACCTGCTGGAGAAAAAGCAGAGAGCGTCCACCGAAGGAGAGACAACCACCCCATTCTTCGTTGGAGGCAACGCCGCTATGTATGCCCACCCATCAGAAGGTACTGACGAGTCACTCGCCCTTGCATCTATGTCTTCCCTTAAAACGTCAGACTGGATTATCGACTCAGGAGCATCTCGGCATGTGACTGGAAACGCTAGTGAGTTTTCTTCATACACTCACCTAGCATCAGCAGACACCATTCAGATTGCAGATTGCACTTTCCAACCAGTGGTCGGTAAGGGTACTGTTAATTGTACATGCTCAGTAAGATTATCCAATGTGTTACATGTTCCATCATTTCCAGTCAGTCTCTTGTCTATTAGTTATATAATTCTCCAACTGAAATGCATTGTTTCTTTTGATATTCCTAAGGTGATCTTCCAGGAGAAAGGGACGGGATGAAGACTTGGAACTGGCACCTGGCATGAGGGACTGTGGTACCTAGATCGAGAAGGACCGGACTCAGCATTGGTATCTATGACAGAGAAGACTGGAATGGGAGAGCTGCAACAGAGGACTGAAGATACTTTGATACTTCATCATAGGAGGATGAGACATTCTTCCTTTGATACTCTAAGTAAGTTGTATCCAGAGATGTATGCAAAATCAAATAAACAGAAATTAGTATGTGATGCATGCGAGTTAGGGAAACTTACTAGGAGCTCATATGTTGGCACTGGTCATAAGAGCTCTTTTGCTTTTGAGGTAGTACATTCTGATGTTTGGGGTCCATGTGCTACTAACACTATGAATGGGTATAAGTACTTTGTTTCCTTTATTGATTGTGCATCTCGTGTCACCTGGCTGTATTTGATGAAAAACAAGAGTGATGTATTTGCTTGTTTTCAGGACTTTCATAAGCATGTTCAGACTCGGTACAATGCAGTGGTGAAGGTACTGAGGTCTGACAATGGCACGGAGTATACCAACAGGACGCTTGCAGAGTACTTGTCAGCACACGGCATACACCATCAGACCACTTGTGCATACACACCAGCACAAAATGGAGTAGCAGAAAGGAAGAATCGACACCTTCTGGAGACCGCAAGAAGTATGATGATCGACATGAATGTCGCACAAAATCTATAGGGGCATGCAGTGTTGACAGCAGCTCAACTTATCAACATGATGTCTTCAAAAGTCCTGGGATGGAAGTCTCCATGTGAAGTATTACAAGGCAATAATAGTGGGATACTTCCACTGAAGGTGTTCGGGTGTGTGTGTTTTGTGAAGGACAATAGACCATCAGTTGAAAATTTTGACCCTAGAGCGGTCAAGTGCATCTTCGTGGGCTACTCAGCGACTCAGAAGGGGTATGTGTGTTGGAGTCCAGTAGAGAAGAAAAAATTTGTTAGTATGGATGTCCACTTCCGTGAGCATGAGCCATATTACCGTCAGGAGGGAACTTCGCACAACACGCTTAATACTACCAGTATAAGGCGAGAGGGGGAGATGGACTTGGTGGTAACCGATTTAGAAGTTTGGCATGAGACATGATTGAGGAGGAATATGAAGGTGAAGCGGAACATGGGGAGGAGATGAGAAGTGTTAGGCCTACGGTTCAGGGGGAGTTAGTTACCTACATCAGGAGAGAGAAGCAAACTGCAGGACCAGTACCCACAGTGCCAGTGCTAAGTCCCATGCCTGCGTCTGTCCCTTCTCCTGAGACACCTACACCACCATCCTCCTCATCTACACCACCATCCTCCTTAGGTGATATTATTCGTCCTACTTCTTCCACACCACTATCTATACGAAGAACTACTCGCAGTAATACGGGAAACCTCCGGACAGATATGGTTGGGATCTTGCTAAGTTTGTTTCTTATGATCATATATCTTCTTCTCATGGAGCATTTATAGCATCTTTGGATAGTATTACTGTACCTAACAATTGACAGGTTGCCAAGAACGATCCAAAGTGGAAAGAGACGATGCACGAGGAGTTGGGAGCTCTTGAGAAGAACCACACTTGGGAGATGGTGAGCCTGCCAGAAGGGAAAAGAGTAGTCGGATGCAAATGGGTTTTCACTGTGAAGCAGAACCCAGATGGACAGGTTGAGCGCTACAAAGCTCGACTGGTGGCAAAAGGATACAGTCAGACGTACGGCATCGACTATGACGAGACCTTTGCACCAGTGGCAAAGATGAGCACTGTCAGGACCTTGATCTCCCTGGCAGCCAATGGAGGGTGGAAGCTACACCAACTGGATGTGAAGAATGCATTTCTTCATGGAAATCTAGTGGAGGAGGTGTACATGGAGATACCACCAGGATTTGGCACCAAACAGTCAGAAGGTAACGTCTGCAGACTGAAGAAGTCCCTCTATGGACTGAAGCAGTCTCCTCGAGCATGGTTTGACAGGTTCAGGAGTGCAATGATAGGGATGGGATATCAGCAGATCAATGCCGATCATACTGTCTTCTTCAGACGAAGTGGAGGCCACATCACCATGCTTGCTGTATATGTAGATATGATTATCACAGGCGATGATGAGCAGAAGATCGTCCAACTCAAAGGAAAGTTTGGCAAGGAGTTCGAGGTGAAGGATCTTGGCCCTCTTCGATACTTCCTTGGGATTGAGATTGCTCGAGATACAGAGGGAATTGTTCTTTCTCAAAGGAAGTACGCACTGGACCTGCTTACGGAAACAGGGATGATGGGATGCAAACCAGCTATGACACCGATAGACTAGAAGTTCAAACTGGATGCTGAAGCTGGAGAACCAGTTGACCGGGATAGATATCAGAGATTGGTGGGCAAGTTGATCTACTTGAGCCATACTCGACCTGATATCAGCTTTGCGGTCAGCGTAGTGAGCCGCTACATGCATGACCTACGGAAGGGTCATATAGACGCAGTGTACCAGATTCTAAGGTACTTGAAGAGAGCCCCCGGAAAGGGACTGATTTTCAGAAGAAATAATCACATGAGCATCGAGGGCTATTGTGATTCTGACTGGACTAGCTGTGCTGACGACAGGAGATCCACATTGGGGTACTGCATATTTGTAGGAGGCAACTTGGTCTCTTGGAGGAGTAAGAAGCAGTCAGTGGTGGCTAGATTAACAGCTGAAGCAGAGTATAGAGCTATGGCCTTGGGAGTCACAAAGCTATTGTGGTTGAAGAATATGCTGACGGAGTTAAAGCTGGACCAGGGAGCCAAGATGAAGCTATGGTGTGACAATCAGTCAGCTATTAGTATTGCCAACAATCCAGTGCAGCATGACAGGACCAAGCATATCGAGATTGACAGATTCTTCATCAAAGAAAAGCTTGATAAAGGACTACTAGAGCTGGGCTACGTTCCAACCAAAGATCAAGTAGCAGACGGACTGACCAAGGGGCTTAGCTTTATCAGCATGATGAGTGGATGTGACAAGATGGGCTTAGTGAATATCTTTCGCCCATCTTGAGGGAGAGTGTTGATATATTTAGTAAGAGAATATGTTATATTTAGTATGAGAATATCCTGAGGACATATTTGGGATGCCAGAATATGCCACAGGATATTCCATTGGATATTCCATGATGTAAAGGCTATATAAAACCTATGAGATTATCAATAAAATATATCAATCAATCTCTACAAAATCCATCAATATCACTGTGGATAAGATATTCTTCTTTTGTCATCATAGGGCATATTAACATCCAGCGTCTGTTCTCTATGTTTGAAACACCAATTGATGAGACAGCAGAGATATATTAGATAGCTGGATGAAGCATTGGTCCCAATCAGATTTTTGAGGGATCTCGATTAGGCATGTATTCATGGAGGGTCATAAGTAAATTTTAAGACCCTGATATGTCTCCTCTTTCTTGCTTTGAGTAGGGTTTTAATGAATATTTACCCATAGCTTGGAGATCACATTATTCATTAGGAATTGCCTAGCCTGAAGTTTGTATAACTCTTACATTAGTGTGGGTTTTGTACTTGTTTATGCCAAGCCTTAAATTTTGCCTTGCCAATTTTGTTAAACATTACTACATTTTGAGCCTTGAATCATAGCAAATAGTGGTTGTCGTTGAGGTTCAACTGGAATATACTTTAGCTTATACTATTTTGTATGTGTCTGTGATTGTGAGGAAAACGCATCCAAAACCTTTAGCATGGTAGAAAATTTGCTGAAATCTAGATATTTAGGATAAGCTGAAAAAATAAAATGATTATTATGAAAATGTTAAGTTTATATTGCACAGACATGAATACGACACGATATGGACACTGTGATACATACATGACTTGATTTTGATGTGTCCTAGTGTATTTTGGAGTGTCTTTGTCGTGTTCGGTACATGTCTGATGCGACATGGGTTTTCGGAGTGTGCATGCTTCATAGATCCTGACAGTTCCAAGGTTGGATTGTTTTGTTGGAACTTGCTAGACTTACTAATGCATCTGATTCCATTTGAATGACATTGAATGTGTTAGCTAAGATGTGGATCATCACATGGAAACTGTTAGGTTGGGTTTGGGATTACTTATCATGGCTGCTTCTGCTTATTTTTCCTTAATAACAGTCCAACAAGCTGTTTGGTAACAACGGCTTATTAAAAAACTTTTGTTGTTGAGTTCTGGCCAGCACTTATCTATATTGATCTCTTGCCTTACCCTATGACATATATTATGTTGTAATGGTTTCTTTGTTTGATAACTAATGTTTGGAGTTCACAGAGGTTTATGCTTTTCTATAATTTTGTATGTCTACTTCTTTACAGTATACTCCTGCTATAGACATTTGGAGCATTGGCTGTATATTTGCTGAGTTATTAACCGGAAAGCCTCTTTTCCCTGGAAAAAATGTGGTCCACCAATTGGATATAATGACAGATATGCTGGGAACACCTTCTGCTGAAGCCATTGCCAGGGTAAGTATAGCTTCAGAAAATTCAAGATTTCCACTAGTGGTTCTTCTCTAGACTTTAGTGTTCTCCAAGTAATCATCTTTACCTCTTGTGTTGGTCTTCACGTTTGGTTCATGGTTAGCATATGCAAGTCTTGTTCGGCCATCAATATGTTTTTAGTCCCCTGCTAGATTCATTAAGTAGTCGCGCTGGAATAACCATGTCCTAGTCTAGGGCCTAGGCTAGGTCCAACCTGTATCCTTTGAGATAAACAATGAAATTCACCGACGTAGCCGGGTAAATATTGACAATACACTACTATCGACATGTGAGCTAGCCAAACGGATTCATAATGGGCTTACAAATAGGTATATTAAAGGATAGTCTATAAATGTCAGTTTCAAAGGGTTTTTCCAAATTCGCAACCAACTCCAATCCGGATTCCTCGTCTGGCCTTCTACCAAAACGGATCTGATCTGTGGAAAAGCTATGGCTTTTCCAGTACCAATCTTCCAACTTCCAAGCTTTTGTAGCTGGAATGAACTGCTAATTATTAATGGTCTAGAATCTTGGTAGATTTTATAATTATATATTAATTAATTTGGCACTGATTAGCTGAATCTTTTAGGCTCGAACCTTATTTGTCTAAGCAAGCGTTGTAGCTACTCCATATTCTGGCATATTATGCTAGGACCTCCTAGCTTCTCTAACAGGCAGGCATAGGCGGCCCTTGGCTGGGTTCTGCCTTATTCAAGACCAGTAGTAAGGATTTCTCAACTTTTGCAGGTGCGAAATGAGAAGGCTAGACGATATTTGAGCAGTATGCGTCGGAAAAAACCTGTTCCATTCTCTCAGAAATTCCCAAATGCAGATCCACTTGCTCTTCGTTTGCTAGAGAGGATGCTAGCTTTCGAACCAAAGGATCGACCAACTGCTGAAGAGGTACAGCTAGCATGTTTCAACTGGGTGACATGACCATGATAGCGATTTCTGTCTATTTATTTATATAAAAAATATACTTGGGTGATCTAAAGTGGCTAAGTTTTTCCACAAGGTGTCAGGCTTTGGCAGATCCTTATTTCAGGAATATATCAAAGGTTGAGAGAGAGCCTTCTGCTCAGCCAGTTACGAAAATGGAGTTTGAATTTGAGAGACGAAGGACAACCAAGGAAGATGTGAGAGAGCTCATTTATAGAGAAATTCTCGAGTACCATCCGAAGCTGTTGAAAGAGTTCTTGGAAGGCTCTGAGTCTACAGGTTTCATGTATCCAAGGTATGATATTTACATTAATAAGTCTTACACTTTGCAATATCCAATCCCTTGTTTGGTTTATAAGGTCAAACTTTTGAGGGCAATGTAGCTATTGAATTGCTTCAAGATTGATCCCTAATACATTTAGTAACTTTGTTGGCTCTTTTGAGTTGCATGAATGCACCATAAAGCAAATAATGGAAGTCATATATGCTTCTGTTACAAGTTCTCTAGCTTTTCAATGTGCGGAATGTAGGAATTACCTACTGTTGAGTATGAATTTATAAGCCTCATCCCTCATCAACATTATGGTGTTCTCGTGCAGTGCGAACTTTAACATGCTAGCAGAGCAACCCACTGTCGATCTCCTCTGCACATTTTAAGTGGACTTTTTGTAGAAGGAAATTATACCACCAAGTGAATCAAACTCTCTGCCCAAAATGGGCTTCGACCTGGGGGTCTTGTTGAATATGAATATATAATCCTCAGCCCTCGCCAACACTCTAGAGTTATGGTGCAGCCGAACGAACTTCAACACTTATATCAACTACAGTTTCGTTTGTAGATTTTTGGTTTCAGAGGCTTCCAACCCAGATTCTATAATGAAAGCAAGTATATATGAAATTGTTGATGGTCATTGTTTCCAACTTGAAGAGAGAAACATTTAACAGTGGAGAAGTTCTTGTATCATAGTGTCTGATAATTGTTATAGACTGACTTTAGACCTAACCAATCTACCAAAACCAAGAGTGAGCTACTTACTGTGAAAGCATGGCTTCTATAGCAAACTGAGTAAAAAGTCTAACTGATCGACAAAAGGAAAAGAGTGCTGAACTCAGTAAAATCATGGACACTCTATGTTAGACCGAAGAAGCCACTCTATTGGTTCTCCTTTTATTCAGTTGGATAATGATATGAATTTATAAACTAGATTTACCAAGGCAGAATGGGTTAGATACCTCAATGTAGTTCCATATGAAGTCTGGCCGGCAAACTGATCTCTGAAAAGCATGTAACATGCTGAAGTATGGTAAACCACTTTTTTGCAATGTAAATATCACGCTATTCTGTTAATTACATGTAGTATTTAGGTATAAATTTATTTTTAGTTATATGAGACGTGTTTGCAAGGTACACGGTCATACTTACTGTTTAAGAGCTCACTTATTGAGGTCATTACTGTGGAAGTTGGACGATACATAAAAGTTTCCCATGAATTCAAGATTCTGCACATTTCAATCAATCGGTTTATGCATATATAACTACTGCGTGCTATGACCAGTTTGTGCATATATTGTGTTGTAACTTGTTGCATTAAACCTCTGATTAATGAAACACAGTGTTTATTTTTTTTTAATTTTGTTTTTTTTTGGGGGGGGGGGGGGGGGGGGGAATGGGTGGGGGGGTTCTGTCCCACCTTTAATCTCAAAATAGGTTTACCTACTATTGTGTTGTAACTTGTTTCATGATTTTGTACTTTAATTTTCATTTAATACAAGCAATGGTTAGCATGTTAAGATGACCTGCTATAGAAGGTAAAGTCAAAGTGTATGAGACAACTTGCACAATTTACTATGCATTTGTCTTGTTTGTATGCATTCATTAAATTTGTTATTTGTATTTTAGAATTTTCCATAAATATGGGTCCTACAATACAAATTCTAAACAAATTGTATCGATACAAGCAATGGTTTTAACCATTGATTTACGATCAAATGGTTCTTATTGAAATGACTTTCTTGTAATATGATTAGGAGCAATCATTATGAGAGAACATCATTTAATGTTGTGTTTTCTTTTTGACTTGTTGGTTACCTACTATTGTAGGTCATGATTCATTTTCATGCTTTACTTTAGTTTTTATTTAATACAAGCAATGGTTAGCATGTTAAGTTGACCTGCTATAGCAGGTAAAGTCAAAGTGTAGGAGACAACTTGCAGAATTATGCATTTGTCTTGTTTATATGCTATATTTATAGGGAAATTCTAAAATACAAACAACAAATTTAATGTATGCATACAAACAAGACAAATGCCTAATAAATTGTGCAAGTTGTCTTATACACTTTGACTTTACTTGCTATAGCAGGTCAGCTTAACCTGCTAACCATTGCTTGTATTTAAATGAAAACTAAAGTAAAGCATGAAAATGAATCATGACCTACAATGTAGGTAACCAACAAGTCAAAAAAACCACAACACTAAATGATGTTCTCTCATAATGATTGTTTTTAGTCATATTACAAGAAAGTCATTTCAATAAGAACCATTTGATCGTAAATCAATGGTTAAAACCATTGCTTGTATCGATACAATTTTTTAGAGTTTGTATTGTAGAAAGACCCATATTTATAGAAAATTTTAAAATACAGATAACAAATTTAATGTATGCATACAAACAAGACAAATGTATAGTAAATTGTGTGCAAGTTATCTCCTACACTTTAACTTTACCTGCTATAGCAGGTCATCTTAACCTGCTAACCATTGCTTGTATTAAACGAAAATTAAAGTAAAGCATGAAAATGAATCATGACCTACAATAGTAGGTAACCAACAAGTCAAAAAGAAAACACAACATTAAATGATGTTCCCTCATAATGATTGTTCCTAGTCATATTACAAGAAAGCCCTTTCAAAGAACCATTTGATCATAAATCAATGGTTAAACCATTGATTGTATCAATACAATTTTTTAGAGTTTGTATATATATATATATATATATATATATATATATATATATATATACCACCTTTAAGCCCAAAATACTAAAATAGGTTTATATATATATATAGGGGCCGGATCAAAAGACCCGCCCACGGAGCCCCGCTATCGGATTTGGGGGGGGGGGGGGGGGGGGGGGGGGGGGGGGGGGGGGGCGTGCGCCCGCTCGATCCAACGGTCGAGGGCGACGGGGCTCCCGATCCGGATACTTGACATGATTTCTAATACCACTTTGTTTGGTATTAAAGGTGGGATATATACTTCTGGCACTCGGATACTTGACATGATTTCTAAATTTCTAATACCACTTTGTTTAAATTCAGAACCTTGGCTGATGACAAGTTCAAGTAGAATCGTACCCAGGCCAAGCTGTCCAGTAGTGGGGCTACTTGTCTTTTGTCTTTTTATTTCATAGAAGATATTTGATTTTGCATTGTAATTGTTACAGTGCTGTTGATCACTTCAAGAAGCAGTTTACTTATCTTGAAGAACATTATGGAAATGGCACAACAGGCACTGCTCCTGAGAGGCAACATGCATCGTTACCCAGGTGAGATAAAGACTATTGATATGCTTGGAAACTGACTGAAATATAGACGTATCAAAAGTTTTAGCTACAGCTGATTCAAGTTTTGCATGAGTAGGCCTTGCGTACTTTATTCAGAGAACAAAGCTCAAACTTCAGTCACAGTCCCTGAGGACTTCTCTAAATGTTACATCAAGGAACCTCAGGAGCCACAACCAGAGATAAGTGCAGTCCCCATGACAAGAGTTCCTCTTCAAGTTCCACAGAGGTTCCATGGTGAGATTTTCTAATTGATATTCCACTGATGAAAATTATCGTAGTTTCACTACATTAAGTCGATAAAAGCGCAGCATGATAGGAATGGTTAAAGTTTAGATTTATGAACCAAACTAAAACAGTTATGAATGCTAGAATAGTGTAATTACCGAGTCTAGTTATTAGGACCAGTTGATGTATGACTAGTTGTTTGGCATTTGAACTTTGTTTTAGTTTAATGGCAACTCCTAGGACATGACTATGTAATATCAAGAGGAAATGTGGAAGTGGAACTAAACGAAGAAAAATAATGTGGAGGCTAAGCAGGAGCAGATGTTTAATGTGTTAAGAGCAAGTTGTAACTATAGTTGTTTTTTCGTGTAGATGCTTCAGTTTTAGACCTTAGTGAGAGCTAGTGGTCTAATCTTTATATGTGGGTATCTGCATTGTCCTGCTTGTTGCTCGATTCTAACTGAGATAAGTTGACAAGTCCCCGTTTGTTCCTAAAAAGTGAGAAGTGGTATGCTTTCTATTTTCTCAAGGCCAATAGACTCAAAACTGCTGCTTAATTTAACGGAGTAACTTACTAATAATGAATTAGGAGACAACAGCGAAGTGAATTTATTAGGTAGTAACTTGATAGAGCTGGCTCAGCTGGCGCTTGTCACCTTATTTACCTGTAGCTTTACTACTGCTTCCAAAGCTTGCAAGATATTGTTTTCTCTATCCATTTACTGTATCGATTATGGATCGCAGGTGCTGTTGCTGCTAGACCGGGTAAAGTTGTTGGATCAGTGCTTCGATACAATAACAACTGCAAAAATACAGCTGCAGCTGCTGCAGAGCAGCTATATGAACAGCAGCAACAACAGCGAAGAAGCATTAGAAATCCTGCTGCTGTTCCTTCCCAGTACGCCGCAGCAGCATCAGGCTGTTCCTATCCGAGAAGAAACCCAAGCTGTAAAAGAGGAGGATGAGAGAACCGGGGGACCAACTATCCTACTGCAGCCCAAGCCCTACATGACCACTGCCAGAAAAATGGCTGCAGCGGCTTAGTGGTGGCGGTCCGAGCATGCAGTGGTAGGATCAGCCACAATAATCTCGAGTATTTCAGCTAAGTCGATTCATTTGTCAGACACCATTTAACCTAACCCTGTGGAATCTCTCATGCGTCGCCCACTGTACAGTTTCGCCTATCTAGACTGATGGACATTGAAGTGGTTATAGTAAGATAATAAAGATGTTCGTCTAACATGAATTAGTGGTGTAACTTATTGGCTTCACTGAAGCACCGCAGTTGTTCACTGATGGCAGAGCAGAGAGCGAGCAAAAATGGATGTTCAAACTCTTATTCTAAACACTACATTAAGCGCCGGACAAGATGACGAAAGTAGTATCTCTGATATTCATTATTATCTCATAAACATCTATTATGCCATATTGTAATGATGTAGTATTGCCAAGAAATATGTTTTATTTGTAATTCTCCTCTTTCCATGTATTAGAAGATTTCTTCGTTTCTCGGTAACAGAAACTAATAGTGATCTCTCTTGATGAACTTAAGCAAGCTCATTATTCACATCTCTTGTAAATGCTTCTGTACTGGCATCATTCACATTGTTGTCAAAAGTAACTGTGTTAAAGATCTCTCTAGTGCAAGCCAGCAGCTTCGGATGGAGTGAACATCGGAACGTGATATATGCATTGACAGACTATATGAAGAGATGGATCATAATTTTGTAGAAAAAGTTTCGAGAAAAATGTGAATCTCATTTTTAACCAATGCAAACTCTAGCATTTCCTAGCAGAATCAAAATACTGGAGAAGCTTCATGAAGACTAAAGATAACAAACTTGAGCTGACCAAATTGTTGTGAGCACATCATTGAATGTTTTAGCAATTTTTTTGTGAGCCCCTCTTGTACGGAGTGTACAACGGGCAGCTCTATGTGGCCCGTGAACGATAATTTCTCCAACGTTTGATATTATGCATCTCTAGCAAAGGAAAGAATTTCTTTCGTCGACTGATGAAAGTCAGAGTCCTGGTTGTGTACAGAAGTATCTCCCGTGGTGCAACTCCGTACCAACTTAGCTGCATTAGGCTTGGCAGAAGGCTAATTCTAAGGACACACAACATTTTGCTAGGGGCTAGTCCTTACTAGGGGACAGCCTATGAAAGTGAAACTTTTACTGAGGACAGCCCAAATTTTACTTGGGGCTAGTTCACCTCCAAAAATTAGGGTTTCTCTGCAGGCGGCCGCTGGCGGACGCGCGTGGGAGAGGCCCTGCCGGCGCGGTGGCTTGGCGGAGCGCGTTCTCCTGCATGTTCCACAACGGTGCTGCGTCCGCCACGAGGCTCGCCGGCCTCAAGCCCGAGAACGTCCTCCTCGTCTCCCCCATCGACCCCGCCAAGGACCCCGTGTGCTCCGGCCTTGCCCCAGTCCTCGACAGGCCCAAGGGGATCCCCGCCGGCGGCGCGACGTTCTCCGCCACCAGCTTCATCGAGAGGAAGCTGAAGATGCGGGCCAAGAGGGCCGTCGTGAACCTCTCCCAGAGGAGGGTGTCCATGGGAGGGGCCGCCGCCGCCGAGCGCGAGGAGAGGAGCTTGGAGGGGATCGACCTCGGATGCAAGATCTCTTGGTGGACATGTGGTCCTCCGTCAGCCGTCCCGCCACTGAGCTCCGCTGCGTCTTCGTCGATGCGGACTGCAACTAAGTTGGCAGTCCTACTTTATGTTAGGACTGTCAACTTGTTGGCAGTCCTAGGACTGCAACTAAGTTGGTAGTCCTACTTACTGGAAAAAAAATTGGGCTACCCCAAGTAACGAATGGGGATGGCAAACTTGTAAATTTTTTGAAAAAATTTGGACTAGGCCTTAGCAAAATGTGACGTGCCCTTAGAATTAGCCTTGGCAAAAGTAGTGAAGCCCAATTTCTTTGGACAACTGAACCTTTGGATCATCGATCAGGTGCTGACTAACCTATTGACAAGATCACTGAGGGTTACCTAGATTTTGTTAATCTCGACACCCTGTAGCCTTGACAAAGTCATCCTAATGGAGTCTGGTTTAGGTCAGTCACCTTTTCAAACATACCAAGGTTTTAGGTATTCAGGCAACCAGATTATGCTGATATTTTTCAACAATTAGACTACAGAAACTCGAATAAAAATTTGTAATATTAATGTGACACGTTGATTTCACTAACATTGAAAGTGTACTGATTATCCAGGATTGTTAGGCAAATCAGTTTCGTATAGTCGGCATTTGGTTGAGTCTTGGGATTTCTTGTTCATTTCTGTCTGCTGGTGTATAATGAAACAGAAACTCGAATAAAAATTTGTTTCACAATGATTTGTTCCAATATGTGCGCGTTTTCAATTGTAACAAGTTTTGCTTGATTTAGAGGACACTCAACATTGTCTTTTGAATATTAGTAGAAGAATGATAAAAAAAAAAAAAAAGATAATTTCTTTTTTCATTTAAAGCTTTTTCTATTAGCCTGAATCTCAGAACTTGCATAAGTTGGAGTCTTGTTAGTCACCATCATATATACCAAGGCATGAAGACAGATCTCTTAATATTCATTACTCAACAGGAAGGAAGATTCACATGAGAACTTAGGAATGATCTTAATACCAACAATATCACTATCACATCAATTATACGATTGCTTATACGATTTTGCTTTCCCTGGAGGAAGTTTAATGTTATTGAAGGTATGAAACAAACTGCTTACCGCAGTTAATTACGGAAGTTAAATATTGCACTTCTGACACATACGCGGATTGATTTTGTAAGAAAGGTTTGTTGCGTGATATCATTTTTTTAAAAAGTTTATCTCCTACTTCCACACTTTTCTGAGCAAGCCTGTTGATTGCATCGAATCCTGGTTTTCGTGAGAGTACCGACATATTAAGGTTGATTTTTATTGAATTCGTGAGCATATATGATATAAGTCCCTGGGGATACGTTCCATATCTTGTTGATGCTCAGTTGGTGTAAATATTTACAAGTCATTTGCAAAGGGTTATCTGTGTTTTTGGTATTGTTTTCTCATTTGCCAAGCAAGGATAGCAAACATTTATTTTAGAGAACCTCTGACTCAGTTTCTTCAACTCTGATACAATCCCTGAAGAAATGAAAAGCCCTTTTAAATATCCATGATTTCTAACCTCTCCTTAACCTATTTGCACAAGATCCGTTACAACATGGTACTATTAGGGGTGCAACTCGGACGGGCCAAACCCGAGCCCGATCGGATAAACCCGTTAATGGGTTGGGTTATGGTTGAAGATACTCGAATTCGGGCTCGGATTTGGGTTAAAATATTTGAACCCGATCAAAAATCGGGTTGGGCTCGGATTCATGTGTCGAATTACCCGAAGAACCCGAAACCCGACTTATATATATATATATATTTTTTTTTGTTTTTATATATATATATATATATATATATATATATATATATATATATATATATATATATATATAAAACTTCTTAAATAAAAAGTTTAAATCCTAAATTTCTTCACTCAAACTCTTCAACTCTTTATCCTAAATCTTATTTCAGTTTGTATTTTGTAATGCTTAAGACTTGATCGCTATTTGATTATGTGTGTAATATTACTTTTGTTAAAATTATTTCAAATGTTATATTAGAATCCGATAAACCCGATGAACCCGACCCAACCCGAGTTCAACCCGATCCAAACCCGATCCTCCGGACTCGGTCTTGGGCTTCATATGTTGAAACCGAGGTCGGGCCGGGCTTGGGCTCGGGCTAGGCTTATGATTCATCGGGTTTGGGCTCAAGTTGACCTTAAGCCCGACCCAACCCGCCCGAGTTGCACCCCTAGGTACTATTGCCAAAGATTGGACAACCTAATGGTTGAGACCTTTGATATGGGAGGGCAAGTCTCGGGTGTAAAAAAATACTAACAGCATATTGCAGTTGAGTTATGAAGAAACTGAATTAGGACTCTGGGAGCCCCAAATAAGAATGTTATTTTACAACAGTTATGTTGCCAAGATCATTATTTTATTGGTTTATATATTTTTCTTGCAAAGGTAACTGAAACTTAAGAAGTTGATCCCATTAATGGAATCTAATGATATAAAGTTGATGACATGTATCTAGAGTGTCTCATGTTGTCAATTAAGAAATTCTTGCTGCAAGATCCTAATTATTCTCTGTCATGTTTTGTTACTATTGCCAAAAGACTGTAGGTCATCTACCTACATATCCTTCCAAGAGCAAAACATATGATTTGGCATCCATAGCATCCAAAACAAGCAAGTATGTACCATCTTGAAAATTCATGGTTGGGGCATGGGAATCCCAAACATGTTGTCTGATACTACAAGTATGGCCTAGAAATGGAAGATGTCCTACTCCACAGAATCTAGTATAAATAGGAGGATTACATGTATACCTGATGCCAAGTTGAGGAAAGAGGGAGCTTTCTGCTGCCAAGCATTCATCTGCAGAATAAGATGGTCAGCAAAGCCTCTATGTTCCTTGACATGGCCTTCCTTCTCTCTTATTCTCCTTGTCACCATTGATGAAGGAAAACATGATTCTAATGGTCAAGTTTACATTTCTTAACACATGATACTGTTGGGAATCGGACACACCCTCCTGCGCTCCGATACCGAGTCTGAGACGTTGCCGTAGCAGTAACTTAGGCCAACATATCTGAAATAACCAATCCTCGTCTAACAGACACCAAGCACAGATAAAGATAAGAATATGGCGGTGACTATGTTACCTGGACAAATCTCAATCTCTATAGCTCAGATGAAATTACAAGATTGACAAAAGCAATGTTGAACCCTTTGTCATAATATGTTCAACCCCCTCACAACACTCAAGAACAAAAGAAAGTGATTACAATTGAAATCCCTCATCAACCCGTAGCAATCTCCCTAACCGAAGTTGACGACTCATCGATTAGATCTCTTCTTCCTTCTATCTTGTATGGCGAAGTCCTAAGAGCAAAGTGCTGACATTCTCTTAGATCTCCTGTGGACGAGCATCTCGAATCTCAACTTTGTGCTATGCATTGTGCCTCCACCCGCACCCCATATATATATAGGATAAGCAAATCATATTTTAGGTCATAATAGGATTTCCTACTACCTCCTGTTATCCTTCCCTCACGATAGTATGTTATTCTATGTAATAAATGTTCAACACTATGCTGCAAGCACATCTTTATCTATACAAATTTACACACCAGTACTCAAAATCATATGCAGGTCACATGAGTTTGATTTGTTAGTGTCCAATTTCAGAATAATGAAGGTCTTCTAGATTCTCATTGATTCCGTATGTCACCCTAACTTATTTGACCATGATCGGTTCAAAAGAAGTACCATTGAAATAATCTCAAATACCTCGTTTTCAAAAGCACCGGTTTCTTCTTTCAGTTAAGCTTCAGACAAATTGAAATGATTAGGACTCCTGGAAATCACAAATAAGAGAGATTCTCTTAAGAACAGTTCCCCTGCCCAAGATCATCATAATTTTATTGGTCAATATACTTTCTCAGACAAATTTAACCAATTGATCGAATTAATGAAATCGTAATTATTAGAATAATAAATATTTAGTGCTCAACCCTTACCACAATGCTTCGTGACACGGTGTCGAACTTTAGCATGGTATCAGGGTCAACAAATTTTGAAGTCCTGTCTAGTTCCTCTCATCCTCTTCCCACAATATTGTCTATTGCTTAGTCTCGGAACATTGCTATTGCAGAATACATATCATGGTAACTTGGGAATCATCATCGTTATCATCCAAGTTTTCTCCCATGAGGATGGGGTCGATATGGAGCATAAAAGAACCTATGTTGTCACATGTGACGCTAGGTGCGCCTAGGCGGCCTAGGTGTGCGGATTAGAGATGGCTCGCCTCGACCTGGAAAATTTGTTCCTGTATGAGGTTTTGCTCGCCTAGGCATCCGCCTAGGGTCCGACCAAGAAAAAAAGGGTCTGCCTAAGGTCACCCAATTATGATTCTTATCCTTATTTGATGTTGAATATTGGTTATTTCATATTTGTTGCTTCTTATATTACTTTTATACTTATTGCTTAATGCTTATTGCTTATTAGTTATACTATATATTTGTTGTATGCATAATTGCAGAATTTTTTGATTCAAATCAGCGGATCCTGGACGGGTGCTTAGGCGGCGCCTAGCCGAGGTCGGTGGCGTGTTGCCTCGCCTTGCCTAGCGTCCAGTACAATATAGAAAAGAACTAAGTTTTCATTACCAGTTGTATGTCGACGACAAATGTTTATCCAAGGTTGCAAAGATCACGAAAGAGCTGTACCATAAAACGTAGATGGCCAGTTGACTGCTACAGAGGTGCTTCTTCTGGGTATTGCAAGATGGATTACTCTAGTTCTTGAAATGAACAAATTTCAAAGGGGCTCTAATTTCGGTTTGGAACAGTCCCTTTGCATCAGTGACGATTTTCCATGGAGCACTATTAATAAAGTTTGATAATATGCTACTTGGGCATAGTTGAAGTAGACCAAAAGATTACAGTTAACGTAGTGAACAAATGACAAGTCAAGGGAAAGCCAATCACTAAACCAACAATTCAAGATAGATGCCTCAATCATCAAATATAATAATTAAATAGATAAAATTTTCATGGAGCAACTCATTAGTCAAATTAAATTCATCATAACATGTCTTTCTCTTTTACATGGTGTTTATTCATACTAATTCACCTAACTTAAAAACCAAAGAAATAAACGTAAACAAACTACGAAAGCAATCAAAGTATAAATATAAAAAAAATTAGACAGTTCTCAAAATCCGCTCAAAATAGGCATCGGACCAGTTTAGCCTGTTTTGGACCTGTTTGCGTCCTCGTGACACCCCTCCCCTCGTAAAGAACTCCATTCGAGTTATTTGTGTTATCGTTCAGATAAAGTGCATCGTCGACCCAATTTTCTTGGTTGAAACTTGTCGTAATGTCCAGTCGATATCACCTCCTTCCACCCTCACCCTCTTCAGCACTTCCAAATCCACCTCCACTATCCAACTTGGGACAATGGGTCCAAAAGACATGCAATACAGCGTGCACAAAATTCTGTACATATCGCCGAGCATCTCAAAAATAAAATAAAACCTACTATCTTGAAAATTGTGTGTTGTGATTGGGATCATTTGATAAATAAAATGAATATTTTAGCAAAATACCCACATTCATAATATAGAAACTAGCATATACCTCCACTTAAAAAAAAACTAGCAAATGCTTTCATTCCTTTGTATGGAACAAATAAAATTTTAATATATACCCTCGCTATTTAATAGAAATTTGATTTACAAAGAATGAAAACATTTGCTAGTTTTTTTAAAAAGTGGAAGTATATACTTAGTTCCTATATTTTGAATGAGAATATTTGTTAAAATAATAATAACTATATGCTAAATGATGCACATGACAAGAAAGGGTCATATTTAGAAAAACAAAAAAGCTTCCCAGATCCAGGGGGACTGCGGTTTAAACAGCGCCCACGTGTCCCCCTATTGGCTGGAAGCCAGCCTCCACACACACCCCAGTCCGCCGTTAACGTGGCGTCCAAAGTCCGACCAATAAAGAGGTGACACGTGGCACCCTCCCCCTCTCCCTTCTGTCTATGTAGACACATTGTTAAAAAAAAAGGAAAGGATGAAATTTGTTAGAGTCCATATTCAGTAATGCTCATGCTAGAGGCAAGAAGTGGACACAAGAGTCTTTGAAAAAGGATGAAAAGAAAACATGAATCAAACTGAATTCCTTCTTTCTCAAGGAGAAATTATTCAGTGAGCTGTCAGACTTTATGCATGCATTGTACTATAGGAGAAGAAAGAGAGCTGCTATATTGTCCACCATATTGACCAGGTCAACTAGCATGGAATGAAATGCGGCCACGCGGCGGATGGGCTAGTTAGCTTTTTCCGAGAAGAAAATATCAAAGGAATAAAAAGAAGTAAATATGCCTAAGCAGAAGCTTACTTGCTGATTACTCTACAACGGTTACATGTTGATCAAAAGGTGGAAAAGAATTTCAAGGAGTTCATAGTCTCAATGAGTAACTCTGACTCATTTAGACATATTCATGTATCTCGAAGGACACAGGGCGAATTTATTAAGAGTCCAAGGGGGCCACGGCCCCCAATTTTTTTAAAAATTGTCATTTACTACATAAGAAATGACTTTGGTTTTAGAACAGACAGAGTTTGATTTTTGTATTTGCTTTTTATCATGTATATGTTTTTTTCTAAAACGAGATCGTGTTCTCTCTATTTAGTTAGCTCAAAATTCTAGTGTTTTAGCAATTTTGTGTCTAGTGTTTTAGGAATTTGTTGTTAAGAATGAGAAACGTGCATTTAAAAAGGCCTAGAAAACATAAAATTGTTTTTTTTTCTCTGTTTGTTTCGTATATATATATGTCGCACATGCACTGCATCCGCAACCGACCTGCACTCTGGTTACCCTCGCATTAACTGCTCCATAGAGGGGTGGGGGGGGGTGTCTCTATATATTATTATTATTATTATTATTTGTGTGTGCCTCTCTCTCTCTCTCCTCTCCTCTCTCTCTCTCTCTCTCTCTATATATATATATATATATATATATATATATATATATATATTAGTAAATTCATGTACATTGTACGTAAAATAATTTTCTTTCTTTCTGTTATTGTTGAAAAATAGTTTAAA
>JANAVB010000546.1:0-31049 GCA_029216955.1 Iris pallida | reverse complement strand
TCCAGAAGCAACCTTTGAAGATCAAAGTCAAAGGGCGAATCCAACCCAACCTGTCAACGACCAACCTCTGAAGATCAAGGTCAAAGGAAAACTCGAACTTCATCTGAGGAATCAGTGAATGTTCCTGCCAAGAGTCAAGACCAACCCCTTATGATCAAAGTCAAGCGTACTTCTCGTACGAATGATCCAGAACCACCATTGATCATCAACCTTGCAAGTCTACGCAGAAGGATGACAGTCCGTTAATGATTAATCCGAAGCGTAGCAGTCAAATTATAAATGATGTAAATATTGATCATTCTGTACTTTCCAATATAAATTTCCTTTTTGAGTATATGGCTGTCAAATTTGTTGAAAGAATGACTTTATCTTCTGATGATCAAAGTCATCAATATAAAGATGACATAGATACAGAGGAAACTTTATACATTGACCATAAGGAAAATTCTTTTCCTCCTCATGTCGATGTTGGACCTTATGCTCAAAGGTTCTTAACATCTTCTCCCTATCTTCTTCCTGTAGCCGCTTCATCGCAAGCTTGTGTAACTTATAGACGTCACGAAGAATCTTATTTTGATTCCGTCTGATAAGAAAAACAAGCGCCAAATTGTGTTTGGTGGCTAGAAATATCCCTGTTGTTCAGACGGATGATCTTAGAGATAAAGATAAAGGAAGAATCCGAATTGACAATATAGTCAACAATCTCTCAAGATTATCCAGAATATGGGATATGATTTGAAGACTATGCAAGGTCTCAATCAAGGCAAGGTAGACGATTACCATTATGTGGTGATCCGTTTTACCAGAAAACTCGTCATGGGTTGGGATATGATCCGACCACATGTTTAATTGATATACAAGAAGAATTCTCTTCTAGTTCTTCACAATCCTCAGATTCCGAAGAAATCCATTTCATTGAATCTGAATATGCTGGAGAGACTATTTGATGAATCTGAGTATATTCTCAGTCAACATGGTTCAAACTGATGGCGAATCTGAGCCATTTGAAAATGACCCTTGGGCCCAACAGATGGACACACAGTAGGAACTTCGTTTTGACAACGACAACCACCTACGGAGGATGATTCTTCAATTGATGTTGGAGACGGAACTACATCCAAGCCATATTCATCAGTAAGAACCTTTCGAAGATGAAAAGGAAGAGTTGATAAAATTGATTAAGAATATATTGATATCTTTGCATGGAGTTATGAGGATATTCCAGGTTTGGATCCTAATTGCTACTCAAACTCAATATTATTCCTAATGCCAAGCCTGTAAAACAACAGCAACGACTTTTCGACCAGACATGATGGATGCAATTGAAGCGAAAGTCAAAAGTTGATTACATGTGCTTTGTTCGTGAAGAACAACATCCAGACTGGGTTGCCAATATTGTTCCTGTTATGAAGAAGAACGAAAAAGTCCGAGTTTGCATAGATTTTCGAGATCTTAATGCAGCTTGTCCAAAGGACGAATTTCCACTTCCAATTACTGATGTCATGATAGACAATACATGCGGTTTTAAATGCATGTCTTTCATGGACGGATTCTCAGGATACAATCAGATCAAGATGTATCCCGAAGATGAGAACGCTTTTTCGAACACCCTTTGGGGTTTATTATTATACGGTTTGCCGTTTGGTCTTAAAAATGCCGGTGCCACGTATCAAAGGGCTATGAGCAACATCTTTCAAGAACATCTACGAAAAATAGTTGAATGTTACGTAGATGACATCGCTGTCAAAAGTCGATCAAAAGATGATCACATTCAAGACTTAAAGACAGTATTTGAATTGATGCGTCAGCATCAATTGAAAATGAACCCTACCAAGTCTTTCTTAGGGGTTTCCAGTGGCAAGTTTTTGGGATTTGTCATCACTTCTCAGGTATCCATGTTGATCCTGATAAAATCAAAGCAATTCTTGAAATGCGTCCTCCACACAATTTAAAAGAACTCCGCGGCTTCCAAGGTCGTGCTTATATCAGGAGATTTATATCCAATCTCTCTGGGAGATGCCAACCTTTCTCCCGTCTATTAAAGAAGGGTGTATCATTTGTTTGGGATAAAACAGTCAGAAAGCTTTCAATAACATCAAGCAATACCTAACAAATCCTCCTGTTCTAGTACCACCAGTAGTGGAAAGACCATTTTTGCTATATGTTCGAGCATTAGATCATTCACTTGGTGCTCTTCTTGTACAGAAAAGTGATATGGGTCATGAACAAGCAATTTATTATCTTAGCCGAAGATGGTCGGAGCTGAACACAGGTATACTCCTGTAGAAAAGGAATGTCTAGCTTTGGTTTTTGTTGTACGACGACATTATGTGTTAGGACAAACTATTCATGTCAACTCAGAATAAATCCTATTCGGGTACTGATCCAAGCATTCTTAACTCCAGTTGCTACCTGGGCGATATTGCTCACTCCTTACGATATGGTTTATGTACCTCAAAAATCAGTGAAGGGTCAAGCATTAGCTGATTTCTTAGCAGCTCACCCTATACCTGAAACATCGAAGCTATATGAAGATATTCCAATGAAGTCGTATTGTAATATGATTTGAGGGATGATATTTGGCAATTATACTTTGATGGAGCATCACGGGTTGGACCTAAAGACACATCGTCTCCGGAGTAGGAATCGTCTTGGTTTCTCCTGATAAAATAGTCATTACCTGCTTATTCTCTCAATGAGCCATGCCTAACAATGTGGCAGAATACAATACTCTGTTGATTGGTCTCCAAGTAGCAAAGAATTGGACATTGAGTTCTTAAAGCTTATGAGATTCTCAACTGATTGTTAATCAGGTTAGAGGGACATATGAAGTCAGAAATCCTGACCTCATCCCTTATCATCAAATGGTAATCGAATTGGTCCTTTTTCAAAGGATTCTTCATCGAATTCGTACCACGTTCTCAGAATGTGGAAGCTGATGCCTCTAGCCTAGCTGCAGATTTAGTGTTCCAATTCGAAGACAAAACACAATTACTTTGTTGGACCGAGACTTATTCTGTGTCAAGAATAATCTGTATATTGAATAGAGTTATATTACAGAGTCAAGTTCCCAGCAGAGGGATTAGAGAAGTCCATTCATTGATTATGCGGTTCATGGGATTTTACCTGAAGATCCAAAAGAAGCTGCATCAATCAAGAGACGATCATTTCGATTTTATTATGATTCGTCTTATATATGCTATACCGTCGTTCATATGATGGACTTTTGCTACGATGTCTCTCAGAAAGTGAGGCTAAACAAACACTTCGTGAAGCTCATGATGGTGTTTGTGGTGCCCATCAACTGGGTCCAAATTACAGGACCGCATTCGAAGAATGGGGTATTATTGGCCATCCATGATAACAGATGCTGTGGATTTGCTAGACGATGTAAGGCATGTCAGATTCATGCTGATTTTATTCATCAACTGTCTGAATTCTTGCATCCTACAGCGGCTTCTTGGCCCTTCGAAGCTTGGGGCATGGACATTATTGGTCCTATTAATCCTCTTCTGTCAGGGGACATCGGTTTATATTGGCTATAACCGATTACTTTTCTAAGTGGGCAGAAGCAGTTCCCCTTGTTGAAGTGAAAACATCTAATGTGATTAGCTTCATCAAACCATGTTCTTTATCGCTTCGGGATTCCCGACGGATAATTCATGACAATGGACCACAATTTGCAGTCAGGCATTTTATCGATTCTGTGATAAGAATCGAATTCAAAATCTGGCTTCTACAGCTTATAATCCAGCTGCTAATGGTTTAGCCGAAGCTTTCAACAAGACGATTATCAAACTTCTCAAAAAGTTCGTCTCTTCTAATAAACGTGATTGGAATGAGAAACTTGGAGAATGTTTATGGGCTTATCGAACGACAGTTCGAACTCTACTGGTTTTACACCATTTTCATTGGTCTATGGATGCGAGGCTGTCCTTCCATTGGAAATTCAGATTCCATCTCTTCGAATAGCCATTGCTAATGAGCTAACTACAGAGAACAATGATCGCTTACGACTCCAAGAACTTGAAGGATTGGACGAGAAGCGTCTTCAGCACAACAGCATATTGAGCTATATCAAGCCCGTATATCTCGAACTTTCAATCGTAAAGTTAAAGAGAGGGTATTCAAGGTCGGTGAGTTAGTTTTAGCCGTTCGAAGACCGATGGTGATGACTCATAAAAGCAAAAAATTCCAAGCGAAATGGAAAGGCCCTTATGTTATCGAGACAGTTTTCCAACGGTGCTTATCGGTTATCTAAGCCCAATGGAGATTTACTCATGATGCCGATCAATGGCAAATTTCTTAAGAAGTACTATGTATAAAAAAAGACACAGAATGAAAATACTTTTTTTTTTTTTTTGTTCAGAACAAAGGATTAAGGACAAGGACCACTGCCTTCCTTATTGAATACATAGTCAGCCAATGCATTGAAGACATTATTGCCTGAGTTCACAAAAAACTTGCAGGCAGCCATCCTCAATGCCTTGTCTTCAGAAGTTTTTCCTGGCTCTATTAAGAAAGCGAGGATGTCTTGGGGTGGCTTGGGCGTAGAAGAGCCTTCGCCTATTCCGGTTGGGCCTGACACAATTAGCTCAACGGGGCGTGTCTCGATGACGTCTTCAACTTTCGTGGTGACTTCAGTCTTTTACAGCACGTCCTCGGAAGACATTTCCAATAGAGGAATGGAAACAAGGATGAAATGTTACAAAGAGTTCTCATCTATTTATAGGAGAGAGCTATTAATGAACCGGTCTTGGAAATTGAAACAACTTTTCATTCCTGAAAAGTCCTATCCATTCATTACATCAGATTCATCCATTTAATTGTGGAATTGAAATGATCTTTCTTTTTCCAAAAGAAATGTTGGTTCATTTATTCTTTCATAGTTTTGGTATATATCCTCAATGACGTCTGTCTTCTTATTTTCCCAGCTACCAATGTTTGGTTAAGCTGATTACTTGTCTCCTCGGAGCGAAATTTTAATCTTTTATCTTACCAGTTGGTATAAAAAGTTGGATTTATTATCTATCATGTCCATTTGACCTCTGCATAAATATTAAGTCTGCTTGTTTTTTCTATCTATCATGTCCATTTGACCTCTGAATAGATATTAATCTATTTTTTTTTGAGTCGTACAATCTGTCATGTCCATATTACCTCTGATAGTATTGTGTACTCTAAACAGAAAATGAGATTTTATTATCTATCATGTCCATATTACCTCTGAATAGATACAATTGATTGAGTTTCGAAGATTTATCATGTCCATATTGCCTCTGATAAGTTTTTTCTATCTCATACCTATTGTTTAAATTCAAAATAAATGATAGGATCACAAAACAAATATTTTATTCATTTCTTGAATAAGATAAAAGGTTACAAAAGCTCCATATTTGCCTAAGGCGGAGCAGATATATCTTTCAGCAATTTTTGGAGCTCTGCTAAGCGTTTCTCACGAGAGCCCATTACATTTTCAGTAGCTATCTTTCTTCTAGCCTCTGGAGTACAAATAGGAGAAAACTTAGCGAAAGTAGCTATCAGATTATCTCTGGCATCATCAAGATGCTTGATAGTAGATTCAGCTCCAAAAACTTGTTCCTCCAAAATTGAGCTCAGTGTCAAATATTGGTCACGAGCTGCTATTAATTGCTCCTTCTCAGCTTTTAGACGAGCTAATTCAGCCTCCACTTCACGAATTTATCATTTTGTTCATGAATTTTCGTATTTGAAGTGTCATAGGCTTCTCTATAACGCTCCAACTGAGGCTTTGCGTCAGTCAAGAAAGCTTTCTCTTTGGCGACTTTGCTGCTATGTTCTCTGAGAGAGTCGTTGAAAGTAGTCTCTCGAGCAGTGTATTCAGCTGATAGAGCGTCATACTCAACTTGAATGAGACTTTCAGTAGTTTCACTTGTCAACCTCAGATATTCTTTAATAGGTTGCTCAAGTTCTTCTGCCACTTTTTCCAATGCAGTTGCTCCCTCAACATCATTAAACATGGCGACGTTCCTGATAGTGGAAACAATCGCGCCTTTCAAGCTTTCATAACTCAAGCCCCTATTCAAGACCATGTCAATCAGAGCTGCTAGTGTCTTGTAAAATGCTTCAGTATGAATCTCAACTAGGAGATTCATCTCTGCATTGGAGCTCGGAGTTGCAGCAATCTCTACCAAATCTCTTTCCGAATACTAGGGACAGATGTGGTTACTCCGGTAGCAGAATGAGATAAAGATGATGTTGTCGTCGCTACCATAGTCAATTGATCCCTAGGAGCTTCAGGGATCATATCTTCAATACTAGCAGAAGTGGTTGCTCCGATAGCAGACTGAGATATAGATGATGTCGTCGTCGTTACCATAGCTAACTGATCCTTAGGAGCTTCAGGGATCACATCTTCAGCACTTGTCACTCCAGCCGTTTCTGGAGTTCTGGTGGCGGTAATTGTGGTGGGTGGAGTGATAGTTGGAGCAGCTAATTTAGGTTCAGGCATTGTCTCCTCATGAACTTCTGTTGGATTAGTAATAATAGCAGATGATGCTATCATGACATTTTTAGTTTCAGTGGATGACTCGACTATGCCTTCATCACCTTCTTGGACTTCTGGCTGTTCAGACTCTTGAAATATTTCAATCTCTTCATTGAGATCAGTTCCTTCTTCATCAACTGTTTCTTGATCTGCAGTTGATTTTTATACAGTTTGTTCTTCTTCTTATTGTCAATATGAGAAGATAATCCTGGTTGAACATCTGTTTCAAGCTCTTGTCGTAATTCCTCTTCTGGTTGAATTTCCTCTACTCCATCTGAAGAAGAATTCTCTTCCTCAGACTCCGGGTTTTCCTCATAAATATTTTCCTGAGGAGAATGAGGAGCCATAGGTTTTGGTGCAATAATAACACCTGCAAAATGAACAAAACAAATTAAAATACAAAATCATAATATATAATCTTGTATAGATTTTGTATATATACCTGGAGTAGGTGTAGAACGTGCCAAATATGTGTCATAATCCCCATCCCAATCTTCATCATCAAAATCGAGAGCTGGTTCATCCAATAGGATAGATTGTGAAGCGACGCCTTTAACTATTTGTGCCTTTTGTGGCAAGGTTAAATGAAGTAAAGTACTAAGACGTCCTGGCGATAAAATCCCTACAGCTTCGGTTGATGTGGCTGCTTGGGAGGCTGAGGATCCTTCTTCAAAATGAGTTGAAGAGGATGCGACATGTGGCGGCTCTTCGACAGAAATATCATCCTCTGGAGTGGCAGCTCTTGGTTTGGAAGGCATTTTGACGGTGACCTTTTTCTTCTTTTCGGGAGTCTTCACTGGAAGAGTAGTAGCTGTACTCTGCTTCCGCTTGCGGGATTTCTCAATAATAATAGGTTCTGCAGCCTCTTCTCCAATTCCTGTAGCAATAACTTTTAGATATGGATCTGGAACAACAGCATCATCAGGGATATCTGTTGGTACCCTGACTGGTTCTTCAACAATGCCTTCCTTAGGCCATCTCAGGCTACCTCTCATATTATAGCCATGGGCAAAGGAACAGATAGAAGAGTAAAAGTGAGCGTACGAGTGAAGAATACGTAGCTCTGTAGTGCTGGTGGCGGTTGAGACTCTGAATCTGGCTCCCGTACGGGCAGTACTGAAATATCTCCAACCCGTGGCACCATCAAGCAGTTTTTCGTAGTGACGGAAACTGGTACAAGGATTACCAACATGAAGTTGTTCATACCCAAATTGACGAGCGAACCTACTGGGTAGATATGGTTCGAACGTGCAATTATCTTTATTTCTGTACATCAAGTGAGAGGGCCTGATGCACTGTAGCCATTGGAAGACTGCTGGTGGCAATATAGCTCTTCCTTCGATTTCATCTTCAAACTGGACGCCGAAACAGTCGGCTGGAACTTGTGGCCGAGTACAGAAGAAGTTCCAACCATAAGAATAGTTCAAAACTGCCCGGGTATCTGCCACCGTTGTAGCAGTCCATGTAGCCTTGCTGAATTTTTTGGAGGAAGACCTCCACATCATCGTCTGGGCCTGGTGGCAACAGATTGCAGTTGTGGTGCAATAACTAGCCCATCAAATAAGTATAGGGCATTTCTACCCTGGGGAATGCATTCCGATGTGGAGCATTGTTGATTAACTCCTCACCGAAAGTCCTCAAACCTGCATTTACTCGGCATACCATCGCCGATAGATGGTTAATTCTGACTTTAAAAACCAAGCGTACTGCGGGCCATAGTACGCTACGGTGGATTCTATCAACCGTACCAGTTCCCGGTACGACCCATCTTCTCAACCATAAAGAAAGGAAGCCTACTAGCAAGGCTTTCCTAAAGATCTTTTGGCTGCCGCATCTAAGGAAGCTCAAGGCTTCAGTTCCAGCAGGAAACTCTCCAACCTTGGTGGACATATATTTATTCGGGAATTTATAGACTATCATCATGTCCCTAATTTTGTTAGCAGGAATGGTTGAATCTGTATTGATAGCTGAAGCTTTATTTTCCTGGAATCTTTCTTTGTCATCCTTGGATATTTTATCCTTATGAAGGAAAATATACGTGGTCCACTTATTAATGTATGCTAGATGAGATGTACTTTCCTGCATTGTAGTACAAATCATGTAGTGGCACATTAATTCTTCATATACCTCAATCAACTGAGGGTTTGTCTCTCTGATTTCAGCAAGTTCCCGGTTGGAGGGAACGTATTCTTCATACGGAGCTTCTCCCATGGGCAGTTTTGAGATGAATTGCATCTCATGGAGTGCAAGACCCATTTCGCCTTTCGGGGTTGCAAAAGTTCCAGTCGAACTTATGTATGTCTCCATCAGGGCCATGAACAGGTTACCGTTCGAGGGTATACCCTGACTAGTGGAAGCTACCGCTTCATACAGGCCGATATCTTTCAACTCTGTCTCGAAGTTCTTCATCATCCAAATGCTAATCTGGATCCAGTTCTGGTTGAAAGGAGTCAACCATCCCGGTAACCTAGGGTTTGTTTGGGGATATAATACCCCATTCCTAATGAACCTGTTGACAAACATCTGGGTCTGCATTGGTTGCATTAAACCCGAATCTTCACTTGGGGTAAATCCTGGCATGAGGCCAGAGAAAGAAGTTACACCACCATTGGGAACGCTAGCAAAATACCCCATATCTAGGGGTGAGCATTCGGTTTATTCGGTTTAAACCGAACCGAATAACCCAAAAACCGAATTGGACCGAAACCGAATAAGCAAAACCGAAACCGAACCGAATTGGCCCAAAACCGAATCAAACCGAACCGAATTAAATCGGTTCGGTTTTCGGTTTGTTCGGTTTATTCATATTTTTTTGATTTTTTTTGAGCTTTTTTTGTTAATATATATAGTAACTAAATATACATAGACTTATTTAGTATATACCTATATATATTTAGTATGTACCTATATATATTAATACTTATATATGTAGTACACACACACACACACATACACACACACACACACACACACACACACACACATATATATATATATATATATATATATATATATATATATATATATATATAAATTAATTAATTAAATTTTCTTATTCGGTTTTCGGTTTTGGACCGAAACCGAAACCCAAAACCGAAACCGAAACCGAATAAGAAAATTTAGTATTTTCAAAACCGAACCGAACCTCTTATTCGGTTCGGTTTTCGGTCCAAAACCGAATAATGCTCACCCCTACCCATATCATTGGTATGATCCCTCTTGAGTACGATTCTACCCGGCCTTCCGTGACTGCTGGGAGTCAGATTCCACAGCATTTGTCGAGGGTGGGTGGCATGGAAGAATGCTGACAAAGGGTAATCTCTGTCCATGTCAGGGAGATACATGGCTTTATCTCCAGATTTGAACACCCAAGACTCCTTCTTGGGATGTGTCTGTGACTTACAGTCAATTGCATCCCCAAATAAAAAGTCTGGTTTTGCAAATTGTTGTTCATTCAGTGAAGTCAACAATTCTCCATTTATCATGGATAGCAGCATCCTATTCCCTTGAGCAGCTATCAGCTGTGCCCTCTCTATGGGGTAATCTGGGTTCGATTGAGGAAATGTGACGTGAGACAGATTCTCTAGATAATTTGAGCCCACCATGCCAACTGATGAGCCAAAAACTTCTGCGAGAGGGTGAATTTGCAAGTCCACTACCAAAAAAAAGGAAAAAAAAAAAGAAAAATCAAGTTAGTAAAAGTCTAATTTGGTATCTTTTACGCAGATAAATTGGTCTAAGTTGTAAAAAGTCTTTGTTTTACACAAAGTCTTTCATTTTGTAAGATTTTATGCTGGCATATTGGATGTGGACGTATTTCAGATTTTATGCTGGAACATTAGATGTGGACGCATTTTTACGCTGGAACATTAGATGTGGGCGTATTTTCAAGTTTTACGCTGGCACATTAGATGTGAGCGTATTTTAAGTTTTACGCTAACATGTGTGGACATGAGTGTAACTTAAGTTTTACGCTGACACGTATAGACGTGGGCGTATTTCTTAATTTTACGCTAACACGTATAGACGTGGGCGTATTTTGATTATCCTAATTTCTACGCTGACACGTATAACGTGGCCGTGAAATCAAAGATTTGGGTCTTCTTCTCCGACGAGTTTTTCAGCCGAAGGATCAATGCTTTACCCCTCATTGGAGGAGCCACGGCGGGGTTGCCTGGCTGAGACGCTGTTGATGATATGACAGGAGTTTGCGCACGGTCGACCGACGAGGAATCGACGGCGGGCTTCTTTCCTTTGTTGCTGCCGGCGACGGATTTCTTTGGGGCCATCGAGTTGAATACAAAAGAGTGAATGAGAAAGGGGATTCGAGAAAGCTTGGGAGAACAAAGAAACAAAGTAAAGTTTTCTCTCTCCCCGAAGAACCCTATTTATAGGGAATTTTTAAATCGGTTCGAATTCTAGATTTTACGCTGACTGTTGATATCCCAACTTTTACGTGGATGACCGTTGGATATCCCGAATTTTACGCTAACTGGTCAAAATTTCGAATTTTACGCTTCTGTTCAAAGTGTTTCAAATTTTGAAAAATATTTGAAAACTTTGAAGGGGGTCTTGTAGGAGCGTAAAAAGTGTTCTATGGACTGAGTCAAAGAGATTGGAAATTTTACGCCTAGCTATTTTATGCAAGCTACTTTACGCCAAGGCAGTTCATTAAGTTTTACGCCCGGGGACAGGCTGTCAGGTCTCATTTAATGCAAGTGATAATGAATCTGACATAATGATTTGCTGACAGCGTATAAACACAAAATTCGAAGAGATTGGATTTTACACCAAACCCAATACTTGTCGTATGGTGTGCAGAGAATGCTATTTTACGCTCATTAAAATCACTTCTTTTTACGTACGATAGTTATGTGAGCTTTTACGCTCAAGGCTATTGTGAGTGTAAAGTTTATTTAGGCTAAGTTTTACGCTCAAGGCTATTTTAGCCACTTTACGCTGAGAAGTTTTATTTGGGTTATTTTTACGCCCAATCCTTCCTGATTACTTTGGAACGTGGTTTATCCACGTGGCTTTCGTGCCACATTTATTGAAGAATGTGTGTACGTGCTCCCTATTTTTGTTAAAATAATGGGATACGTGTCAACATACGTAGAGGGTGACTCCCATCGTGGGTGACAGTTACCAGCATAAAAACCAAATTTTGTTGCTTTTTACGTACGATGGGTCAAGTCTATAAATAGACTTATTTTTCACATTAAAGTGATCATCATCATCAGAGAGACATGAGAGAATACAGAGATCAGAGCCTAGAGACTTTGATTTTACGAGAGCATTCTTCTTCAACTTTTCTTCCAGAACAGAGTGAAGCAAAGCAGGAAAGCATTCGACCTCGCCATCAGTGCCCAAGTGCATCGATACCTTTCTGGTGACTTAGTTCTTCCGGTTGTTCATCTTCTAGCAGTGATCTTCATCATCATCGTATGGTCCAAGGAACAAAGTGATCGCCTTCAGATCAGACTTCCATAGCAATACTTTCCAGAATAATTTGTACTTTCTGTACTCTTTTTCTCGTTTTCTTTCAAAAGCCAATTTTAGGCATTTTGTTAAGTGAAACAGCACCAGCATTCTTGAGACCAAATGGCATCACTGTGTAGCAGTAGACTCCGCGAGGAGTGCGGAAAGAAGTGTGTTTTTCATCTTCAGGATTCATCCGAATCTGATTGTATCCAGAGAATCCATCCATGAAGGATATCCTTTCGAACCCCCAAGTGTTGTCAATCATGACATCTGTGATAGGGAGAGGAAACTCATCTTTTGGACAGGCTTCATTAAGATCCCGAAAGTCGATGCAAACTCGAACTTTGCCAGTTTTCTTCAAGACTGGGACAACTGTCACGACCCGTTACCCAAATTGTTGGGCCGGGCCGAGTCATGTCCAGCCTGCGCTTGAGATAAAGCACAATAAGCTGTTCTAGAAATAACAAGATAAGACTAAATGTGCTAACAGTTCTATAAGTGAATAAAAGTCATAAATGCTCCAAACACGAAAGTCGTCTCATATAGTAAAATGTCCAAAGTACAAGTCTGAAATGTAAAACTGGATACATGTCCAGTCACAAAACACGTAGTCTAATACATGACTACACTAAGTATCCCAAGTGACTACGTAAACTAGGCGAGTTTCCCCGCAGGTACATCCTCGTAAAGCAAAGCCGGGTCCTCGGCAGTATCTCCATAATATGAGTCGCAAAGTAACTCCTCCTCAGTAAGGATACCTACAATGTTATCCTGTCAGGACGGGAGCAAGTACTGATTCTAGCAAACTAAATATACTAAGCATGAACAAGAATGTAATAAATTAGAATCATGGCATATCATGGTTTAATTGGTTTTTAGAAATGACAACATATAGTTTAAAAGTTTAAAACTGTAGCATGTACGTGAATCGGTCAATAGGTGAATAGGATGTACAGCGGCACATATCAAGTTTTTCTGGCATGCACATACGTGCACGAACGGCATCGGTGTATATCCATACACAAACGCGGGATCAGAACATATGGCAAGGTCGTATATAGAATGTCACCGAGCACGGTAAATACATACGGAGAAGGGGGTCATGTTCACGTACAATACTAACAGTTTCCCCTTAACCCGTTATTTAAACATGTGAGAGATATGAGATACTGTCTAAACATGGTAGAGACTAAAAGTAATACAACATGTAAAGTTCTAACTTGCTACCCCAAGGATCAGTATTTAACATGGTTGGTAAATCACAGTTTATTGTTATAGCAGTATGTAAAGTTCGTAGAAAGTACTTGCCTCTAGCAAAGCAAAGCAAAGCAAGCTGCGATAAAAATGCTATAGATGTCTGGTAACTCGTCACTGTAGAAATAAATACATAAACTTAGTTTTTACACTAAGCTAAAACACTAGGACACTATTTAGTGCAACACGACTTGTGACTGGGCATCTAGCCAAAATGATGACTTTAGCATAGGAGACCAATGTGGGGTGACACACTACTATAACTAACTTTCTAGGGTCTTTACACTAGTGAGGGGTGAGGTTCAAAAACGACTAAAACTCAAAATAACACAAAAAGTTGCAAGTCGTAATTATTCAATAAATAAATCAAATGAACATTATGTTCCAACAATTTTTAAGATAGACAAAAAGCTTAATTTTACATAAAATAAAGTACCAAAATGATCCTTGTTAATTATAGAAATTTATTATAATTTTTCTGGAATTTATTAACCAGTACAAGTATTTTACAAAAATCAGTTTTCCTAAGTACACAGAAAATGAGTTCTAGTTTCATATGCCAAGATAGTGGCAAAACTGTAAATTAAATACTATAAAAATTATACTAAATTAGCTAAATTAACATAGTATCTAAATACTATTTTTCCAGAATTTTAACAGTACTTTAAGTATTTTTAGAAATTCAAAAACAGCATTGTACACAATTGAAATTAAATAATTAATTATCTGCGTATTTTGTCCATGTATATAATTTGAACCAAAGTTCAAATACAGGACCCAAGGCCATGAATCAAGTCCAATATGACTTGTACAGGTCTTGAATGTGTGAAAACACATTTGAGCCCAAAAACCCATGCTAGGTTTGGACACCAAATGGTTGCAGTAATTTAAATACACAAAAAATATAGAGACGTAGAAATACATTATAAATATTAATATTTTAATAAGGTAAAATTATACATAGTAGTTATAAAAATATGACAAGTATATTTACATAATAATAATTTACACTAGGTGTAGTAAAATACATACATAAAATGTATATCTATAATATTTATTTATACATATAAATATATAGATATTTACATAATGGATATATACATACATATGTTAAAAAATACATATATATATATATATATATATATATATATATATATATATATATATATATATATATATATATATATATATATATATAAGAAAATACTTAACTATAAAGTATATATATATATACAAATATTGTATACACATATATATAATAGTATATATATAATAATATATATACACATGAACATATATACATATATACATATATGTACATAAATACATATATATATAATAGTACTAAATATAATATATATATATACAAATATGCTGCATATATATATATATATAATACAGTATATATAAAAATACATATATATATATATATATATATATATATATATATATATATATATATATATATATATATATATATATATATATATATATATATATATATATATATACAAATAAATAATAAAACAAAAAGAAAAATAAAGGAAAAAGAAAAAGAATAATCAGCACAACATGGGGGCTCGAGCTCGGGCCACTGAGCGCACGGGGGTGTTAAACTCGCGCGCTGACCAGTGGGCCAAGTCGGCTCATGTGTTAGGATTAGGTTTTAGTTTAATTTATTTAGGTTTAAGTATTTAATATATAAAAATAATATAACAATCCTGTGTCCGGACAGTTAGGGACACAGGAGTCAAAGTGTCCGGGTCGATTACGACACGCACGACACGAGTATGCTGTGTCCAGGTACTGGACTAGGGTCCTCGTGTCCTGGCGAACCACATACGTGGATTCGAGACACGGACGACACGAATCAATACTGCCACTTACGTGTCCGGCTACAAAATGGAGTTTCGGGTGTGCTGGACGGCGGAGGAGTGGTCGGGGCGGTGGCGCTGGGTGCGGCTCGTCGCGGCGCGTCGGATGATGGTGGTTGTGGGCAGTGGCGCTCGTCGTGGGGGCTGCACGAGGCTCGCCGGAGTTAGGGTTAGGGTTTTGAGTCGTCGGGGAAGAAAGGGGGCTGTGGTCGGCTGTGATGGGTCGGAGAGAGTGTGGGGGTTTTTATAGGGGGTTGAGGCGGTCGGGCTGGCCGGAAATGACGGGGGCAGGCCAGTCGTGGCGGTCGTCGGGCAGTCGGGGGGGCAGCCCGGTCGTCGGGGTGGGTAGAATAGGTTTTACAGGAAACCCCCTAGACTTTATGTTATTACACTAAGGTCCCTAACAGACTAAATACAAATATAAAATTTGCATTCCACACTTAAAAATAATTGATTAATTACAAACTGCATTTGTAATAATTTAATAAATTACATAACTATATTAAAACAATTCTAAAAATTACAAAATGATATTAAAACATTTAAATTAATTGCAAAATAATATTTTTGTATTTAAAACTCATTTAAAAATCATTTAAAAATTCTAGAAAAATTTCTAAAAATTATAATAAGTATTTTAAGGTTAAATATGTCATAAAAAATTAATTAACACTAATTAAATAAATTTTGAAAAACAGGGGCTCACAAGTCTTCCCTCCTTGAAAAATTTCGTCCTCGAAATTCACAAGGATTGAAGACCCTACAACATTCTAACATAGCAAGCAATGCAGCAAATGACTAAGGCTATGATCGGAACTAACCTCTAAGGTATCAAGCGGGAACGGGTGGTTCCCTCGCAGCGGTTGGATCGAACAAGTAAGGGTATCTCTCCCTCATGTCCGACTCCCTCTCCCAAGTAGATTCACCCGGAGAGTGACGGCTCCAAGCTACTCGTACTAAGGGTATAACCTTGTTCCTCAGCCTCTTCTCTCTCCTGTCTAATATCTCCACTGGCTGCTCAGAAACTGTAAGGCTCGGTCCGACCTCCAACTCTGAATGATCTAGCACATGACTGGGTCTGGAACATACCTCCTCAGCTGAGATACGTGAAAGTCATCGTGAACTCCTGCTAGGTTGGGTGGAAGTGCAACCCTGTAAGCTACCTCTCCGATCCTGCCAAGTATCTCGAACGGCCCGATGTATCTGAGGCTCAGCTTCCCTCCTCGTCCGAACCGGATCGTCCCTCTAGTAGGTGATATCTTCACCAGCACCATATCACCGTCTGCGAACTCCATCGGTCTGCGACTAGCATCAGTCCAGTGTTTCTGCCTGTCCTGGGCTACTCTGAGCCTGTCTCTGATCATCCCGACTTTCTCTGCTGTATCCGTGGTCATCTCTGGCCCAAGCATAACTCTGTCTCCAACATTATCCCAAAAGAGCGGTGTGCGGCATCGTCGTCCATATAGCGCCTCGAAGGGAGACATACCGATACTGGCTTGGTAGCTGTTGTTGTATAAAAACTCTACCAAGTGCAGATGGCTCTTCCAAGATCCACCAAAATCCAGCACGCAGGTCCTCAGCATATCCTCCAGTGTATGTATCGTCCTCTCGGACTGCCCATCTGTCTGCGGATGGTACGTCGTACTGAACTTGAGCCTACTGTCCAACTCCTCCTGCAAGCTCCTCCAGTAGTAGGATGTGAATCTGCTGTCTCTGTCCGATACGATGCTCACTGGCACTCCGTGCAGACGAACTATCTGCTGCATGTATAGCTCCGCCAACTTCTCGGTAGAAAGCCCCACCTTGAAGGGTATGAAGTGCGCACACTTCGTCATCCTGTCCACGATGACCCAAATGGCATCCTTTCCTCCTTGGGAACGAGGAAGCCCTGAGACGAAGTCCATCGTAATATGTTCCTACTTCCACTCGGGAATGGGTAACGGCTGCAACAAACCAGCTGGCCTCTAACGCTCCGCCTTGACCTGCTGGCAAACTAGGCATCTCGAGTTAAAACGTGATACATCCCTCTTCATCCCGTGCCACCAAAGATGTTCCCGTAAGTCACGGTACATCTTGTTAGTACCAGGATGAATAGAATATCTCGATCGGTACGCCTCCTGCAAGACTGCCTCTATCAGCTCTCCCTTCGGTAAGCACAATCGGCTGCCATGCCTCAAGGATCCATCCTCTGCTATAGTGAAATCATCCAGCAATCCAGCTAAAGCCTGGGCTCGAAGTCTGCGAAGGCTCTCATCTGTAGACTGTGCCTCCCGGATCTGCTCCATCAAACTTGACTGAATGTCAAGCGCCATCATCTGTATTACTGATCCTGGCCGAACTAGCTCGATATCGAGCTTCTCCAGATCTTCCCGCAAATGCCGATCTATCATCAGATACCATGCCATCGGATGCCTGCTCAGCGCATCCGCCACCACATTTGCCTTCCCGGGGTGATACTGTAAATCGATGTCGAAGTCTTTCATCAACTCCAACCATCGTCTTTGCCTCATGTTCAGCTCTTTCTGTGTGAACACATACTTCAAGCTTTTGTGGTCAGTAAAAATTTCCACACGCCCTCCGTATAAGTAATGCTTCCATAACTTGAGTGCAAAGATCACCGCAGCTAACTCTAGGTCATGGGTAGGATAATTCTGCTCATGAGTCCGCAATTGCCTAGATGCATAAGTAATCACTTTCCCATGCTGCTGTAGGACACATCCTAGCCCCTTCCCAGAAGCATCGATGTATATGGTGAAACCTCCAGAACCTGAAGGTAATGTCAGAACTAGAGCGGTCGTCAGCCTCCTCTTCAGCTCCTCAAACGCTGTCTGGCAGTCCTCTGACCAAATGTACTCTGCGTCCTTCCGCGTCAGCTTCGTCATGGGTTCAGCTATCCTAGCAAAGTCTTGGACGAACTTTCTATAATAGCCTGCTAAACCCATAAAGCTCCTTATCACTGAAACTGACGTCGGAGCCTTTCATGTCTCAACTGCAGCAATCTTTCTGGGATCCACCGAGATTCCATCTCCAGTGACTACATGGCCGAGAAAATCCACTCGGTCTAAAAAGAACTCGCACTTCGGCAATTTGGCAAACAATCTCTCTTGCCTCAGAATCCCCAAAACTATCCGCAAGTGCTCTGCATGCTCCTTCGGCGTCTTTGAGTATATCAGGATGTCGTCGATAAACACTACGACGAACTTATCCAGATACTGGTGGAATATCTTATTCATCAAATTCATAAAGACAGCTGGCGCATTTGTGAGACCAAGTGTCATCACCAGAAACTCGTACTGCCCGTACTTCGTATTGAACGCCGTCTTCTGGATGTCTGCTGCCCTAACCTTTACCTGGTGGTACCCGGATCTCAAGTGTATCCTGGAAAACACATTCGCCCCGCTCAACTGGTCGAACAAATCATCTATCCTGGGCAGAGGATATTTGTTCTTGATGGTGATGACATTCAAGGCCTGGTAGTCAATACACAACCGGACTGTACCATCCTTTTTAGGCACAAAGAGCACTGGCGCTCCCCATGGAGAAGCACTGGATCGAATGAAACCCTTTTTTAACAGGTCATCAATCTGCTCTTTCATCTCTATGGCCTCCTTGGGATTCACTCTATAGCAAGCCCGGGATACTGGTGATGAACCCGGCACTAAATCTATAGTGAACTCCACATCTCTGTCAGGCAAAAGTCCTGGAAGATCCTCTGGGAATACATCCATAAACTCCCTAATAATAAGGTGTGGCGGTGCTACGTCCCCAACTGTCGCACAACAGTTCGGCTCTAGGCTGATCTCCGGCCCTGTCCTTCTGACACTGAATGGTGCTGTGCCTGGGGGACTGAACAAAATACTACCCTCATGACAATCTATAGACGCATGGGCATAGCTAAGCCAGTCCATCCCCAATATGATATCATAACCGGGGAGTGGCATCACAAAGAATCGTCCCCTGAACTCTCTCCTGGCTATAAAATAGAACATCTATAGATAGCTCTAATAGGCACTGGTCCTCCTCCCGTCATCACTCTACTAATCTTCGCAGTAGGTGTAGCTACTAGATGGTGTTTATGCATAAACTCTAATGATAGGAAGCTTTGAGATGCACCAGAATCAAACAAGCATAGAGCTAGAAAAGTATGCAAATAAACATGACCTGTGATGACGTCAGCTAAGTAATCTGGCTCCGAAACCTGTTCCGGCTCCGGCTCGAGAGCTAGACTATAAACCTTTTCCTGAGGTCCCTTCTGCTGCTGCAGATGCTGCCCAAACCTCTGTTGCTGAATCGGAAGCAGCCCTCTAGTTTTCGCTACTGGGCACTCTCGAAGCTGATGGGTGGCAGACCCACAAGCTAAACACTGACCCAACCTCTTCTTATAGACGAAAGAGTCATGGCCTACCCTCTTACATAAAGTACACAAGGTTCCCTTCTGCTGCTGCCGGGGTCCCGGGGCTCTAACTGGCGGGGTCTGATGATGTGGTGTAGGGGGACGGTATATCTGCTGGTGCGGCGTCGGTGCTCTCTGCTGGAAAGCCTGACGCTTGGACGGTCCCTCGAGGTGTACAGAAGCCGGCCTCTTGCTAGACAGAAGACGCTCCTCGATGCTCCGGTCCAACTCTAGGCTCTGGTAGTAGTCAGTGGTACCGTTCGCCACTATAAGAATGTCGATGTCTGGAACTAGACCATGGCAAAACCTACGGGTCATCTCCTCTGGATCTGCAACCAGACTAGGAGCGAAATAGCCAAGTGGATGGCTCTCCATGTCGAAAGTTCATGTCGGAAGTACACGATGTCTGGAACACTTCGTCAACAGAATGCACCCGAATACCCAAGTTCATGTCGAAAGTACATGAGGGAACGAGAAGCAAACCTTCTCTTCATGCCACTATTTATAGGTCGGGCAGATCAAACCCACACGCCAAGTGGATGGCTCTCCAAATTCTGTGCAATGAATTTGCATTAAATGGATGAACCGGACGCCTCGAATTCAGCCAAACGGCTATTTAAAGCACTCGAGGAGCGAAACAGCCGTATCATTAAAAGACATGTCGGATGTGCCAGTCAGACAGCGCATCACACGGACGCGCCCTTCGGCATCAGGCGCATCACATAGATGCGCCCTTCAGTACCAGGCGCATCACAGAGGATGCGCCCCCACACATCTCCATACCGAGTGGAACGCTAATCGACGCGCCCACTCAGCTGTCCATCGAATGTCAGAAATATTAAATGCTGAACTGACAGAGTTGGCAGCACACCTCCCAAAGTCTGAACAGTTAACAGCTTTTTTAGAAAACGAAGCGTCGGCAACGTCAGCGTCATCATGACTTTATCCCGACGGCTACTGCCACGTAGCCACTCAACCACCCGCATGCGCCTCAAAAGCCATGCGCCTCACACTGCTCTCTGATCCCAAAAGACAGAAGGAAAGTCGCCTGCATGCGCCTCAAAAGTCATGCGCCCCGAACGGTTCGTAACTCCTAAAGGTTATGAGCCGCAGCCTCCTCATGCGCCCAATCTAAGGCGCATCTCACCAGATCATTCCCACCAAATCCGAGATCTCCGAGCCATGGGTCGATGACACGTGTCCTTTGACTCAACTCATCCAAGATTTCAACAACAGAAAGATTTTCTCCTCTGCTACGTGCCGGCTCACAAACAGCAGTATGAAGAATTCTACCCCTCGATTGGGGCGCATCCCACGCACCTCCATCAACAATCCCCACGTGGCGTCCCCACACACCAGCGCATCCTACATGCGCGCATGAGCAGCCAGCCTGCAAAACTATAAATAGAGGGATCATTTCCTTCTCACGACGCACAAAATCCACAGCGAACATACAGAGAATCACCAGAGAGGCAGATACAGACACTCAACGTCTTCCTCCTCTCGGCAAGCTCCAGCACCCAGAGCAATCTACACCTTCAGAGAACCGATAACCGTCGTCAGCCCATCAACGGAGTCAACGCATTACCACTCGCTCCATTGGCACTAAGGACCCAGATTAAACAAAAGTGTACTCAATGGGCTACATCTAAGTCCTATATTGTAACACTGTTCTGTTTGTGTTAAAGTTTTCAATCAAACAATTTTAATGGCAAACAAGCTGGCGACTCTGCAGGGGACTTCTTTCTCCTCTTACGAGAAAGTCGTGTCACAGGCCGACGACGTAAAGGTGGGCTCCTCCCACAAGACACTGGCCGTGCGCCTCAATCAACAGGCGTACGAGGAGTTCATTTCTGAAGGAAGTACGAGTCCTTCGAAGCGGCTGCCGAAGCCGAAGAAGACCCGCCGTGTCTGGGTGCGCAAGGTCGACGCCTCGGGCACCACCACTGAAGGGAATGCGCCAATCCAGCCCTCCCTACCTGCTGACGTTCTCAGCAACCAAGGTGCGCCCGCTGATGCAGCACATCTCTCGGGGAAACGTGTGGCTGACCACGTTCCCCAGTCAGCTCCCTCTCAGGCGAGGAAGATGCGTCGACGGAGCAGGGGGCAGCCAATGCCCCACGCATCACCTCTGATGCGCCACAAAAAGTCTCTGTCTTTGACAGACTCACTCGCTGTAATGGCGAGGAGAATTTGGATGCTGAGTACTATGCGTCCCAGCGGGCTAGTACGAAGAAATCCAAGGCGGTACGGGCCATGCGCCACAAACGTGCTATGCCAGCAGCAAGCCAAAAGCATACGCTCACAATCATGTGCGCTGCTGATGGCAAGCTGTACAAGGTCGACTCAGGTGTTTCTGCACCAAAAATGAGTCGACCTTCAAAGTCCTCATCTCACTTGGGCGTATCTACAGCGTACACAACCAAGTCGAGTGAGGGAAATTCAGTGGTCTTGAACTCCCGCGCCTCCTCTGGTTGTGCGTTTGAGGTCCATTCAAGTCACTTCAAATGTTGTGGTTCCCCCACTACTGATCGTGATGCCTGCTTGGTATTAGATCAGGGGGCACAGCACTCACCTGACCACCCCGGCGTTTGGCCTTGCCATGCGCCTGAAGGGAGTGTGAAGGTAGCACTCTCCTCCAATGACCTGCGTAACGTGATCACTCACAAACGTCGGTCAGGAGAGTCGACCAACAGGCACGATGCGCCTTTCACGGGGCATACTTGTGCGGTGGTCACCATCAACTGCTGTTGCAAGGCAGCAGTACCACCAAGGCAATCAGTCTTCCAGCGGCTGCAATCATCGACACCCCTCCGACATCGCCTCGGGATGAAGGTGTCAACAGAAGAGGAGCCAAGGGCTGCTTCATGCAACGTGATCTCCAACTCCTCGTCAGTCCGGAAGACGACTGGCAATTTCTCGTCTTCATCCAAAAGCCAGCCGAGGAAAACCAAGTCAGCTATCTCCACCTATTGAGTGTTCGAAGGCACTCGGTCGAGGAAGAAGTTCTTGGAGGAAGCTGGGGGTAGTCAGACCCTTGTTGAGCCTCCTTCCGAAGACGAAGATGTCTAAAGCACAGCTGCGACGGATCTTCATCCTCGAGGCGAAGTCAGCCTTCCAGAAGCCCCTCAAAACGAGGATGTCCCCCAGGACACGGCTGGGGGTAGAGATGAAGAGGCCCTTCAAGACGGAGCTGAGGGCAATCAGGCCCCTGCAGATGCGTCCGTCGAGAATGACCTCCAGAATGTGGCTGTGAGTGGCCAAGGTGGAACACCAGGAGAGGTGACTCCCCCACATGAAAGTGAGGCCGAGAGCGAAGCCTCAACCAATCCATCCACTCCCGGCCGTGTCATGACAGTATACATGACTGGGGGTGATTCCGAGTCTGATGCGCCGCTGCAGGACATTATCCAGCACATAGACTCATTAGAGAGAGGACTCAAAACCCTCTCTGCCTCTATGCAAGCACTGACTCAAGCAGTGTTTGATATACGGTCGGCCTTGACCAGGACACCTTCAACCGGTCCCGACCCAGGAGCCAATGGGGAGTCAAGTGTACCCCTTCAACGGGCACCCTCAGACACAGAAGCACCCCGGACGTCGGAGCCCTTAAATGCTCCACTCCAGATGGTACCACCTTCCCCGACTCCTAGCTCCACGGAGGATGTGGTCGAAATGATCAAGGACTTGCGGGAGCGCTTCGAGTCCAAAAACAGGCAAGAGGAGCGCCAGAAGATGGGCATTCCCCAGCCTTATCCCCTCGAGTGGAACAAGGTGGTTTATCCCCCAAAGTATAAACCACAAACACTCATGCCGTACGACGGAAAGGACTCTCCGCATCGGTACCTGACATATTTCCAGTCACAGACGGGGCATCTTCCAAAGGAGGACGCGCTCCTCACCAGCATCTTTGTTGGGGCCCTAAAAGGGGTGGCGTATGACTGGTACTGCAGCCTCCCCGACAATTCTATATCGTCCTTCGACGACTTGATGTGCCTCTTCCTCGATCGCTTCTACGACGGCGGGAAGGACATGACGATGGCATCTCTCATAGAGATACGCCAGAAGGAGAAAGAAACGGTTCGGGTGTTCATCGAACGCTTCCGACAGGCCTGCTTCAGGCTACCTCCAGGCATGCCAGAACATGCGCTCCTCTCCTCTTGCAGCATGAACATGCTGCCTGTAGTGAAGCTCTGGCTCAACTCTACTCTCCCTTCCGACTGGAGCTCCCTGATCATCGAAGCTGAAGTCGCAGAAAAGAAGGCGGCCAATGCACGTCTTCTGGGTGTCAGCTTCCCCGCCTTTGATGATAAGGGAAAAAGGTCGGCAGACAACAACTCCGGACGAGAAGCAAAGGGGAAACAGGCATTGACTGTTAATGCCTCGAAAGGCGCATATGCGCCTACTCAGAAGCCTCTACTAGCACCGAGACCCAAGGAGGTGTAGTCATTCAATGACGAAGACACCCTACAACTCTTTGAAATACTGAAGCAGGGTGACAAGATCAAGCTCCCGGACCCAAAGCGGCCCGATGAAGTCGGGAAAGTGGACAACTCGAGGTACTGTCACTACCATCGGTTTGTCGGACACCCAACCAAGGACTGCTACGTCCTCAAGAATTGCATCCAGCGCATGATCAATGCGGATGTAATCTCCATCGACTATGAAGAGAAGACGGTGTCAGCCAATGTGGTGTCACTTCAGTTCAGCATCTTGCCGCCGACTACCACACAAGATGGCATCGTCCCCATCCCTAAGGCGACAATGGAGGTGGTGAACTTGCCACCTACCCATGACAATACGAGTGGACTCATCCCACTCACCACATCTCGAGGAGAGGTCCTCTGGGTTCACCCCGACCTCGTCTCCGAGGTGACTCAACCGGAGGTACGCTCTACCTCCAAATCAAAAGGCAGGAAGATCAAGTCTTGCCGTACGGTCTCTTCTTCAACGGAAGAGGCACTTCCAGTGCAGACGCGTGCACAACAGAACGCCCAGCCCGGCGAAGCTGCCGCCGAGGTGGTGCCTCCTGGCACCATCCCTGAGGAGGGCCCATCTAAACCCTCAGCAGCCAATAAGCAGAAGCAGGTGGAGGCCCGTTTCGACAGACCTCTACGGAAGGAGAATGCTTCGGGGCTAGCCAAGCCCCACAACTTTGACATACTGGCACAACTGGCCAGTACTCCTGCACGCTTGTCTTTGTTCGAGCTCCTGCATCTTTACAAAGACTCCCGAGAAGCTCTCTGCGAAGCTCTGAAGGACGCTGAATCCTTTCTCAGTCAGGTCAAGCAGCCTGAAGACCTCTCAACTACTTGTGCGCACTGTCATTGTGCGGATGAAGTTATCCCAAACATTACTTTTACCCAACAAGACATGCTGCTCAAGCACCACCGACATAACCGACCGCTGTATTACACAGGGTACATCGGTTCAGTCAAGGTGAGCCGGATTCAGATCGATCCGGGGTCTTCCCTCAGCATCATCCCGAAGGCGCTGCTATTAAAACTGGGGATCCCAATGTACCGGCTGGCGCCCTCCAACACAACCATCAGTGGCTTCAACGCTAGCAAAAGCGAGCCACTGGGCAAGATCCGACTGAAGTGTCACATCGACAACCTCAAAACTGAGGTGACTTGTTATGTGGTGGATGCCGAGGTCAACAACAACATCCCGCTCGGCCGACCATGGCTACATGAGTACATGGTGGTGCCTTCCACGCTCCACCAATGCATGAAATATGTATCCACCAACGGCGTCATCCGGACGAAGTTCGCAGACATCGATCCTTTCAAAGGGATTGAAGCCTACTTCACCGATTCCGACTTGTACAAGCCACTTGACGAGGAGGAAGCCCACGATGCTGATGATGAAGCAGAGACGGCAACTGAGCCGGACATGGAGCCTGAGATGACTCTAGACGCCCCTTTGAAGATCCGACTGAAGGGCAAACCACCCCAGAAGGTGCCTCCAATGAGTATCAAACTATCAGGGAAAGCACCGACTCATGAGGCTCCCCTGAAGATACGCCTCAAGGGAAAGCCGCCTCAAACATCGGATCCCCTGGTGGCAAAATTACAGGGGAAGGCACCACTCACAGGAGGCGCAGTTGAGGCACCTCTGAAGGTGCGTCTTAAGGGCAAGCCCCCGCAGTCATCCAAGATGCCAGAGAGGGCTCACATAACCCTCTCAGACCCCAAAGTCAAAGCTGTGGTGGATTCTCCTGATCCGACCCCAGTGCTTACAGATGAGGAGCTTGGCGAATATATCTCTGCTGATGTAGATGTACCCTCCTTAGACAATGTAATCCCACGGGATAAGATCTCGTATTTTATCAATAATAGAGTGTCTTTTAATTATTCTTGTCTTCCGCACTGGAATGCTATGTATACATTAGATAACGCTCTACAGTCGTTGCAAACACAAATAACGACCGTCCATCATGTAAATCGAGTAGTCCCGTCTCAAGGAGTCTGTTTCATAGCCCCTTCACGAAGCCGAGACGAAGGATCCATCATTTTGGGCAAAGTCGAGCGTCATCAAGACCTTCCGTCACTCGAGCCAGAACCTGATACCGGCAAAGTACAAGTCTATCGGTACACGGATACGGCAAAGCATATCATCCAAAAGATGGGCTATGACCTAAAAATCAACAAAGGCCTAAACTACGGCAAGGGTCGACGTCTCCCTCTCCGGCTTCTGACACCTAAGGGAAAGCCGCAGGACTACTACAATCGGACTCGACGGGGGGTAGGCTATGTCACGCCGCCAGCAACTCCAGAGAGTTCAGACGCAGAAGACGTAGAACATTACCACTCGTCCGAAGCATCGACTTGGGATTTCGATACCAGTATCGAAAAGTGTTGTCAGCTTCAGAAAAGTGCTGTCAGCTAACATGACGTCAGCACAACCTCAAAAAGGTGAAGGCGAAGACCAAGCGCCGGAACCCTTCGAAGAAGAACCCTGGGCTCAACGCCTAGGAGAATAATGAGAGTCTCGTTTTGAGTTACGTGAACCTCCCACCGAAGACGAAGTCGAACAGATCGACCTTGGGGACGGATCTTCTTCCAAACCCATCTTCATCAGCAAAAGCCTAGAAGGAGAAGACCGAGAGTCTCTAATCCAGCTGGCTAAAGAGTATATTGACGTCTTTGCCTGGAGCAACGAAGACATGCCGGGACTCGATCCACAGATCGCAATGCATAGGTTGAACATCTTACCTGATGCCAAACCTATCAAACAACAACAGCGACGTTTCCGTCCAGACATTATGAATGCCATCGATCAGGAGGTGGACAAACTCTTGACCAGCGACTTCATCCGTGAGAAACAGCACCCAGATTGGGTAGCCAACGTCGTACCTATCACCAAGAAGAATGGAAAGATACGAGTCTGTATCGACTTCAGGGACCTCAACTCTGCTTGCCCGAAGGACAAATTCCCGCTTCCAATCACCGATGTGATGATCGACAACACATGTGGCTTTGAACGCATGTCCTTCATGGACGGGTATTCAGGCTATAATCAAATCAAGATGTTCCCCGATGACGCAAAACACACGTCATTCAGGACTCCGAAGGGTGTTTTCTGCTACACAGTGATGCCTTTCGGCTTGAAGAACGCCGGTGCAACATACCAACGAGCTATGAGCACCATCTTCCGTCAACATCTTCGCAAGACAGTCGAATGCTATGTCGACGACATCGCAGTCAAGAGCCGCCTCAAAGGAGATCACCTACAGGATCTGAAGACAGTCTTCGATCTCATGCGGGCACATCAACTCAAAATGAACCCCGCTAAATCCTTCCTGGGGGTTTCTAGCGGCAAATTCTTGGGCTTTGTCATCACGGCGAAAGGCATTCATGTTGATCCCGAGAAGACCAAAGCCATCCTCAACATGGACCCTCCGAAGAATCTTCGAGAACTTCGGGGCCTACAGGGACGTCTGGCATACATCCGGGGGTTCATAGCAAACCTCTCCGGTAAATGTCAACCCTTTACTCAGCTCATGAAGAAGGGAGTCTCTTATGTCTGGACAGAGGAGTGCCAAAAGGCTTTCGACGGCATCAAAGCCTACTTGACGAGCCCACCAGTCCTGGTGGCACCTGTCGCCGGCAAACCATTTCTCCTCTATGTCCGTGCCATGGATTATTCCCTTGGCGCTCTGCGGGCTCAAAACAGCGATACAGGCTATGAGCAAGCAATCTACTACCTCAGTCGAACGCTCATCGGGGCCGAACACCGGTACAACCCCGTTGAAAAGGGGTGCTTGGCTTTGGTGTTTGCCATCCAGAAGACTCGTCATTATGTCTCGGGCCAGACAATTTATGTCATTTCCCGAGTCAATCCGCTCAGAGTCCTCATGACGAAGCCAGGATCATTGAACTCTCGGCTAGCCATATGGGCGATCTTGCTAACACCGTATAATATGGTGTTTGTCCCGCAAAAAGCTGTTAAAGGTCAAGCTCTGGCTGACTTTTTAGCTGCACACCCCATCCCAGAATCCTCAAAACTCTATGAAGACATCCCGGATGAGGACCAAGAATCCAACGTCACCGAAGGAAGCTCCGTTTGGCGGATGTTTTTCAATGGCGCATCAAGAACAGGCCCCAAAGGCCAAATCATCGCAGGAGTGGGTGTAGTCTTAGTCTCCCCCGATCAGTTGGTCATCCAGCGTGCTTACTGTCACACCCCGATTCGTAGAGTCATATCTTCATATATTTTATCTCTTGGAATCGATCGTCCTCGCTTGGGCGTGATGCCGTACAAGTCTGGTATTGCACTTGTACTAGGCAAAGATGGTACATAATCGATTATCTTCAAATAGAAACACATCGCAGTGGCAGAAGCAGACAAATTAAAGTTAGTGAGGACAATCTTTCTCATTGAATAGAAGTACATCACTTCTTTATAGCAGCGGAGAAAAAGAGTAACTTGAAGCCACACAGAGATATATAGAACTTTATTCTCTTTATTGATAATTGAAGAAGAGTACAAGAATTGTATTGAAGTACAATGATTTCAGTACATCTCTTTTTACATTGGAAACCAACTGAACAATGCTATACAGCTTACATTTGATATTTGGATACAATGGATTACAACTCGATATACCGACTTGGCTTACAATCTCACTGGTACAGCTGATTACAATGTTCCATACATTATGCCCTTTATAAACAGAAGACATCATCTTGTACAGTGAGAGCTTCTGTATGCCCAACAAATCTTCGATGCCGCGGAACCAATCAAGCCAATCTTCGTGTGTAGAATATTCCAAGCAAGAGTACCTACCCACAAAATATGGGTCAGTACAACATCTATGCACTGGCGAGTAGAATCCAACCCACTCGCATAAACCAACATTTAAAATGATCATTTAAGCAAACATTTATTAGAATGGTCTTTCTACTTGGGGCCTAGCATCAGTTTACAGTTCATGGGCAATAATCATAGTGAAGCATGTAAACATATTCTTTGTAGCATTCATGTGGACATATCTTTTTAGCATTCTTGGTGTTATCATGCAAAGGCATCATTGAGGCATACTAGGTGTTATCATGAAAAGGCATCATTGAGGCATCGTTAACATTAACATCTTAAACATTATGACAGTTCTCACTTCAAGCATCACTTAGCATGTATGTTGTGTTTGAGCAATGATTAGCAAGGCATCTTTCTTAGCATACTGACTTAACATGTTAAGCAGGATCTCATACTGAAAGGCTACATACAGCATCATCAAACTTATTTGGAACGTAAGCATGCAAGTTAAACCAACATATATATTGAATTATCACATTTAAGTGATTTCTTACCGATAGCCGACTCCCTCATACCTGCATCAAATACAGGTTAGCAGATATACTTACTCTGCCTGCATAAGACATTCATTAGCATGCATCCTGACTACATGGTCACTAGTGTTTAACCATACGGACGTTGCCATATAGGTCTTCATTGGTAATGCGATGACTCCAGAGAAGGTAGCTAGCCCCAAAGGATGCCTCGCAGAACCCGTGCCCCTACTGGCACGCCAATGTTTTCTCCTAGGCCGGATCGGTCGCCCTAACGTCCTGGGGTACCGTCCGAGAAAACATATCCCCATCACTTATGCATAAGTTGTCCTATGACCATGCGAATGCGTGTCCATCTCAATCGTGAACATAAAATGCATGGTAAAATATTGAAGTAAAGACAACAGTGCATCATTTTTTATCTCATTCAAGTCATGTTCAATGACTTATTCATTCCCAACATTACCATCATTTCATTTGGTGATCTCAACGATCCCAAGCCTCATCAATTCTCATTCATTGCTTCATTGCAACATTTCTTATTTGTTCCTTCTAAGGAGGAACAACAGTATTCATTCATTTCAAAGGGACCTGTAGCATTTCATTTATTTAATAGAAACCATAACATATTCAATTCTTTTCTCATGTATCATTCACGCAGCATCTCATTATTCAAGTGATTCATTCATTTCATCAATCTTAAGCATCAGGGACATTATCGATTCAATCTCAGGCATCATGTTACATTAGTGGTTCGAGTGTGATTCGTTCAGCAATTCAAAGTTCATGTGTTATTCATTCAAGGATTCCCAGCATATGAATCTCTATCGAATTAGCAACTAAAGCATCGCATCACAATTATTCAACATTCAAGGTAAGAGACATTAGGGACATATTCATAGCATCACATTATTCCATTTATTAAGCATGCAGGAATAAGGAGGAAGGAGGACAGTTCCACTTGCCTTATATAACGGTCTTCCTGCTCCAATCTCATTAAGCGTAGCTCCACCAGCGAGCCACATTCCAATACCCATTCCATCTAGCCAGCTAAGAAAGACTGCATCAGTCTCAATTCTCCTGATCTCCAATATAAGTCACGGTCCAACATTCTGATCCCATCAAACAAGCCAACCAAATGCCTCGTGCAGAGCGGGGCATTACATAATATACCACTCAGAAAAAGTTTCGTCCTCGAAACTTAAGAAAAACAACTCATCTACTAGATTCACTTAATCACATAAGTTACTCATTCAGCTTCAATTCAATATTCATTTCAGCCCACTCGGTCATTTCAAAATAGCTGTCCAACAGTATCATTTTAATCAATCAACGATTCAATCCATCTATCTCTTTTTCCAAATACTTGCAACTTCTCATTGATTCACCAACATTTTTTTTCTTGCATTCTATCTTGGTCGCAACACATCACTTCATTTGGATCCATACACATATTTCAGGCGTCCCAAAACATATGTATTTCAGCCAAAGTCTGCGCTAGTGCGATAAATTCTTCCAACAATATATTTCAGTCGCAACCTATCACTTCGGCTGTATCCATACACATATTTTAGGCGTCCCCAAAACATATGTACTTCAACCAACTTCCATGATAGTATAATTCGATCAGCCACGATATAACTCTCTTTCCCAAATCAGACTTAGTATCCTTTCAATTGACTTATAACTTTATTCACTTGTCACAATCACTATCTTCCAGTCCACCA
>JANAVB010000545.1:0-19350 GCA_029216955.1 Iris pallida | reverse complement strand
ATCAATGCAATACTCGAGTATCGGTATTGTGATTGCGATACCGATACACATAGGAATGGTCTGATACTCAGAGTATCGGTATCGGACCATTCTGTATTACTCAGAGTATAAAGAATTAGAAAACTTACATAAGCTTTGGCAGCCATCTTCTTCGTCATCCTATCCAGAAATCCGCTCTGAGTCAATCCTTTGCCCCAGAGCTCGAGTGGACATCCTTGAGTAGGATGTATATTCTGAGAGATTACCTTTATAAGAATGATATCAGTAGTGGAATTGAGTGTTGGAGGAGATATTATCAGAGTGTACGTCCTACTCAGATGGGTCTCTCACCGTTACTATTTTTTCTGAGCCAAAACTTTGTCCCGAAGCTCAATTGGACATCCTTCGTGTAGAGCTCGAGTGAAAGGTTCCTGACAGCATGGTGGTCTCCTTTGTCAAAGGATTCGTGCTCATCCCAAAGGTTGTAGGACGAGCAAGAATCCTTTGACAAAGGAGACCACCATGCTGTCAGGAACCTCTCGCTCGAGCTCTACATGAAGGATGTCCAATTGAGCTCTGGGGCAAAGTTTTGGCTCAGAGCAAGAATCTGTTGACGGAGCACATCTACCATGTTGTCAGAAAAAAATAGTAACGGTGAGAGACCCATCTGAGTAGGACGTACACTCTGATAATATCTCCTCCAACACTCAATTCCACTACTGATATCATTCTTGTAAAGGTGATCTCTCAGAGTATACGTCCTACTTAGATGGATCTCTCAGAGTATCCTCTCCGGTTGGTTGTCCTAATTCATGTGTTTTAAGTGTGAGAACGGATGGCTCAGAACGCAACCCAAAATTCATTCTAGCATACATTAGTAGTGAATCTATGTTTTGTACATATGGTGTAGTATACATTCTTATCGAATCTAGTATGTAGTATCTGAAGAATGTAATAGAATCAAGATGAACTCACATAATGTAATACTAAAACGGCATCTACTACTATATAAGATATAGTGATAGGTTGTCGTATCATCATTGCCGAGGGATGAGGGTCACAGGACAGTCAACTTTATCTACGGCTACATAGTTTCTGCCTCGCAAATCGAATGGCTATAGGGACTATGTCCTGATCACCATGTCGTACCATAGTTTCTGCCTCGCCAGTCGAATGGCTGCAGGGACTATATATCCCGATAATCATGTTACCAATTAACCAACCAACAAAACTACTTGTTACAAATATCGGCACTATCGGTGCGTTCGAATCGTAGTATCACATTTTTCGGTGTCGGAAAACAAATAATTACTACTAAATTATCAGATTTTTTGGCACTATCGGTGCCACTGACCAAGCCACCCCACCTACACCACCCCTAGCCCTAACCCGAACCCTACTCCTAGCTTTCCTCCCCCAGCCGCCCTCGTCCCCCTGCTCCACCCCCCCAGCTACCCCCTACTCACCCCGAACCACCCGCATCCCTACCTGCCCCTCCCCCGAGCCACGCGCACCCCCCAACCATCAACAACTAAAACAGCCAGAGAGAGAGGGAGGGGAAGAGTACCACGTACCGGAGAGGGAGAAGAGTCGCCGGAGAGAGTGACAGTGCCAGAGAGAGTGAGAGCGCCGGAGGGGGAGAGGAGAGAGAGTGAGAGCACCGGAGGGAGGAAGGAGAGAGAGTGACAGTGCCGGAGAGAGTGAGAGCGCCGAATGGGAAATAAACCCTAACCCGAACCCAAACCCTAGCTCCCCTCCCCCAGCCGCCTCGTCCCCCATGCCCTACCCCTAGCTACCCCCACTCACCCCAACCACCCGCATCTCCCCTGTACCTCCCTCCGAGCCACCCGCACCCCCTTCCAAACCACCAACAACCAAAACAGACGGAGAGAGAAAGAGAGAGGGAGGGAGAGAGTCACGTACCAGAGAGGGAGGAGAGTCGCCGGAGAGAGTGAGAGTCGCCGCCGGGAGAGTGAGAGCGCCGGGGAGGAGAGAGAGTGAGAGAGGAAAATAGGGCAAATAAAACGTTGGGGCGGGGATATAATTAGAATTTAGCGACGCTTAAACTACCGTCGCTAAATGCGTCGCTACTAGCGACATCTCAGCGACGTTTCATGACGACTGGGTCATGTGCTTAATGTACGTCGTTGTTACGTCGCTTAGGTCGTCGCTAGTAGCGACTATGAGCGACGTTTATATAAAACGTCGCTAATGTACACAATTTAGCAACGTTAATCTAACGTCGCTAAATATACGTCGCCAATTGAGCAGATTTTAGTAGTAAAACCAACAAACAAGCACAGCAGGAAACTAAAACTAATCTCGAACTCTAACGGTCTCCGGTGGCTATCGGCCCAATGTCGCTGTCTATCCTGAGCCACCCGAAGTTTATCTCTGATCAGTTTAACCTTCTCGGCTACATCGACTACCATCTCCGGGCTAAGCAATACTCTCTCTCCAACATCGTCCCACGACAAAGGAGTGCGGCATCTCCGTCCGTATAAAGCCTCGAATGGTGACATCTCTATACTGGCATGGTAGCTGTTGTTGTAAGAAAACTCTACCAGGTGAAGATGATCCTTCCAAGAATCCCCGAGGTCTAATACACAGGTACGAAGCATATTCTCAAGAGTCTGGATAGTCCTCTCTGACTGCCCATCTGTCTGGGGATGATAAGCGGTACTAAACTTGAGCAAGGTGCCTAAGCTAAACTGTAACTCCTCTAGAAGTAGGAAGTGAAACGACTATCCCGATCTGAGACTATGCTCACCGAAACTCTGTGCAATCTCACAATCTGACGAATGTACAGCTCAGCCAGCTTCTCCGTAGACAAACCCACCTTGAAAGGTAAAAAGTGGGCCGATTTGGTCAATCTATCAACGATGACCCAAACCGCGTCTTTCCCTCCTGGAGATCGTGAAAGTCCAGATACAAAGTCTATGGTGATGTGCTCCTACTTCCACTCTGGAATGGGTAGTGGCTGAAGCAATCCACCTGGTCTCTGCCTCTCGACTTTCACCTGCTGACACACCAAACAGCGAGATACAAACTGAGCCATCTCTCGCTTCATGCCGTACCACCAAACGTGCTCTCTCAGGTCTCTGGACATCTTGATGGCCCCAGGATGCATAGAGTACTGAGAGCGATGTAGTTCCTGAAGAACCCCCTTCCAAAGCTTTCCACTCGGAACGCACAGTCTAGCACCGTGTCGCAACGACCCATCTTCGGCTATAGAGAAATCGTCGAAAAAACCCGCCAATACCTGCTCCCTGATGCTCCTCAGGGCAACATCATCATACTGTGCTGATCTGACTCTATCCATCAGCTCAGACTGAATCTGTAGTCCCCATATCTGAATCTCTATACCTGGAATGATCACTTTGAAACCCAAACTATCCAGGTCAGCCAAAAGATGACGATCTGTCGTCAAGTACATAGCTACTGGATACCTGCTCAAGGCATCTATAACTACATTGTCCTTCCTAGGATGGTACTGTAAAGATATATTGAAGTCCTTTATCAGCTCTAGCTAGCGTCCTTGTCGCATATTTAGCTCCTTCTGAGTGAACACGTACTTCAAGCTCTTGTGATCCGTAAAGATCTGAACTTACTCTCCGTACAGATAGTGCTTCCACAACTTCAAAGCAAAAATAACGAGACTAACTCCAGATCATGGGTAGGGTAGTTCTTCTCATAAGTACGCAACTGCCAGGATGTATGGGCAATTACCTTCCTGTGCTGCTGAAGAACGCAACCCAACCCTTTTCAGAAGCGTCACTGTAGATCGTGAAACCTCCAGTCCCAGATGGCAAAGTCAAGATAGGAGCTGTAGTCAACCTCTTCTTCAGCTCATCGAAGGCAGCCTGACACTCCTCAGTCCAGACGAACTCCACGTCCTTCCTAGTGAGTCTAATCGTCGGCTCTGCAATGTGAGAGAAGTCCTGGACGAACTTTCGATAATAGCCTACCAAACCCAGAAAGCTCCGAATCTCGGCAACTAAACTGGGTGTAGACCAAGACTCCACAACTGAAATCCTCTTCGGGTCCACAGAGATTCCATGCTCGGTCACAACATGACCCAAGAACTCTACCTGGTCTAAGAAGAACTCACACTTCGACAGCTTTCCATACAGCTGCTCCTTCCTCAGAATCTCCAGCACAGTCCACAGATGCTTCTCCTGCTCCTCAGGCATCTTCGAGTATACTAAAATGTCATCTATGAAGACCACCACGAACTTGTCAAGGTACTGATGAAATACCTTGTTCATCAAGTTCATGAACACTGTTGGGGCGTTGGTCAACCCAAATGGCATCACAGTAAACTCATACTAGCCATAACGAGTCCGAAAAAGCCGTCTTCGGAACGTCTTCCCGCTTCACCTTCAGCTGGTGATACCCGGATATCAAATCTATCTTCGAGAATACCTTTGCGCCGCTCAACTGATCGAACAAGTCATCAATCCTCAGCAACGGCTATTTGTTCTTGATAGTGAGGTTGTTGAGTGCCCTGTAATCGATACACATGCGTATCGTACCGTCTTTCTTTGGTACAAACAGAACTGGCGCTCCCCACGGTGAAGAACTGGATCTGATAAATCCTTTGTCCTGCAGCTCGTCGACTTGCTTCTTCAGCTCCACTAACTCACTATTGTTGACTCTATAGACGTGCTGTGAAATAGGCTCAGCGCCCGGTACCAAGTTTATAGAGAACTCAACATCCCTGTCTGGTGGCATCCTAGGCAACTCCTCAGAAAAGACATCCAAGAACTCAGTTATCAAAGGATGTGGCAATTTCTGCCACGCCAACAAGGCTCCACAGAATCCAGTCTCCGGCTCCGCTGGTCCTCTAGTAAACTCCATCTCTGGCTCTCCCGGCGGCCTAAACAGAACTCTACCTCCTCTACAGTCTATACTAGCATGGTGCCTGCTCAACCAATCCATATTGACTACCATATCGGACCTCGAAAGTGGCATTACGAGCAAGCACGCACTCAAGTCCCGGCCTTCCAATGTAACTCTTCCTCCCTTGTAAATATTATTAACTAGGATAACACCTCCTCCGGTCATAATCTTGCAAGTCCTACCCAAACATTCAGCAATGATGTTGTGTCTAAGAGCGAAAGAGACATACACAAAATTGTACATAGTACCGAAATCAAACAAGGCAAAAGTAGGAAAGGAATCGAGAAGAACATGACCTGCCACAACATCTGCTACTGGCTCCATCTTCTCAGCTGCTAGTACAAAATCTCTGTCCTGATGGGATCCCCTCTGCTGCTGGATATAATGCTGTTGTGGCGTCTGAAGTGGCTGACCCTTCTACAGAACTACGGGTCCCACCGGTGCTCTGTCTTGGCCTCCCTTGGCTGCCCGAGCAGGGCAGCCCTTCAGCTGGTGATCGGTCGCTCCATAGAATAAGCAAGCACCCAATCTCCTCCTACAGACATCTCGGTCATGCCCCTGCTTCCCACAGAAGGCACACTGAGCGACCTGTCTCTGCCCCTGCTGCTGCTGGGCATATTCTGGTGCCTGGTGCTGATAAAACTGAGGCTGCTGCTGGAGCTGCCTCTGCTACTGCTGCTGAATGTGGGGACGCTTCGTCGGTCCCGTACTAGAAGTAGCTCCAAATGTATCACTGCTCTTCTTCGGCTTGAGGCCGAAGTCCTCCTCTGCTATCTGCGCCTCCATCGGGATCTGCTCGAAAGTTGCATCTCGACGTCCAGAAGTGCGAGTACGGACTGCATGAATCAGACCCTCCTGAATTTGTGGGCCTTCTTCCCCTCGTCCTGGACCATCCTTGGGGCAAACCGGCTAAGACGAAAGAACTCGGCCGCGTACTCGTCCGTCGACGAGTTCCCCTATACTAGTCCTACCAACTAGTCCTCCAAAGTGGTAAGAGTTACGTCGGAGAATAACTTCTCCTTGAAGAGCCTCCAGAAGTTCTCTCATGTTAAACCCCTCAACGATGCACGAGGATCCGTGCGAAACAACGTCAAGGCGATGTCGAAAAAAACTGACTCGTCGCAGCTGTGACCCATAATCCCCTAGGAGTCTCTGCTAACTCCAAGCTCTGTTGCACGTCCTCCAACTAATCATCTACATAGAGGATGCCCTCAGTCCCCTTGAACTCGCTGGGGTTCATCTTCCTGAAGTCTAACACTGTCCCAGGCCTAGCCTGATGTGGCTGCTGGGCGGGGGTGCCCTGAACTGAACCTGGGGCTACCTTCTGTACCACTGCCAGTACCAACTGGTGAGCATTCTCCATGCTCTACCTCAGTATCTCGGTCTGACGGTATGATGCGTCAGCCTAACTCTGCAATGTCGCTGCCTGGGCTCGCTGTGACTCCATCATCGGCTACAAGAGTGCGAACATCTGAACTATGTCGGTCGGTACCAGAGGTGGTGGCGGTAGTGTCTCCGGTATGACGATAGAAGGCCTCTGGGGTAGAGGTAAAAGACCTCTGGGTGTTGCTGCCACTGCCTCCTGAACGGTAGGGATAACAGGGACAGTCTCCTGGACTGCCTCCCCTACTGGATCGGACCTCTCTGGCACGACACTGGATCGAGCTGCCTGAGCTCGAGTCACTGTCATCCTGAAGACATATTGAAACCAGAGATCAATATGGCACAAGATAAGATATTATCAAAGAAGGACAGTTAAATTCAAATGCAGAAAGAGTTGTCATGATGATCGAAAGATCGAAAATTTTCCTAAAATATGATTGAGTAAACTTCTATAATAATAACCTGGAACCTATATCCTAACTGCAGGCTCGTAATCAATACTCTAAGTCGAGTACCATTACGAATCAGACCTGCATGGGCCACCACAAAAATGTGTCACGACCCGTACCCTGAGTAGGGGCACGAGCACGTGGGTACGTCCAGCCTACACCGCAGAATCGACGGTAGAACGTTGTATAGTTCTTCTAGAAAGTATAGCATCTAGACACAATATAAATGTACCTGTCATCTCCGCACGAAGGTATATAAACTCAACTCAATCACAAAGACATCTAGGAAGGATAGGCACAAATATCATATAAATATGATGGAAATAGAAGTACGAAAATAGAACGCAAAGTCACAATACAGTAGAGAGTCGAAAACACAACATAAGATCCCAAAACACAAATATCGTATAAGTCACATAAACTAGCTGGCTCGCAGTCCAGATAAACCTAACTAGCATATTTAGATAGACGAAATATCATCTATGGGCTCTAGGGGTAACAGCTGATCATAATCTCCATCCTGGCCGTACCCGTAATAGGTAGAGCAATCAGCATCTAAGTCATCTGTAAACATCAACGGTCATCCTGTCAGAAAAATAAGCAAGTACAAACTACCAACAACAGTTCTTTAGTATTGACAAATATTGTAAGAGACAATCACAATGGAATACAAGATGAACATATCAAGATAGAAATATAACAGGATATGTAAAACAGGAAATTATGTCAGGGTGTATCATGCAGGAAAGTAAAACTGAATAGAAATAAATATCTGATGTGTTAAATATAAATAGTGCCTCGAGTATTATAGCATTATGTAATCGGTATGGGTCAAGATCAGGCTATTCCATATGATCGGCTGTAAGTACGGAAACTCGGCCCGGCCAAATTGGAAAGCTATGGAACAAGTAGTAACAGGTCAGGCTACACCCTACGTGCGGTGAGGGTGGAGCTATGAAACAAGTAATAACTCAAGGTGGACATTGATTACATAACCTATAATACTCTCCATCCCCAAATAGTATACGAATCCGGACATAGCACGTCATGGCACGAGATTCCCTAAGAAGGTAGCTACTCCTTCTCAGGAATCGGTGTCAATACAAGTACAAGAACAAGATCAAGCAAGTACCAGTATTCCAAGAAAATCCAGGAATGACATCTCATGACAGGAATCTGGTATATACTAGTCCGTGCACCCTCGTGTCGAGAATCAAGTAAAACACTATAACTGAATCGGATACAGAAGATATCAAGACAAAGAACTACTGTCAAAGAATGTACTCACCTTCTGTCCTGAGCTGTCAAGTAAGGTCGATGCTCAGAGTGATCTCACAGACCTAGAGATAATATATTGTAAGCTAATTAGGGTTTGACAATGTTTAAGCATAATTTCTAATGTATGATATACAATCTAGGTCAAACTTAGTCAAACTAAATCAAACTAGGTCACATCAAGTCAAACTAGGTCAAACTAAGTCACACTGAGTCGCACTAGGTCTAAGTAGGTCACAGGAAGTCAAACCAAGTCAAACTAGGTCAAACTGGGTCAATGGTTGACTTACAGTTGACTTTTGGTCAACTAGTCAACTCTGGTCAACTCTAGGTCAAACTAGAGAAATGTTGACTAACAGTTGACTTTTGGTCAACTGGTTAACTCTAGTCAAGTCCGGTCAAGTTCTAGTCACTTTTAGGCTAAGTTTGACTTTCGGTTCCTTTTGGTCAAAATGGTCAACCGAGGTCAAAACTAGTCTAAGGGCACTAATCCTAACCATTACCAACCAAGAAAACCAATTTCTAGTCATATCTTAAACCATTATTCTCATACCTTTCAATTAGCTAATTATCTTAACTAGCTAATCTATTACCTTAACTCTACAATATCTATACTAGCTATATAACTCAACTTGGTATTTGAATACCAAACTAACTCTAACAAGCCTACAACACTACTTTAATACAATACCATATCTCGACTAACATATCTTCTAACACAAATACCTTATCCTTAATATGGTATCTTAACCTTACCCACACTAAAATACACACTAACTCACACACAACACAAACTCACCAGGTATCACTCAACACTCAAGAGGCTATGATATGGAATAATTTTTGGATATGTATTAGATTGGTTTCCATATAGGGACTGCAAGTATAGGACTGAATTGTGGGTTTATGTTGGTTATAGACTGAATGTATGTGCTGAAATGGACTGTCTTGAAACCATAAACTAATTTGTATTGGAATGAGGAATGAGGAATGGTGGACTGATATTGAACTGATTTATAGGGCTGAATCGAGTGAATGATATGGATATGTATTGATTGAAATGGAATGGGGAATAGTGGGCTGAAATGGAATTGAGGGGGGCTGATATGTAATGAATGATATATGGAGGACTGAACCTATGTGCTGAAATGGAATGATATGGAGTAATATCTGGACTGTTAATATGTCCAAGAAATCTGGACAGTAAATAGGAGGACATGGGAATGGCTTAAGTTCTAATGTGGACTGGTATGTATGGAGACTGAAATTAACTGAATGAGGGGAGGCTGAATGCTCACTGCACTGCAAGCAAAATAGGGCAACAAGTGCCCTGCTACTGCTGCTGCATTTATTGAATGTAGCAAGTGCAGAAATTTGCAGCTACTACTGCTGTTGATGGGTTTGTAGTCCCCACAGGGGACTGCTGAAATCGGGTTTATATGCTGCTGCCACAGGCAGCAGCTCTCTCTCCCTGCCTCACTCTCTCTATCACACTCTCTATATACCCCATTCTCAATCTCTCTTTCAACAATCACAACTACAGCAACTACAACAATCTAAACTAAGAATTGAAAAGAAATAACATCTAACAAACACTCTATATATATAAACTCTAAACACACATAGATATATATAAATATGATATCAAGAGACTAAACTACCATGATACCAACATGGTTATCTATATAAAACTTGATCTAACCATCCTAATTAGCATCAATACACCCTCTAACAACCATAAAACTGAAATTAGAATATAAATAATCCTATTAGGCAATAAACTAAACACATGGGGTGTCTTAAATCAACATCTACAAATTAGGACACAAGACTATATGCAAAATATACTCTAGAGGACTCCAAATGGCCTCTAACTTAATTCTAATGGTTGTTCTAACAAGAGGGTTCATTCTATGGATTCAAAACTACTCAAGATGTATGGAAACAACTTTTAGAGAAGTGGTTTATACCTATTAGGAGTGAATCCTAATGAAACCTTCTCCGATACGAAGTTCTCCTTAGAATGGACACTTCCACCTTGCACTTCTCTTCCAATCCTTGGTAGCACCCTTCCCTTGGAGAATGGGAATGATTGAGGGAAGATTTGATGAAGGATTGATTTGATTTGGGGATCAAATCAATGCAAAAACTCCAAAAGAGGGAAGAACACTTGAGAGCTCCAAAAAGAGGCAAGTTCTAAAGAGGGAATGAAATTAATCCTCTCCTAAAGTGGCCGACCAATATACGCTTCTTAGGGCTAAGTTAAAATGTCCCAAACACCCCTCTCAAGTCTCAAATGGTTAGGTCTAGCCTAGGTTCAAGTTTGAGATCAATCGAATCTAGTTTGAGTCTCTAATCAACTAATCTAATAAAGGAGAAATAGACTAGTCTAACCAATCTAATTTGTGGAATATGTGGGCCATGTCTAACTTAACTTGGGTCCCTTCTAGAGACTAAGCTACCCGAGTCGCTATAACAAGTCGGAACGAGACGAAACTCGAACCCTACTAAACAAATCATATAAAATAATTAATAAAATTCTAAAATTCTAAAAATGTTAAAAAATTAAAATGACTAAAATACTCCTAATTGTGAAAACTGGGGTTGACAGCATCGTGTCGCGATCTTTGTCGAGCTAGGAGAGCTCCTCCTCCTGCTACACAAGGGCTGATTGGTGCTGATGCGCCTGCGCCATAATGACGAGACGATGTGCCTGGATGAGACATCAGAGTGATACGTCTGACGGATGATGCGCCTGACATGGGGCACATAGCAGTTGCTACGCCTGGCTGTAGCTTTAGGATCTTTCTTTTTGTAGAAGTTCTCATTTGTAAAGCCTTTCTTTAGACATGTAATAGACTTTCAAATGAAATAAAAATCTTCTTTTGATGTCTATATTTTTGTACTGTTCTTTGTTGTGCCAGGTATCTGTTTGAGCTTCCTGGCACATTTGAGTTGGTCGCATAGTTGGATTGAGCGTATAGAAATTCTGGCCTATAGATGCGCCTGAAGTTCCATGCTTCTACAAGACCCTCTTCCAAATTTTCAAAACTTTCTGTCAAGTTTTTGAAGACTTTGAACAAGAAGCATGGGGAGTAATGTCTCTGGGCGCATGCCCTTGCCTAGGCGCGTGGCTTTTCTTGGCATATAGTCATTATGCGCGTCATTGTGGGGACGCTTGTTGCTTAGGCGCATGCCGCTAGGGCGCATACTTCTTTTGGAAGAGATAACGCCTCAATCTTAGGAAAGATTAATGATGATCTTTTGAAGATAAGCAGTCGTTGGTTTTACGAGACCCGAAGTGACTGATTGCTGATGCTACGCCTCATCGGTTTACACACGAGGCCAAGCCTATAAATTGGCGGCTATGAGGAGAGAGAGTCTTCTAGTTTCTGCAAAAGATTTCTTCTTCCTCAGAGCTCTTTTCTCCTTCTTCTTCGTTAGAGAGATGGCTCCCAAGACTTCCCGAGGCGGTGCTGCTGGCCGAGGAAGGGGTCGAGGCAAGGAACCCTTGGAGGTCGACACGGAGGAAGCCCCCATTGTTATGGCGACCCACGCCGACGTTCGTCCGAAGGTGTTCGGTGGGTGTTCTCTTACCTTGGTCTTTGTTGCAGTGGTGATGGGGTGACCCGACTGCAGATAAGTTGCCTTATGTCAATGTGTTTTGGCTGATGCGCATGAATTTTTGTCCTGATGATGCGCCAAAGCTTCTAAGTCTTTTTGCTAACTTTTCTTTAACTCTGTTGCAGTATCCATGCCGAAGGCGGAGGCGCTCGTAAAGGAAGAGATACTATCTCCTCTCGTCAAACAAGAGCCGGTGACCGTTAAGGAGGAGGCGTTACCAAAGGTTGAGGTCAAGGAAGAACCGATGACCATCAGGGAAGAAATTGCTCCCAAGGTTGAAGTTAAGGAGGAGTCACCGTCAGAGAGTAGTAGCATCGGGACTGACCCTCCTATCCCTACAAAAGACCTCAACCAGATTGAGACTTCATATGTAAAGTGGCTGAGGGAGTGGTACATGCCTCAACGCAACTATGATCCCTGGTTGTGAGGATTCGTAGGTTGTCTTGCAATCGCCGTTTTCGGGAATATGAATAAAGTCAATGTCCCTATTTTGTCTTAGTATTTCTGAGATCTGAAGAAACCCGAAAATATAGTTTACTTCTTTTCGATGTCGATGTAATCTTTTACTTTCTGTTTAGCTGAAGAAAATGAAAGAACTTTCTGCTTTGTTCATTTTTTGTGATTTTTGTGGACCCATTATCTATTGCGCACCTTGGTTTCTGGGTGCAGATAATAAGTTACTCATAGAGGAAACAGACACATTCACTCAGAGGTAATATGGACGTGGTGAATATGGGGTAATTTTTTGTGTAAGACTTATCACCCTTGGCGTACCTTGGTGTTAGGTATGGATAATATGTTGAGAGAGAGGACCGACATATTTACTCAGAGATAAGGTAGAATTGGTAAAATGGGCTTAAAAATGGTGGAGTTTTCCTACTCAGAGGTAATGTGGACTTGGTAGGGATAAACTCTGTGGAGTTTTATAGAACAACTCAGAGGTAATATGGACGTGGATGTTCAATGGTGCAACAACACAGGAATTATTGTACGAAATGTTTACTCATAGGTGATATGGACGTGGTAAATATTACTTTAGGCATGACCTTACATGGTGCAAGATCCTGCTTGATGAGGTGTAGAGAAGCAACTCAGAGGTAATGTGGACGTGGTTGTTCTTCTACTGGGGATAAAATACAACGAAGTGGCTGGGTTCCCGAAGCATATGGTTTGTCAGAGAAGGGGTGTGAACTTGGTTTGGTCAAGTTCACCAGTCCTCTCTCTGGGGAGAGGCAGTACGTTCTCGACAGAGGTCAATAATAGTACTTTTTTGAGGATTTACCGTCGATGGGATGTGTAGTTGTCATGTTAGCTGACAGTACCTTCCTGAAGACTGAGTCGATGCTGGTGTCGGAGTCCTAAGTTGAAGTTTCAGATGAGTGAAAATGTATGATATCTACTGCTTCTGATTCTTCGGGAGTTGTTGGAGGCGTGATGTAGCCTACCCCCGTCGGGTACGGTGATAGTAGTCTTGCAGCTTCCCTTTTGGTACTGAAAGTGTAGTGCCCCGTCCCGCAAAGTCAATCGGAGGAATCGAAATGCCGACGGTGTTCGGCCTCAGCCCTACAACGGTCAAGACGACCGCTCACTCAGGTGGGGTAGTTTCGGTGAACTTGTCTCATCTTTGCCTTCACATAATAAATCATATTTTTAACTTGCACAAGTAGGCTTAATAATAAAAGCGACGAATCCACATAGCTAAGGGAATAATCCCGACGGGTCGAAATGAGTTAGAACATGGAAAACGTCCCACGGTCGGCCTAGAGTTGGTGTACGGCGTGCTTTGAAAATGACACTCGGTCCTTTGTCCCATGGCTTGGGAGAAGGAAAGTTGGTCTTCGACACAAAACTATAAACTTGCCTAAGTCATAGGCGTCGTCCGCATAAATGCTCGATAAAGCATGTACGTTTCCGAAATGCAAGGCTTGGCATAGCCTTTTCTCGTCCCTCGGGTTAAGTTGTAGGCTTGAGTAAGTTAGGCAAAGTTATGCCGGTCGACCTAAGTTATTCCAAGTGCTGTCCCGTCCTTTCTGCGGTTGTCAAGTTAAATAGTCCCATGATCCCAAGGTCTGTCAAATGAGGTATAACTTGGGCGATGGCATTACGTAGAACATGTGTTGGTCTAAGGCACGAGCCACGGTTGTTTCAGTGGAAAGTTAGCCACGGTCTGTCGATACTTAAGGAAAAATGTTATGTTCAAGTTAAGTTGGAAGGCTATGCAATAGCCGTTCCCTGAGTTCAAAGAATGTTAAGTCTAAGCGATGGTTAGTCGTCGAGAGAAAATATGTCGGGACTGTGGTTCAGTCGTCGAGGCAACCCTGGTTTGGGCTCTACAAAGAAGTGTGAAAAGTAGAAGAAGTAAAGTAAAGGAACTAAGTAATGATGATGAGACCATGCATTACGTTAAGTCTAGAAGTTAGCGTAGGCGCGTGGTCATGGACAACTTGTCGACAAGGGCGATGGTTCTTCGGATCGGAAACCTTGGGCCAGGGACCGATCCGGCCTAGGAAGAACAAAATTATAGCCGAGCTGGATATGAAGCAACCGGTAGGTCGGAGACTTGCATCAGGGATCGCCACCTGCGGTGCAAGGGTCCCGAATGCCAGGCTATGTCCAGGATGGCTAGTCAATGCCAGTGACCATTCATATAGATGTGTCGGCACGGGAGGCAATCCGCGTGTGTGCCTTTGGATTGGGTTGAATATGTATGCAGTTAGAAGATACAATGTTTGGGCCTAAGATTTGGCTACAACGAAGGCGGCGTGCTTCGGTACGAGATGTGGCATCGAGTGTTCAGTCGTTGGCATAGAGTTGCATGTGTTAGGCTTGAGTTGTTGCGAGTTAAGTCGAGAAGGGCCGTAGGATAAGTTGTGTGAAGTTACATTGAGTTGCTGGACACGACCTTAAAATATGAGACACGACCGCGTTGTTACAATACAAGTGTAGGCGAGACTAAGCAAGGAGGCGCTGCCTCGGAAATATTGAAGCACGAATCAAGTTATGGTACGATCAAGTCGTTACGTCCCAGAGTTTGGCACAAAAGACAAGTATAAGTCGGTGCGTCGATATTGCAAGCACGAGAAAGGTCTAGAGACAAGGAAATGGAGTCTTTCGTGTAGTTGCGTCTCTGATTATGGCCGTAAGGCAAACACGACTTGATAGGTTAACGTTATTGGCACGAGAAGGGTCTAAGGCAAAAGTATGAGTTAATGTCGTTGTGCAAGCACGGGATGGTCCTTAGACACAAGTATGCAAAGGCGTCGGTCCTAAAACTGATCCTAAGGCAAGACTAGAAAGACAATCGAAAGGGTTTTAAGCTGCACAAAGTAAATGAACGTGTCAGTTTTGTATGGGTGGGCGAGAAGCTCACTCCACCAGTACAGTTGAGTACTGACACCCATACAGTGTTCATGTGCAGGCACAGGTAGAAGCTCGTGGCGCGGAGCTCGCTTGGATGCGTCGAGGCACGGAGTTCCTTGGCGATTCGAAGCGTGCGGCCGCGTGGACTGAAGACTTATACAGGACATAATGTATGGACATCGCCTTCCGAAGCTTCCGCTGGCTCAAGCATTGTAATCGAGAGATGAGAGAGAGCAGAGTGACTTGTAATCGAGAGAAAAGTGAGCACGAGAGACTTATAATTTGGCCTTGCGCCCACAAATGAATCTCGTATTCAATATCAATAAAGAGCTTCTTTTGAATGACTTGCGTTCATGTGTACTTGTTCTTAAATTCCGTTGCATGTTTCAATATTTCTGCTTGGGACTTCTGTGCGACGACCCCGTCGCCGCCGATGTAATCGGCCGTTATGAAACTGCCTTGCACGAGCGCAAATCTAGGCTCATGCGGCATCACGCCTTAGCGAGGACGATCGCTCCTACGGGAGCGGGGCGTGACATAATGGTATCAGAGCACGGCTTTACGTCCTTGGACTTCACGTCGAATTTTTCAGTTTTGAAAGCTCGTCGTTGGAAAATAAGTATGCGCTCTCTCTCGAATGTCCTTCGGCATGTCCATACAATAAGTCTAAATATTTTCAAAAGCTCGTTCAAGCGTTCAATCGAACGCATCGATAGGCGACGGCCTTTGTGCCGAACGATGTTAAACATGACTCGATAGAGAACACATGCTAAGTTAGCAAAGTCGCGTGTGTGCCCAAATAGTCCTACGTCGACATTAGCAAGTGAGCGTGCAAACTCAGAATAGTCCGCACGGGATGACTATGCACACGGCCTTTTGGCTAAGTTGTGTTTCGTGTCGCGTACCTCGACCCTTGGTGCAAACGAATCGCACGCGATAACAAGTACCGCTTGGTCGGAAACGGAGATACACTTAGAGTGTCTATCGATATGAACGCTATCGAACTAACGCTTAGGCGTACGCGATAGATTGACTTGGATTTTGAGGAATAGTACGATCGACCTAGTGCGTCGATACGACGGGAGCGATTATGCTAGAGATTCGTCGAACGAATCTGAAAGATGTCTTAGCGAATGACGCGAACGCGATTATAGGCTAGATCGAATGGCTCGAATTTGAGTGGTGTATAGATTTTTTTGGAAATCATTCGAGCGAAGATTGAGGATTAGAAATAATAACGAGTACGTCGGCGAAGCGCAGAGCCTTAGAACGCGTCATGTTTAGTTGATCGTGACTTCGAATGTCCCGAACGAGCATCTCGTTAGGACAACTTGTGAACGGGCAATGCGTGTTAGAAGTGATTCGAAACGATGAATGAAATGAATGGTCTTGATCGAGGAAACTTAGAGGATTGCACATACGATTTCGGATTGATTCGAATGAAATGTGACTTGAGTTCGAACAAAGATCTTGAAATGATCTTGAGGAAGAGCGACTGAACTTGATCTTGAATATCGAGGAATGTGGTATATCCAGTTCAGACAATAGCATCAGTCGTACGACTCGAAATTGGTTGCAAAGGAAGATCGTCAGGTTACGCATATCGTCGATGGTATTGAGGCATATCAAAGATCGATATACGATAACTCGGGGGTACTCTAACTCGACGAATGATGATCGTGCAGATGCCATTGCTCCGACGAATGCTATACTCGGGATATTGAAATGTATCGAAGAAATAATATACATGGCTCGAGGATTTCCTAGTTGAACGAATTATAACGGACTATCGAACTGAGATCTTGGCTTGGAGGAAAAATGAAACATTTGGATTTGCTTCATCGATATCCACAACTTCGACATTCTTGTCTTATACGAGCGTAACTCCAGCCTCGCACATGCACCAATTAGGACGATCACTCCGCGTGAGCGCTGCTATGGTAATTCATACAGCGGGAGTGATTAAACTGTGGATGGCGTGGCAATCTGATTGCTTCAACTTGTGGTTTTGACGCGAAGGTAACTTGAAAATGAATTAGCGGGCTTGACGGTTGAATTGAGGATTGAGTAGGTCCAATCTGCGTGTCGAGAATGAGTTAGTCTAAACTCAAATAAGAGTTACGCCCCGATGAGAATGATTATTCTGTGGGTGCGTTGCATGGTGATTCATGAACCACCGTGGATAATCGGACTCGCATGAGATTGGCGCAACATATTCAAAAGCTAGACGACCTCGTGATCGAATACATAAATTGGTTAGAATTGGTGATTTGAATGACTCGAATATGCACAACAATGCACTGATGAGAATAGGTGATCGTGCTCGATGTTTAGAAATCTGAGTGACGCGAGCTTGGGTAGAAAACCCCGTACTACCGACTTTGGTTTGACCCTAGGATTGGGGTCAGCTATGAGACCCGTCTCACTGTATCGGTATTTTATACGGATACATATTTATTTGAGCCGTATTTCATATTTATCGATTTGCGTGATATCTTAAAATTTCCTAAGTGTAGGATTTCATGACTTGGTTTAACTTGGATTTGGTTTTATATGGTTCGGTTCCACTTTGACTTGGTTTGATTTAGTTTGGTTTCTCATGAGCTGAGGTGGATGGTTTAGATTTAGTGGAAGGAATGAATGGTGAGATTGCTTGGGCTTGTTATATAAGCCACCTACCACTCTCTCTCCTCCATTAATTTCATTTCCATCTTCATCTTCTTCCTCCAGCCCAAGGCAAGTACACCTTGCCGAATGTTGGACGATTTCCATCTCGTTTGTTCCATTCTCTTTATTGTTACATTCTAAGCATGTTTAGAACTTGGAGTTTTCTAATTTGATGGCTAGATTGTTGTAGATCTAGTTTTGTGGTATTTTCGGTTTTTATGGGTTTTGACCTGTCAAAATTGTATATTTTTGATAACTGATGGTTCCATGTTGGAGAGAATTTCATTTTACCCAAATTTGACCCATGGAAGTCTGGATTTGGGGTTCCCATTGTAGTTTGGTGGAGCATGGAGGCCATGGTATTTTCCACGGACATAGATTCTGTGGGAAGCCATTGTTTATTTTTTTTAAATTGCATGCTTGCTAGTATTTTTGGAACCGCATGCATAAAATTTTGTGTTGAGCCGCATATGGCCAACTGCTTGCATGGCCAGTCAAATAATAATATTTTATGGCCGCATGATTGCTTGCATGAATATTTAATTTGAGCCGCATGGCCTCTCCACTTTATTTTGGCCGCATGCCTTACATTATTTATTGCATGGCATAAAATTCCAATTTTTGGCCGCATAAGGCACTTTATTGTAGCGTATGAGCATCATTTGCATGCATTAAATAATGCATGGCATCAAATCATGCATGGCATTAGTTAATGCATTTAAGTATTTGCTTAAGGCATCAGTTAATGCATTAATTCATGCATGGCATTATTAAATGCATGGCATTAGTTAAAGTGCTACATGAATTAATTGCTTAAGGCATTTCTTGCATTAAATAAATGAGAATTCCTTAAGTGGCCGCATGTATAGTTTTGGTCCTATACTTGCATGCATTTGCATGGGAGGGGGGCATTTAAGCAACTACTTGTTTGCTGGATGCTTGTATGCATGGGATTAATTAATTAATGGTTGCTTGGCCGCATGGCCCAATAACTTGTTGAGCCGCATAAGCTCCAATGCAATAGCTTTATTGCATGGCCATTAGCAATTGCTTGCTTGCATAGCCGCATGCATTTGCATTAGCATGAATTGCTTGCAGGCATTTGCATGCGATTCCTTAGCAATAATTGTTTGGCCGCATGCTATTTTAAGTAGTGGCTTGGCCATTATTTTATTACTTGGTTTTTACAAAGTAATCCTGGCCGCATGGCCAGTAGCCTTGACAGGGCCGCATGGCTTTAATATTTTGTATGGCTTTAATATTTGCATTGGGGCCGCATGAAAGTTTGCTCTGACCTTAATTCTTTGGCCGTATGGCCATATGTACTGGCATGGCTTATTATATACATGTAATTATTGCTTCACGTGGATCATTAATTGAATGGTTCACGTGAACCTTTTCTTATTGCATTAATTGTGGGGGGGTCCCCTATAGCTTCTTTTAGTTGACTTGCTTGCTGAAGTGGGAGCTTACATTTAATGAGGGTCCCCAATCTTTTGTCTTATTTGATTTTTATGGCCTATTTATTGTTTCCTGGCCGCATGATGGTTTCCCACTTTTGGACCGCATGGTCCCCACTTTGATGTTTAAATGTTTTATTGCCTGGATTGTGGTCAGAATTTCTTCCCACTCCCAACATAAAAGTTGTAGAGTTTCTCCTTGGCTTCAAGAATATATATTATATTATTTATTATTATTTATTGTGCAAGTT
>JANAVB010000544.1:0-189918 GCA_029216955.1 Iris pallida | reverse complement strand
GAGTATCTGTCGGTAGCTGACGGCGGTGGGAGAATATCAGGAATGACCATGGACGGTCTCGCTGCTAGAGATGGAAGACCTTCGAAACATCACTGCTGACTCCCGCCTGAAGGGCAGGGACTGAGTGGCAGCTCCCTCAACTGCAGCCTCTCTCAGCTGAATATGGAAGACCTCCGGAACTGCCGCTGCTACTCATGTCTGAAGGACAGGACTGAGGCTACTGCTCTCTCGACTGCTACACCCATAGCCCGAGGTGGAAGACCTCCCAGATCTGACCTCTCTAGAATTGTACTAGGCCCTGCTGGCCTGAACGAGTCATGTCATCCTGAAGACGAATTGAACCCAAGAGATCAATATGGCATAAGACAGATATTATCAAAGGAGGACATTGAATTCAAATGCAAGAAAAATTGTCATGGTAATCAAAAGATCAGATTTTTCTAAAATTGATTGAGTAACTCCTATTATATCCTAGATCCTACGTCCTAGTCGCAGGCTCGTAATTAGCACTCTAAGTCTAGCACCATACGAGATCGCATAATTGCGATACTGACCTGCATGGGCCCACAAAAATGGTCATGACCCGCACCTGAAGAGGGACACGAGTACGTGCTTACGTCCACCTACGCTACAGAATCAGCGGTAGAACGCTGTATATAGGGTCTGTAAATACTACGACTAAAACAGATAAAGGTACCTGTACAGTATATACACTCCTAATACAGGTGACATAGCAATACAGTCTCAATCACAAATGTAAAACTAAGGTAGATAGCATGGAAAGGAATATGATAGATGAAGCTGGAAATGTTTAAGATTCACACAAGTCCAGAGCTATACACAACATCCCGGAGTCACAGAAAATGTATAACTACTACAGTCTGAAAGTACTAGCTGGCGGCAGGCAGCCAAACCTAACTAAGCTACACTACTCAGGGTGAGCAAAGTCTAGTGGCTCTACTAACAAACCACAGTCCGGGTCTACTCCATCAGACTCGATCCCATAATAGGTCGGGCAATCTGCCTCAGAATCATGTAATATATTAACGGCATCCTGTCAGGAAAATGATCAAGTAAACAGCAAATCAGTTCTATGTGAATTGACAAATACTAAAAGACTATAATGAAATACAAGACAAAGATATATGAAATACAGGGTAAAAATTAGCAAAAATGTAATAGATGTGAGTACTGAATAGGCCGATAATATATTGAGGATTGCTTATGAACTATACGGAAGCCGAGTTACAACCCTTAAACCAAACGAGGACCGGGGTTGTAGCTCTTCTCCCGAACAGAACTTAGCCTCCTAGGATAAAAAATAAAAATGTGACTTGAATTATTAGAGCACTATGTGATCGGCTAGGGAGTCATGGTAGGTTATCCACTTGGCCCGACAATCCGCGGTGACCTCAACGAAAAGTCATGCCGGTCAACCTGGATAACATGGACATGGATATCTGCTACACCCTACGTGAGGTAAGGGTGGCGCTAGCAAAATAGTGACAGGAGGCTTTATCACATAACCACTATTAGTTCCTCCATCCCCGAATATATCATGGATCCGAACTGGCACGTCATGACACGGATTCAAAGCGGTGATCAGCCCACTCCCAAATCGATATCTATATAAGTACATGAAATATGGATATCACACACTAATATACCAAGGAAATTCGGGAATAACATCTCATGACAGGATCCGTATAGTCCGTGAACCGTCGTGTCGAAAATCATGTAAAATACTACAACTAAACCAGATATAGTAGATAACAATACAATAAAAACTATCAGTGAATGTACTCGCCTGTGGTCCTGAGCTGATAAGGTGTAACAAACGCTCAGAGTAAATCACAGACCTAAAATAATATACATAAGTCAACAGGGTTTTATACTGAAAATGAAACTAATTTAAGTCATAAATACAAGTCTAAGTCAAACTAGGTCAAACTGAGTCATACTAGGTCATACCAGGTCACTGGGAGTCAATCCAAGTCAAACTAGGTCAAACGGGGTCAAAGATTGACTTATAGTTAACTTTTGGTCAACTGTCAACTCTGGTCAACTCTAGGTCAACCCTAGGTCAACCCTAGGTCAAACTAGTCTAATGTTGACCAACTATTGACTTTTAGTCAACTGGTCAACTCTGGTTTGGTTTCGGTCAAATCTAGTCGCTTAAAGGCTAAGTTTGACTCTCGGTTGACTTTTGTTGACTTTTGGTCAAAATAGTCAACCGAAGTCAAACTAGTCTAGGAACACTATATTTGATCATACCAACCAAGAGAACCAAGTTCTAACCATATCTTAGACTCTAAACTCAAATACCTTAGTTCTAGGTAAAACCTACATTACCCTAACCAAGGTAAATCCCGATACCTTGCCCAATACAAAGGAAACCCTGCTAATTCTCAAGATACTAGCCTAGGCTCCCTAGGGTAGTTAGATACTATCCTATCTAAGGGTTACCTACCAAGATACATAAGTTTTCTAGATATCTAACCTATCTTAGATCACATGTTGGTTTACCCTTACCTTACCATATATCATTATTCTAACTTAACTAACCTCTCACCACACAAACTCACTCACTCACTCACTCACTAACTCACTCATAACACTCATGATACCACACTTATAGGCTCTCACCTAGGCTTGCATATAGGCTAACACCTATAGGCTACTAGCTAACTAATATAGGCTCACAAACACACACACACACATATAGGCTTACACACATACACACACACACAATAGCTCATAAACGCACACACACACACACATAGGTGTATAGGACTGCCATTTAGGCATGGTTAAGGACTGATTTTTTAGGACAACTAATAGGTTGGTTTGAGGCTAAATTGGTGGACTTTTGGGACAGCCTATAGCTGGTTTAGGACAGTTCAATGGTTGAAATGGAGGGCTTCTAATGACAGGTTTTAGGCTATTACAAGGGCTGTTAGTATCAGGTTTAGGACAGCCATATGGACTGTGTTTAGGCTTGGTTTTGGACTGCTAATATGGTGTTTCATGGCTGGTTTGTGGGGCAAAAATGGACAGGGTTGGGGCTGCCTATGGGGTTGCTTATAGGACAGGTTTAAAGGCCTATTAAGGACTGTTAATGGGACTGAATATAGATGGTTAAGAGGGCTGTTTAGGTGTTATTTTAGGACATGTAATGGACTGAATTGGGGGTGCAAATGGGCTGTCAATGGGTGGTTTTTAGGGACTGTTATTAATAGCCTATAGGACAGGTTTTGGGGCAGCTCTAAGGGCTGGTTTAAGGCCAAGTTAAGGGCTGTTTAGAGACTGGTAGAGGCTGGTTTAGGGCTGCTTGTGTGCTGAAATGCACAGCCCTATGGCTGTTCTATAGGACAGGTTTTAGGATGCCATGTGTTGGTTTTGGACTGAATTTGTTGGGTGAACCATGGGGTATACATGGCTGATTTAAGGATTGGTATATGGCTAATATGGGGGCTGAACATTGGGGTTAAGGACTGGTTTTGAGGCTGCCCATCTCCCTCTCATTCACCCCAATAATCAAACTCTATAATACTCTCTACATAATACTAAATCTCAATCTCACTCTCTCTATTCTCTATCCCACACTCTATATAACCACACACACACACACACACACACACACACACACACACGCACACACGCACACACACACACCACACACACACACATATATATATATATATATATATATTATATATATATATATTTTGGCTCTCAAATATATATATCTATATATATATATATATATATATATATATATATATATATATATTTTTGGCTCTCAAATATATATATATATATCTATAATATATATATATATATATATATATATATAATATATATATTATAAGAGAGAGAGAGAGAGAGAGAGAGAGAGAGAGAGAGTGACAAATATACATATACAATAATATAGATATATATTAGAATATGATACAATATGATACATTGAAAACACGTTCTCTAAACATATAGAAATCTGAGATTAAACCTCTAAATAATCAAAATAATATATATATATATATATATATATATATTTATATATATATATATAATCTACATGTGTCCAAATAGAAATTTTTCCACTAGGACACGACCGCTACACAAAGGACACTCCTATGACCTCCAAATGGACACGAAATGGGCACAAATAGAGATACAACCATGGGGGTCATTCCTACGGGTTCAAAATATTCCTATATGAGATTATACCTTCTGGAAGAGAGATTCAAAGGAAAAGCCTTCCGACACGACACCAACACGTAGAGATTCCAAAAGGACACGAACGAGCTCCGAATCCTCACAAACTTGGCTAGCTTCCTCCTTGGCTTGAGTAGAGAAGGAAAGAAGAAGATTTGGGTGGAAGAAATGATGGATTTGGAGATGAAATCAATGGAGTTGCTCTCTAAAATTTGGGGAAGAACATGAGAGAGAAAGGAATGGATAGAAATAAATGAGAGGACTCCCCCCTCCATGTTGTGGCCGGCCCCCTAAAGGATGAGGTGTCCCATTATGCAATGTCTAAAATATCCCCCCCTCTTCTAATCTAATTAATATATTGGGAGAAGGGTTTAAGTTGAGGTCAAATTAGTCATTCTAAAACTCTAATCTAATTAAACCTACCATGAAATAATTTGTCTAACCACTAACTAAAATAAATGTCATGTGGGCCATGGCTAACTAGTGTGTGGGTCCCACTAGACTTAAACCTACCCCGGATTCTCGTTTCAAGTCGGATTAAGCTGAAATTCGAACCCGACTCAATTAACCCCAAAATAACATTATAAATAATAAATAATTTCAAAAATATTCTAAAATAAAAATGACAAAAATACCCATGTTTCTGAAAACTGGAGGTGACAGGAAGATACGCCTAAAACTTCAAATCGACAATCTTCGTACAAAGGTAACTTTCTATGTTAGTGACAATCATGGTTCATAGAATACTTTATTGGGAAGGCCATTCCTCCATGAACACAATATTGTACCCTCTACGCTCCACCAATACTTTAAATATGTGGTAGTAATGGAGAAGTCCAAAAAGAGGTTGCAGATCTGAATCCTTTCAAAGGAGTTGAAGCATACTGCAATGATTCTCGTATGTACAAAGAAATTCATGAAAACTCAAGGGGACGCCGATGAGAATCGGGCCAATGGCGCTGGCGATCTTGGGCAACTCAAAGATGATCTCTGATTTGTCTGACCACCTCGATTGTCTACGTAACCATCTTTGGGCCAAGCATCTGTCTCTCACCTATATCATCCTAGGATAACGAGGATCTGTACTTTCTGCCGAACAATGCTTCAAAGGATGCCATCTGTACTGGCCTGGAAACTGTTGCTGTAGGAGAACTCCACTAGGTGCAGGTGATCTTCCCACGAACCACCGAAGTCGAGTGTACATTATCGTAACATATCTTTAAGAGTCTGAATCGCTCGTTCTGACTGACCATCCGTCTGCAGATGATATGCTGAATTGAACTTGAGATGAGTCCCCAAACTCTCTTGAAGGCTCTGCCAAAAGTGCGATGTGAATCTAGAATCTTGTTTGATATGATACTAACTGGCACTCCATGCAATCTGATAATCTGCCTGACGTACATCCCTGCAAGCTGATCCGTCGACTGACCAATTCTGAAGGGGAGAAAATGAGCTACCTTGGTGAGTCGATCAACTATAACCCAGATAGTATCTCCCAGCTAGGCCAGCTAGGGATTTAGGTAACCCAGTTACAAAATCCATGGTAATGTGCTCCTATTTCCATTCTGGGATCGGTAAAGGTTGAAGAAGTCCAGCTGGTCTCTTATTTTCAGCCTTAACTTGTTGGCAAACTAAACATTGGAAGACAAACGGGCTATCTCCCTCTTCATGCCATTCCACCAGAAATGCTGACAGATGTCTCGGTACATCTTCATGCCACCGGGTGAATTGAATACTGAGAACTGTGAGCCTCTGCCATGATCTCCTGTCTGATGTCGCCATTGGGTACACAAAGACGTTCTATGTCGAAGTGTACCGTCCTCATGAATGCATAACTCTGCTCTCCGTCCCGTTACACATTCTGCTCTAAGCCGCTGAAGCTTAGAATCCGCTGATTGCGCCATCTTGATCCTCTCAACTATACTAGATTGAACTTGCATGCCGGCTATCAATGCCACATTGGTAGGGAGAACTATCTCTATCTCCATCTTCTGAAGGTCTGCTAATAACTCTGGTTGCGCTGTTAGGAAATAAGCTCCAGCTCTTCTGCTCAATGCATTCGCTACTACGATGGACTTCCCAGGATGATACTGCAGGTTGATATCATAATCCACAAGTAGCTCTAGCCATCTTTTCTGACGCATATTAAGATCCTTCTGAGTAAACACATACTTAAGACTCTTGTGGTCGGTGAAGAACTCTACTCGATCTCCATAAAAATAATTCCTCCACAACTTAAGTACAAAAACCATCGATGCTAATTCCAAGTCATGGGTTGGATAATTCCTCTTATGATCACGAAGCTGACGTAACGCATAAGCTACTACCTTACTATGTTTCATCAATACGCATCATAATCCTTTGCATGAAGCATCACAATAAACTGAAAATCCTCCAGTCCCATCTGGAAGCGTAAGAATGGGGGTCGTCATTAATCCTTGCTTCAACTCTCAAATAAACTCTGACACTCTGCTGTCCAAGCAAACTGCACATCCTTACGGGTCAACTGTGTCATGGGTACTGAAATTTGAGCAAAATTTGATGCGAACCGCCGGTAATAGCAGACCAATCCTAGAAAACTTCGAACTTCTACGATGGTGCTGGGAACTGGCTATGTCCCTATAACCACTATCTTGGGGGTCAACTTCCACTCTACCTCTGGTGATGATATGACCTAAGTACGAAATACGATCAAGCCAATATTCGCACTTACTGAACTTCGCATACAACTGGTGTTCCCTGAGAATTGGAAGAACTACACGGAGATGCTGCTCATGATCCGCCTTACTCTTGCTATAGACCAAGATGTCGTCTATAAACACTACTACGAACTGGTCTAAATAGGACATAAAGATACGATTCATGAGGTCCATGAATACGGCTGACGCATTGGTCGCTCCAAATGGCATAACAAGGAACTCCCAATGTCCGTATCTTGATCTGAATGCTCATCTGGATGTCTTGCTCTCTAACTCTGATCTGATGGTACCTCGACCGTAAGTCAATCTTCGAGAATACTGTTGCTCTACTGAGTTGATCGAATAAATCATCTATCCTTAGTAGAGGATATCTGTTCTTGATTGGTACAGAGTTCAAGGTACGATAATCAACACATAATCTTGACGTACCATCCTTTTTTTTACAAGAAGCACCGGGCTCCCCAAGGTGATCCACTAGCACGAATGAATCCTTGCTTCGGAGTTCTTCAATCATCTTGTACAAAATCTCCAACTCTAAGGGTTCCATCCTATAGACTCTCTCTGACACTGGTATCGTCCCTGGAATCAAGTTGATAGTGAACTCTATCTCTCTCTCTCGATGGCATACCTGGAAGCTCTTCGAAAAATACATCGGGAAACTCTTCTACTACTCTGGGAAACCGAACTGCCTCTTACTGCCATCCGTAAGACTGGGGGAGAAGGTTCAACTTTGCCTCTAGAAAAGGAAAACTCCCGTCCGCCTAGAATACCAAAAATAATCCTACCAATATGGCAATCTATTCTAGCATACTGATTCTTCAACCAATCCATTCCTAGGACCACATCATAATCGGCCATCGGGAATTCTATCAACCTAGCGGAAAACTCACTACCGCTAACTACGATTTGACACGAGAAAAACACTATCTACTCCCATAAGACCGTTACCAGTAAGTATATTGAGCCTTACTGATAATGACTCGGGTTTCAGTCCTATCCGTGTCGCGAAACGTGTAGACATAAATGAATACGATGCACTCAAATCAAATAATACTGATGCTAGAAAAGAGTTAACAAGAATGGTACCTGCCACCAAGTCACCTGATGCCAATTCTTCTGCCATGGTCAGAACCATAACTTGTCCTTGTCCTCTTGGTGCTGGTCCCCTCTGCTAGAAACCTCTCTGCCGGTTCTAATTCTGAGCTTGGGCATACTGTTGAGCCGGAGGCGGCAATGGCCTCGGAGGCTGGTAGTGCTGCTGCACTGGTGCTGGACCCCTAATCCATGGACTAGTTAAGGTTGATGCCGATGAACTGGCTCTATGCGAACATGATCCTATCTTGTGATCCGGTACCCCACAAGCCAAGCACAATCCCTGTGCTCTGTGACACTCTGATACTATAGGCCCTGGCTTTCCACAATGAGAGTAACCCATTGCGAAGACTGCTTCTGTCTGCTGCTGAGGATACGTCGGTGCCGAGTGCTGAACCGACAAGGCTGTAGCCGCCCTCCTAGGAGCTCCAATAGTCAAAGCCCTAGCAGCAGGGGCTGGTGCTGATGACTGGGATATCTGTCCATGAGATCTCTTTCTTCCTCCGTCTAGATCTACTATCCTCTGAGAAGTATACTCATGCCTCTTCGCTGCTCGCAAGACGGCATCAAACGTCGTGTGCTCAAACTGTTCCACTGATATAATGATCTCTAGGTGGGGTTCCTGCTGGAATCGCTAGGCTCGATCAAATTCGGTTGCCACCAAGGTAGGAGCAAACCGACTAAGTCTAAAAAACTCGACCGCATATCCATCGACCATCCTTCCCATATGCTTAAGATTAGTGAATCTTGTTTGCAGATCATACGATCTACTGCGTCAAAATACTTCGTCTGGAACTTGTTGTTGAATACCGCCCATAAGACAGGCATTGCTAACCCAACTGCTAGCATCGCCCACCAGCTGCGGACTAAATCCAATAACTGTAGGCGCACAACGGCCACCTTCTCTTCCTCAAAAATCCTGGCTGCCTCTAGGATAACTTCCATGTCATGAAGCTACACATCGACAACAATAGCATCTTCACTCCCATCAAAGAAGGGAGGGTTCGGACGCTTGAAGGTGTTGGCCGCGTTGTTCCCTTGGTAACCAACTCTGCCTATGGCATCTTGTACTGTCTAGTACAGGACATCGCCCCGACGATCTTATGATGCAAGCAATTTCTAATAAGCCCTACCATGGTTCCATTATCAGGCTCCACAGGCTGAGCTGGATGAACTGGTGGCTCTGGATCCTCGAAATACATGACTCGGAAAGCTTCTCCAGAGTGCTGGGCTTGGTCCCTAGGTTGCTACTGGTTCACTGGAGGTGCTCCACCTTGATGATCGGTAGGACCAGGAGCAATGCCACTGAAGAAATGACATAAAAACAATAAGGAAGGACCGAAATAGATCAGGGATATAAGCATGTGATCAGGTGAAGATTTCAGAAAGATTAGAAGACACGAGTAGAGATCAAAGGCGAATACTGATTGAGACATCTATTCAGTAAAATCCTCACACATCTTGATTTATAAGACCTGCATAGGCCACCACTTAAATCGTATCATGCTCCAGAACCAGAATACTAGAGAGCGGAGGACAGACACAACCAGCTATGTACATTGAAGTGAATCACACCTCACAATACGGTCACGGCTGTCTAGATGTATAAGAGTTTATCCACAAGCCAACAGTCTCTTATGGTCAAGTACAAGCCTAGTGTCTCAATCTCAAGCAAACAAGTAATGTAACAAAATGGTAGGTCATCAGATATACAAAGTAAGGCATCCCAAGTATTACATATTCAGATAATCATGAAGCTGGTCATACAAATGCGAAGACTAGCAAGAGTTCAAGTCATACATGATCAACCCTAGGATTTATCAATCATGTTACAGCCCTTAGGCAGACAGGAATGTAAATTCAACACGAGCTAACACTTGTTCGATGGCTAAACGTCTCAAAAGAATAATTTTACAATTAGAGTGGGAGGGCAAAATAAACCACTCGTTGCCAGAATTTTTTCTAGTGTTCACCATCTGGCTGGAAGGCTGGAGATCCTTGAGAGCTACTCTGAAATCTGGCCATACAAAACCAGCTGGTCAGACCCCAGAAAGAGCAAGTGCCACAAGGAGGCTTTACTTAAGAACTAAAACTAGCACGTCAGAACATAAACAAGAATAATAACAAGAAAACATGAAATGTAAATAAGGCAACAAATGAAGAGAGGGCAAGAAACTATTTCAGAAGCCAGGTTACAATCCTTAAACCAAACAAGGATCGGGTTATAACCCTCGCCTGAACAGAACCGGGTCTCTACCATTTAATGCTAAAAGTAAAGCGTAAACAAGCATATCCTGAGATAGCCATATACTAGATCTAGACAAGACTAGACAGGAATGGACTCCATATAACATTCACGGCCAAGCAAAGAATACGACTTGATACTTTAACTAACTAGGATTATCACAAGCCTAGTTACTAACAAGATGCATTAAGATGTTCCAACAACCACAAACCCTGCAGACTTAATCAGGTTATCCAGTTACAAGTTGAGAGAGTTGGATTAGGTAACTTGGGGGTGTAACACATAACAGTGTGCTAGAAATGTGCCCTACTCGATGGCAAGCTACAACTAATTAAATTGCCCAGATAACGGGACTGCCTGTAGCTGAGAAATCTCTTCATGAACTACTTGATCAATCTAGTCATTATCCTAGTCAGATTCAGTATGAATTCCTGACCGTGGCAACCAGGAATTCATGTCTTAGACATGATGCAAAATGAGACATGTAGCTTATACAAGCACAAACACCCACGGATCAAGACAAGAGTTACTTAGCAAGTCAAGACAGCCGTCACAACAGCATATCAAGATTATCATGTTAGGTTTACTTGTCAAGAGTGTACCACGATGGGCTATTATCATGAATTATCATGCCAAGGTTGCTTGTCAAGAGTGCACCACGACGGATTACTATTTAAGAGTTATTCATGAATGAGAGAAACTTGCATAAAATAGCTAGTAACATATGCTTGAAGCTAAGAAAAGATCTATAACTTTGATGTTGGGAGTTGGAAGAAATTCTGGCCACAGTCCAGCCAAATAGGACATAAAATAGCCAAATATGCGGTATGCACCACTATACGGCCAGGCACTATGCAGATATGTGGCCAGGCACTATACAGCTATGCGGCCAGGCACTATTTAGCTATGCGGCCATCACTATACGGCCAACACTATATAGCTATGCGACATGGCACTATGCAGCTATGCGGCCAGGCACTATGCAGCTATGCGGCCAGCACTATACAGCTATGCGGCCAGCACTATATAGCTATACGGCCGGCACTATGCAGCTATGCGGCTAGCACTATGCAGCTATACGGCCAGCACTATTCATCGTCCCTGCCAGAACCAGGACAAATGAATATAGAAGATGTCCAAATCTTATTTTGGCCATAACTTCCTCAAAATAAGTCAAAATTTAATTTTTCAAAGGTCTATTTTGGGTAAAATCAGATTCTCTACAACATAGAACAATCAAAACTTAAAATAATAAAGTTTGGTAGATCAAAACCAAGAAAACCGAAAAGGCTACAAACTTAGATCTATAAAAAAATCTATTCTAAACCGAATACTCCAAGTTCTAAGATGCCTAGAATCGTGTAGAGAAGAAGATAGAACAATAAAATGAAGATCCATCATGAAGCAAGTTGCACTTGCCTAAGCTCTCTATTGGTGGGGAAGAGTAATGGAGGAAGAAGAAGAAGTAATGAATGAAGAGAGAGAAATAAGGGGTGGTTGGGCTTTAAAGGGGGAGCGTTTTCTCATAATAAACCAAGCCCAATCAAACCAAGCCAAACCAAAATAAACCAAGCCAAGTCATGACCAACCAAGACTAGGCTAGCAAGTCAAGTCCAACTACGGGTCACCTGACAAACGTCAGAGATCTCGTATACGCATACGAAAATACGTATCACAGGAAACAGAAGTGACAGGCGTACAACGAATGTACGACACAAAGGAAAGAAGATATATGTGTCAAAATGTACGTGTGTGCACATGACTCATAAAAGATGGCTTCGTGGCAAACAAGAACAGTTGTGACACGAATGTTGTGACGAAACTGTCGGATGTCGCATGGTGCCTTCAAAATGTTTATGGCCTTCGGGGCGATCAGTAATGAACATTGATTCAGTCGGGGCATTATGCCAATAGAATAGGGATAGAAGAACTTATTTGGTTGTATGAAACTCAGGACGTGTTGTATATGGTCAATGGACTTGGATGTACGGCCCACGCACGGGCATGCTTCCCTCGAACGTAGAATAGTCGAGGCGCCGGGAGCGTTCGACCGCGGAGTGAGTTAAGGGGTATTGATGGTGCACTTCATTCGGACGGGTTGTGTCCTCCTATTGATGTGATAAGCCACAATACTAATAAGTTTGGGATCCTTTGGATATTGGGCTAGCAACCCGTGCCAAAGCGATCGCCAACTTACAAGTTAAGATACAGTCTATTACGACGTGGAACGCCGTGACCTTCATATAGGTACGTAGGACCGATAGGCTAAGACTAGCATTGGGTGCAGGCGCAGAGCCTTCCACCCTTATGCTTATGTTAAGTTTGCTTGGTTGGCTGCGTGATTTGTATGATTGGTTATGCAAATTTCTAACGATTGCAAGCTACGTGAAACAAGACGGAGATGGACACGATCACCATATTTATGTGCATATTATGTCTAACTGTATCTGTTGTAGGGACACGTATTGGACACAATTATGATTCAATTGCTATCGATAACTGCTTGAATATTGCCATGAAACTGATCCTAAGGCTAAATAGAAAGATCACCAAATAAGATGCATGTTTCACTAAATTTACTTAGTATTGGATTAGTCGAGTGGGTCTTGATAAGTGCAGCGAGGATGAAAGCACTAATCCCCCACTAGTTTGCTCGCAGGTTCAGGATATGTTCGACTCGAAGCGGGGCTTGTCTTGGATGTGCCGAGGCAGGAGTATCCTTAGTATTTTGAGACAAGCTACCGTATTGGCGTTCGGACTTACGACATGTAGATGTTCGGCCGAAGACTACTTATTGGCTATAAAGAGACATAATGTATGGAACAATATAATCCTTTGTGAGCTAGAGAGATCATGAGTGTTGTAGCTAGTTGGCATATTCAGTTGGGCTATTCAAAGTCTTTGTAATCTTCAGTTCATTATTAATAAAAGAGATTCTTATTGTATACTATGTTTCCTTCTGCTGCTTATGTCATCAATTTGAGATAAACTTATGTGAACCTGTTATCTTGCCTTACACGAGCTCAACTCCAAGCTCGTGCGGCATCACACCCCAGTGAGGATGATGATTCGGGTGAAATCTAGCGAGGACGAGCGATTTTCAGGGTCGGGGCGTGACAAGTTGGTATCTGAGCGGTTCCATCCTTCGGACCGTGAACGAATCTCTTTGACCCTCAGTTGCTTCGCTATCGAAATCAGTTGACTCTAAGTTTTTTTTACAACCGCATGGCTCATGGATCTGCTCGACGCTACATTGGATGTTCCATACAATGTCTATATTAAGTTGCGTACGTCTGCCACAAGTATGTCATGACTATCATGCTATCTCTGAGTGCTATTGGAGAATGTTGGTTGCATAAAGTGCAACGAGTTACGAAATGTTAGTTGCCCGAAGTTCAATAAGTTGTGAGTCATTGGTTGCACGAAGTGCAACGAATAAGAGGATGTTGGTTGCACGAAATGCAATAAGATACGTATTATTGGTCGTACGAAGTGCGAAGAGTTACGTGTTAGGGTGCAACAAGTCATGAGTCGTTCGTTGCATCAGTGCAACGAGTCGACATATGGGATGATGCGTGTTATGTGGCTATGTGAATCGATAAAGAAGGTGTTGAACGGGGTTGAGTAATGACCTTGAGTATTGAGAATGAGTTGTTGTACGAGTTGCAACGAATGGATTAAGAAATCGCAGGGCGATTTGAACGAGTCGAGTTGGTCGCTAGTCGAATTTGAGCAGGCGAACTTGTGAGTTAGCCGAGTTAAATCAAGTTTCAAAGTAGGTGAACGTTTACGTTGACCGAATGTCACATTGAGCTTTGAGTTAGCAAATGTTGCGTTGTGATCGATATGATCGCCAAGGCACGGTTAGCTTTGATTGAATGTCTAACTTGAACTAACGACTGTGCACGTTCGTCCAGTCGTTGTACCAACTCGAGTAAGCGAACACTAGAGCTGGGATCAAAAAAGATCGCCACAGGATAGTTAACTTGAAATAGATGTCGGTCCTATACGGAGCGTAATGTCGAGTAGTGACTCAATTTCGAGTGGTATATGCAATACCACTTGTGCGATTAGCGTAGCAAAGCATCCGTTGTAAACGATAGCTCGATTTCTAAGTGGTATATGCAGTACCACTTAGCGGTAGCTATGTTGAACGGTTTGGTGACTTACAATAGATTGCGTCGAGACGATTGTGTCGGTTACGATAAGTTTGTCTGTAAGCCCCTAATTTTCTATATATTTTAAATTTATTATCATTTTTTTCGTTTCAAATTTTATTTAAGAGGTTTGGTTTATATTTTACCCCTAGCTTTTTTGTACATCTTTTCTGTAAATTAACTAGATAAATTATTATTTCTACGTGGAATTTTATATCGAATACATAATGAAATTATCATTTTTGGATTGTAGTAGGTAAATAGAGATGTGTGAAAAAATATATAATTTTTATAAAAATGATAATTGTATACAATACATTATAGGTATTATTTTTAATTAGAATATTCTTAAATTTATTATATTAGGTTGTAATAAATTAATAGATGTATATAGATTTTTAAATACTATCTATGTATATATGCAATATATAAATATATTTGAAAATCTTATGGTTCCATAGGTATTGTTTCTAAATGTTATTATAATTATTTCTTCTTAAAAGTATATGAGATTTTTATTTGAAATAGATTTTTTTCTAGAAATTTATTTATAATAAAAATAATAATGATCTTGATTTATAAAAATTTTAAAGTTATAAATAAGTTATTTAAAAAAACAATCTTAGTATGTGTATTTAGTTTAATAAAATAAAAGAGAGAAAAAATCAAATCAAAATGACCCATTGGTACTGTTCCCCGCGGGAACAGTACCATGGAAAGCCCGACCCCCTTCTTTGTTTTGCAGATTTGCAATCAAATTTTTATCAATTGATCAAATCCTCTCTTAATCTGGGGTAGATTATAGGTTATCAAATGAAATCAAGTATAAGATATGAATGAGTTTAAATTCCTCCAAAGACAATTTTGTAGACTACATCCTCCCCGAGTCTCGCCATCATCACAGCATACAGGGTCGACCTAAACGCTGTTGCACGACCGCACGTCTCGCTCACCATAGGTCAGCCGTTGCAGATCATCAGGCATCCCCCGCACGCGTAGGCCATTGGGAAGGGCACCACCGCTTACGCACAGCCACACGAAGGGACATGACCGCACGCAGCAACAGTTGAGAAGCAGCAGCAGGGAAAGCAAAGGCCCCACTTTGCAATGATGGTTCCCTCGCCACAGTCCACCGTTTCCTGAACCAATCCTTCTAATGTGATTACGAATTAACCTTCTCCAACTCCCTTCAGATAGATGTAAATCGATAGAAATCTATTGTTCTGAAATTTGAACCAAAATTGACGAAAAAGTTGGTTCAAACAGAACAGTTTTAGCACTCGAACCTCTGTCTTGGAAACCAGATTTTGATCGAGTCAATAAAAATTTCCCAAAACTAAATAAGACAGTCATAAACAACATATAGGACTCCAACACTCTTTTTACAGAAATTGATTTCATTGACAGAGCGTCGAGAAATTAGTTTCTCAAATTGACGAAAAACTGATTTTAAAACTGTAGAAATTTTATAAAAATCACGGATATGGCATGCACCCCGACAAATCGGGCAACGTGGTCATGAGAAAGCATCAAATGCATCGACTCCGCGACGTTTGGGAACTGACGGAACTCGATTTCGTTGTGTATACGACGAAATCAATATGTATCCATCGAGATACCCCCATATCGACCTTTGTAAACTTGGCCATAACTTCGTGTACGTTCGCCGTATCGAGATGAAACTTGTGCCAGCAGGACCATATCGAAATTCTGGTCATGTGTGCCAAGTTGGTCCAATTCTGAGAAGGTCGACCGGAACCCCTATTTGGCGGGCCCGCGACGACAAAATTGTGTACGGCCTGCCGAAATCCAACTTTGGACATACGGTTGGGTTCGTCTTCTCAAATCGGACCCGTATTCATGTAGTTTGACGACTTTAGAGACTATAGATATTGGCACGTATTTCGGTACAAAATGTATCTAATGACGGATATCGTTTTGATCCAAAATTATGATTTTGCCCCTGTTCCAAAATTAGACTTTTGGACATGCGTTTCCTAAATATATCTTTTACAACGGAAACGTTCTTGATGTTTGTTTCAGCATCCGGATCCGTTCGCTTGGCTTTCTTGCTTCATCGATTTGCGGGTTTGAGCTATTGGATCCTGCGCTTTTGCACACAACCTCAGCAAGATATTTTGCCATATTTACTGCTTATATTTAGTTGTATTTTTTTAGTTATTATATATTCCTGTCTTTTTATTTTTAATTCTTTCAGTTGATTTACTTGCTTATTTTTTGTGATACATGATGCAAGTACTAGCTTTATTTCTTCCTTGTCTTTAAGTTATGCATATGGACCTAGAGTTAAGGAACTACCATCTGTAGTTTATTGCATAAACCTTGACACAGTTGTACCACAAAATATGAGTATGAGTAGCATGTAGAGGTACTTGCGTGTTGGCTGATCACCCGTGCACATGCGTTAGGTCTAACTACTAATAGAGGCATGCCAGGAGACTTAGCAGTTAGTAGAGGTAAATAATCGCGGATGTGACTTAGATAGGTGCATAGGGAGGGGAGAACATTTCCTTGTCGTATGGGCTTCTATTACACATTTTTTGTAACCCAGAAGCTCCACTGGAGATACGAGTATGATAACCCCCTCAGGTTGGCCACTGACATTTTTGAACGTTATGCGCTTTGTTACTGGTGCCAAGAGGGGACTATACAAGATCCTATTTACAGCCAGGGCTCGTGCGACTAAAGGTTTGTTCTTAACTGCATAAACACATTAGAATGGTTAGGTAAACCCTAGTCAATGTCATGTCACCCCCGTTCCATTAGTATCTTGGGAAAATGTCACATCACGGTATAGTGCTACCCCTTGTCCTTATTTGGTTGTAGGGGTAGTCCACTGTTTCGATGATGAGATATTGAACCTTGTTACGATTGGGACTATTTTACGTTACTTGTGGCTTATGACATATTGTATATTCAGTTTATTATGGCATGTTCTTCTTGTATCTTGTTACGTCCCTCTGAGGACCTGGTAATCTCTCCTGGTGTGTGCTTCTGTGATATTTTCAGGTGTTCTATCCAAGGCCGTGATCTTCTCCATTCCTTCGCAGAAGATTGCCCTTGGGTCGACTTACTACCTTTCCTTCGCATTTTCTCTCGTGTATTATCCTTCTCATTTAAACGGTTGGTAGTAGATTTGTCTCCGCCCAGCTACATGTATAAATAACAAATTTCATAGTTGATTTATATTATTATTCTCTTATTTGGTGGATGAGATTTAGTTGTCTTGGTTTACTACATTTTAAGCTTATGTAGTTTCCATATATTGGAGTATAATTCGTATGCATGCAGTTGGCATGTCCACGTACTTAGTCCCAAGTATTTTGGGACTGGGCCGTTACATTGTCCTTAACAGACGGAATAGTACCGAGACTCGAGTAGGAATGACACGATAGAAGTCGATGCAAGTATGCTTCGATGAATTGAGTTGAACGATTATGCGCGAACTCGCATCATTGGATGATGAGTCGAACGAAAATTCGTTAAGTGTAAACCGAACGATAGGCTAAGAATAGGAGGGAATTTTGCGTTGAGAAATTAATTGATTCGGTCTAATTTGAGTTGAGCTAGTGCGAGGACTTGTTCTGAACAAGTTGAGTAGGTATGAAGAAATCGTACAAACGAACTTGAGTTAGCACGAAGAGTCAGTAGCACGATATGGAAGTACGAGTTAGGAATACGAGAGTGGGTATAAAGAACTGGAAATTATGTCGTTCGATGGTAACAAATAGCTAGAAATGACCGGATTGATCTTGACGTGTGCGAGACTTGATTCACATTCAAGTTCGGATGATAACAGTGATTGCAATGAATTGAAGTTTATGAGAAAAGAAGATATTTAAGTTATGCACATCGACGATGGTATTTAGGCATATCAAAGACGATATGCAATAACTCGAAGATACTTTGATCGAATGGACAAAACTATGTTGAGCATTGTTGTTAGATTAATAAGATGTAAGTTAAGTTGATGTCAGCTCGGATGATAACGGTAGGAATGCTTCGAAGAATTTGAGGATGGATCAATGTATTACTTGGACGACAACAAAAATGTCTTGATTGCTTCGACGATAACCACAACGTTGACGTTCTTGTCTTGTGCGAGCGCAACTCTAGCCTCGTACATGCGTCACGTCGAATTAGGATGACTATTTTGCGTGAGCACTATAGTGATTCATGTCCAGCGGGATGGTCAAACTTATAAGGCATGACAAATTGGATTTGACTTGTGGTTTGATGTCAAGATGAATTCGAAGATTGTTGTGATAAGCATAGAGTATCGAATATTGATCGTGGATAGATAGACTCGTACCAAGGTGAACAAATATTGTTCGGTTAGTGATATTGTTAACGGTAGTGCATGAGTGATTCGAGTAGTTACAGCGCATTAGTCGTTGGTGGGCAGATAAATTATGGATTGATAAATTATGTCGGATTGGATAAAGTTCTATAGGAATTGTCAAGAACTGATTTGGCTTCGAGATAGGATATAGCATGGTTCATAGTAACTGCCACTCATTGATGATCTTCAATTATCGAGCGTAGCTTCGGGGCAGCTGACCCTAGAAGACTTAACCGCCAAATCAAAGTAAATGTCGGAGACCGTAGGGCGACCCTAATGAAGTCTTCGAGGATGAATGATGATATAGTTCATATTGAGGATAAGTCTAAGAGATTGGTTATCATATTTCGGAATTAGCGAGTAGCCCTTCGACTAGATCGATATGGTCAGACGATTTACTGATCGATTGAATAAGTACGTAAATAGACTTGGTCGGTCAACGATCGGATAGATAGATGGACGGACTTAGCATAGCGATACGGAAGGATGATAGTAAGAAATCGTACTACGTATGAGTGCAATGAATAGGGGAACGACCCTAGAGATTGTGTCATAGAGCTTGGCCCATGTAACAGCTAAAGTCGCGTACGTTAAGTAAACGACCTATGTTGCAAAATGAACTAGTAGGATTGATTCGACATTGAGTAAGAAATTCGTACTCGATCGAGAATCGGAGATGAACGTACGTAAAGAGACCTTGGGTCGAAAAAATTGTTGCATTTGAGCATCGTAGACTCAAGTTGACCTCTTGTGTCGGAGAGATTAAGCACGATGCCTGGATAAGTTAACTAGCGGGTAGCCCCAGATGCAATACGTAGATAGTTTCGAGAACGTGAATCATTTTAAATAGTTGCGTATGATGCGTAATACGAATTGTAGGCGAAGAAAGTTTTGGACATGTTGGACTTAGTCCATGTCGTTGAGGCCAAATCTTATGAACGATTTGACGAAAGACTTGAGTTGTGCTAGGAATAGAAAACAATTTGATGAGTAGGCATTACGGAGAATTGTTGCGATCGGATACGCAACGACTTAATGCAATGCGTGCGTTAGATGGCCGGCGATAAACTTATGGGATCGAAGTTACGGTTTGAATCAAGTTATATGCAGAGATGTTTGGAGGATGAACATGAGATAAGTACAAGAAGGACTTTGAGAATAGATGCTAAGATCTGACCAAGTCGAGTACGAAATGGCTGGTGCTTGAGGATTTAAGGTGAGCCTGTTAGCTTTGTCCCGATATCCTACAACTGAGCTTGGCTGAATACATATATTGGTAGGACGCCTAAAATAGTGTATGATCCAAACTAAGTTGTATGATTAAACCGATAGTGGCACGAGATCGTGAAACGATCTGGCAAAACACTTAGATTGAGTGTTGGTTTTGGTTCGAGGACGAACCTTGTTTTGAGTGGTATATTGTAATGCCCTGTTCCGTACGATGCATTATGATGAGTCGTTGACTCGAAGAGTTACGTTGGCCCGAAGGAAAGCCTTGAGTCAATTCGAATCTATAAATCAAAATGATACAAAGCATAAGTCCCGTTTGAGCAAATACTAATTTTAATTGATTACCTGTGCAGGCTACGCTTTTACGCTGAATCATAAAAGGTCGACTTTTTGTCTTATTTACAACGTATCTGCAAAACCAAATCGTCGCCTTGCAACGAACTAAGACATAGGCACGGTAGGACAAATCAGTCGAATAGTTCAACAGAATGACTAAGTAAGAAGAGTTAGTCGTGCAACCAAGTTATGGAATCGAGCAGCATCAACTCGGCAAAACAACAAGGCATATCGGACTAAGGTGGGCGAGTTCATGACTCTTCTCCCCTACTCCTTCATGTCTAATAAAATGTATCCTTGTATGCGTATGCTACTATCAAGTTAACGAGCATGGCTCACATCTAGTGAAGGTCTTAGTGTATGTCGAATTAAGATAAAATATTAAATATTGAACAATTGAAACATCAAGTACACGAGTCGCGGTAGAATATTGCTAGAACATTGATAGAAAGTATTGAGATGTGCACAAGTGCACGGCTCGGAAGAACATCGAACACTAAGGCTTAGAACATAAAAATACGGTATCGAGGCGTGCATCGAATGCACAACTCAAAGAAAAGAAGATATATGTGTCAAAGTTATGTACATGTGTGCATGGGACTCATAAAATGGCTTCGTGGCGAACAAGAACAGTTGTGGCACGAATGTTATGACAAAACTGTCATATGTGGCATAGTGCCTTCAAAATATTTATGGCCTTCGGGACGATCAATAATGAACATTAATTCAGTCAAGGCAGTGTGCCAATAGAATAGAGATAGGCAAACTTGTTTGGTTGTATGAAACTCAAGACACATTGCATATGGTCAATGGACTTGGATGTATCTCCTGTGCACGGGCTTGCTTCCCTCGAACGTAGAATCGTCGAGGCGCTGGGAGCGTTCGACGCGGGGGAATTAAGGGGTATTGGTGTTGTACTTCATTCAGACGGGTTGCGCCCTCCTATTGATGTGATAAGCCATAATACTAGTAAGCTTGGGATCCTTTGGATATTGGGCTAGCAACCCGTGCCAAAGTGATCATCGGCTTACAAGTTAAGATACCAGTCCATTACGGCACGGAACGTCGTGACCTTCATATAGATAGGACCGGTAGGCTAAGACTAGGATTGAGTGCAGGCGCAGAGCCTGCCACCCTTATGCTTATGTTAAGTTTGCTTGGTTGACTGCGTGATTGTATAATTGGTTATGCAAATTTCTAACGATTGTAGGCTAGGTGAAACGAGACGGAGATGGACACGATCACCATGTTTATGGGCATATTATGTCTAACTGTATCTGTTGTAGGGACACGGTATTGGACCAATTATGATTCAGTTGCTATCGATAACTTCTTGAATATTGCCATGAAACTGATCCTAAGGCTAAATAGAAAGTTCACCAATAAAGATGCATGCTTCACTTAATTTACTTTGTGTTGGATTAGTCGAGTGGGTCTTGATCAGTGCAGCGAGGACGAAAGCACTAATTCTTCACTAGTTTGCTCGCAGGTTCAGGATATGTTCGGCTCGGAGCGGGGCTTGGCTTGGACGCGCCGAGGCATGGAGTCCTTACCGTTTCAAGGCGAGCTACCGTATTGGCGTTCGGACTTGCAACATGAGAGATTCGATCGAAGACTATGTTGGCTATAAAGAGACATAATGTATGGAACAACATAATCCTTTGTGAGCTAGAGAGATCATGAGTATTGTAGTCAGTTGGCATATTCAGTTGGGCTATTCAAATCATTTGTAATGTTCAGTTCATTATTAATAAAAGAGATTCTTATTGTATACTCTATTTCCTTCCGTTGCTTATGTCATCAATTTAAGATAAACTTATGTGAACTTGTTATATTGTCTTGCACGAGCACAACTCCAAGCTCGTGCGGCATCAGCCCCAGCGAGGATGATGATTCGGGTAAAATCTAGCGAGGACGAGCGATTTCCTGGGTCGGGACGTGACATCTGGGGGAATATGCCTCACTCTAACCACTTGAGTTAGAGGTCCTTGGTATATATATATATATATATATATATAATATATATATATATACACCAAAATTAATGTGGGGTCGTCTCCTAGCAAAGTTGGTCAACTCGTCTTTATGGAAGGAATTCCCATAAGATCGAACCCACCCACTCTAAAATATGCTCTATTAGCAACGTAAATTTGCGACGGAATAAAATAACGTCGCTAAATATTGAATATAGCGACTCCTTTTGATAGACATCGCAAATCGTCGCTGAATAGCGACGTTCAGCGACAAGAGATAAATTACGTCGCTAAATAGCGACGTTCAGCGACGTGACTTAAGTTATATCGCTCCTTAGCGACGTTCAGCGATGTCTAATTCAGACGTCGCTAATGTTTTAATATATCCCGTTCGAAACTTTCATTTCCCCCTTCTATCTCTTCCAAAAATTTCCCAAATTTTTTTTCCTCCGACGAGGCCCCCCCTCGCCGCCTCCCTCCTCCGACGAAGCCCCCCTCCTTGCTGCCTCCCAACTCCGACCGAGCCGCCCTCAGGTAAACCCTAACCCTAGCCCTAGCTATCTAGACACAATTTTGACACGATTTTGACCTCGTTTGGACACGAGTAGACACGTGTGTCACACACACATACCCCTAGACACGTGTGGTGTGCGGACACGCACACACACACACACATACCCCCTCTGTCATTCAGCACGGTTTTGTATTATATTTCAGGATTTTGAATGTTTTGTTATATTCATAGATATACATATGTATCAGAGATTTAATATAGTAGTATGTGTTGTATTCGAGTTATAGGTTTGGATTTAATTTTGAGTTTGATATTTTGAATTGATACTTTGATGTACTGTACTAGAGAGGGCAAGGATTATAGGATTATATGTATGTATTTGAGTTGATATACCTATGTATATAAGTATATGAGCTGTAGGAGTTAGAGTATAGGGTTATGTTGATTTTGGGATATTTGGTTTTCGATTGATCTAGTTTTAGTAGACTAGTGTAGTGGGTTGCAGTGTGGCTTTAGCTCAGTGACTGTTTGCAATGATTAGATGTTTGCAGCGGCAGTGGCATAGCATTTGCCCTGCCTTGGCATTGCCTTGATTTGGCATGGACAGTCAAATACAGTAGGCTTAGGAATGTGTTATCAGCAGCAATAGCATAGGAGTATGGTTTGGTATTAGTAGAGAGTTGAGGTGAGGTTGTGGTTAGGATTTGTGAGTGTAAGGAGGAGGAGGAGAGTATTAGTTGAGTTGATATTTTATCTTGAGGGATACTTTTCATAGGATATCTATAGGTGTTATATAGAGAGGAGGATTTATGCATAGCTTAAATTGATGATTTGATATATACATGTGAGTGTATGCTTGTCTTTGAGTGAGTTATTGAAGAGTACGTGTGTATATATATATATATATATATATATATATATATATATATATATATATATATATATATATATATATATATACACTAGCTAGAGTATCAATGTCATCCAGGGATTCACCTATAGGTCCTAGGATTGGGTTTTATGACTTAGAAAGGACTAGTTGACTATGTTTGACCTTTAACTAAGGCTTGACCAACCAGATTACATACTCGAGTATCAGTGAAAGCAGTTTAGGATTTGAAAACTAAAAATCAAATGAAAACCCGAACAGTTCACATTACATTACAAAACTTAAGTATCAGACAAAACCACATCTTCATTACGATTGTGCACGCACAGTCTAAATCCCGTACACGTGCGATTTCATGTCCGACATGCATCTAGCCGACACGAAACTTGAGGGGGGGCTTGTCAGTGGCTGCCCCCACCTCTGTGTCAAGTGGTTCGTGTCCAGGTGTCCAATTTATGTAGGAGCTTATGAAACGAATTTGTGCCTATTGGATAATTGTGTGTCCATCTTTGCAGAATTATTTCCAAATGGATATGAATTACTACTTGCGGAATCGTTCATGGATGTACAATCGTCATCCTGATGATATGTGTGGTGTGCGGGATGAATACATAGCGGGAGTAGAGCAGTTCCTGCAGTTTGCTAAAGCGTTCCCTCAGTACATGGACGGCACCAAAATTAAGTGTCCATGTGTGAAATGTCATAACGTGAAATATTATCCAGAAGTGGAAGTGACATATCATTTGTACTCGAGGGTTTCACGCCTAATTACTATCAGTGGACCGCACACGGAGAACTTGTGTCTTTAGCATCAGAGCCGGAGCCTTATGTTGAGTCGTATACGCATATGGAACCTAATTTTGTTTCAGATAATCATGCATACGACGACGGGTGTGTGAACATAGTTTTCAACGCTGCGGAGCCTAGTTTTGTTCATGATGCACCTGAGGAGGCACCGAATGTCGATGCTGCAAAGTTCATGGAGTTGCTGGAGAATGCATGGACTACATTGTATCCTGGTTGTGAGGATCATTCACCGTTGGAGGCGGTTACAAGACTGTTGAGCATTAAGTCAGATTTTAACATGTCGCAAGAATGCTACAACCGATGTTGGAGTTGATTATAGAGATCTTGTCGGTGGGTGCTAAGTTACCTAAAGACTTCTATTGGTCTAAGAGGATGGTGAGATCGCTCTGGATGGGATACGAGAAAATCGATTCTTGTCGCAATGGTTGCATGATGTACTACAAAGACGATAAGGACGCAGATGTGTGCAGATTTTGTGGTATTGATCGCTATAAGACAACTAGTACAGGAAGGTCTACCGATGCAAGAAGACCGATCGATTCAATGCACTACTTGCCTTTAACGTCGCGGTTGCAAAGATTATTTATGGTGAAAAAGACGGCAGAAAATATGAGTTGGCACATGCGAGAACAGATTGAAGGAGTGTTGGATCACCCGTTAGATGGAGAAGCGTGGAAGCACTTTGATCGAGTGTATCCTGATTTTGCTTCAGATCCGCGTAATGTCAGGTTGGGGCTATCTTCTGACGGTTTTACTCCTTTTGGTCTTTCGGGATCCCAGTATTCGTGTTGGCCTGTGATTGTCACTCCGTATAACCTACCGCCTTGGATGTGCATGAAGACTCAGTACATGTTTCTAACCGTTATAATTCCTGGTCGGACAATCACAAGAGGAACATTGATGAGTTGAATCAGTTATGGAAAGTAGGTGCTAACACGTACGATGTTTCCAGGAAGCAGAATTTTCAGATGAAGGCAACCCTTATGTGGACCATCAACGACTTTTCGACCTATGGAATGTTATCTGGAGGGAGCACTCATGGCCGTCTCTCATGTCCGTATTGCATGGACCGTACTAAGGCTTTTTGCTTGAAACACAGAGGAAAACCGTACTTCTTTGATTGTCATTGACAATTTCTGCCAAAAGATCATCCGTTCAGAAGGAACATGAATGCATTCCGTACCGGCATTGTAGAGAAGGGTGATCCACCGCCAAGGTGGTACGGAGCCTCGATATGGGAGGAGGTTAGAGATTTTCCAAGTGCTATCAAAGATCCTACAACTGTGTACAAGTGCGATGGATTTGGTAGAGATCATAACTGGACAAAGAGGAGCATATTCTGGGATCTGCCATATTAGAGTACCAATCTGATCAGACATAATCTTGATGTTATGCATATTGAGAAGAATGTGTTTGATAACATAATTAATACCGTGATGGACATAAAGGAAAAAACGAAAGACAATCTCAAGGCCAGGTTGGACTTAGAAGAAATATGCAAACGCCCTGCGTTGCACTTGATAGAGGAGAATGGAAAACAGTTCCTGCCGAAGTCAATTTTCTCAATGGACAAGGAGGATAAAGTAAGACTTTGTCGGTAGATCCAGAGCCTAAAATTTCCAGATGGATACGTGTCAAATCTGAGAAGATGTGCCGATCCGAAGGAAAATAAATTGACGGGTATGAAGAGCTGCGATTGTCACGTATTCATGGAGAGTTAATTCCGATTGCATTTCGAGAATTCTTACCGCAGGCAGTTTAGGATCCATTGACGGAGCTTAGCATATTCTTTAGGGATCTTTGTTCTAAGAAATTGCTCGTTGATCGTCTAGAAAAGCAAGATAATGACATTGTGGTAACATTGTGCAAGCTAGAGAGGGTATTTCCTCCTGGATTCTTCGACTCTATGGAGCATTTGTCGGTTCATCTATCCTATGAGGCACGTGTTGGTGGACCCGTCGAATATCGATGGATGTACCCGTTCGAGCGACATTTGAATCACCTAAAAAGAAAGGTAAAAAATAAGGCACGGGTCGAGGGTTCCATTTGTGAAGCCTATGTTCTCGAGGAGATTACAAACTTTTGTTCGATGTATTTCAAGCCTCATGTTGCAACTAATAGAACGAGAGCTTCCAGAAATGACGACGGAGATCATGAATATAATGATACAATACTGAAGGTATTCAATGCTCCAGGAAAGCCATCGGGTAAAATTAAGAAGAGATATCTGAACGATAATGAGCTAAGGGCTGCTCAGGTGTATGTATTACTCAACTGCGACGATGATGAAGTAGAGAAACTGGAGGGGTAAGTAATTAATACGTCTACATTATTTTAATAGTGTTGATTATTATACTATTACATTAATTGAACGATGTTCTTTTCAGCATATTTAATGATGATGTGAGGTCAGGTAGGCCACACATAACAGAAGAAGAACTAAAACAAGAAATGAGGCGTTATTTTCCATCATGGTTGAGTGCATATGTAGACATGAGAACTCTGTAATTACCTTTCTGTATATGCACTTGAGAATGAGCTTAATTAATTTTTTCGTGGTATTTAGGTCGATCGTCCATATGCAAGACTTGAGAATGAGTCTATTAGAACGCTAGCCAAGGGACCAATTTATACTACAAAAATATGGCCAAGCTACTGTGTGAATGGGTTTAGGTTCAAGCCAACAACTTGCCCGATCAGAGACAACTTGTGGATTTCGATTCCACCAAAAACTGCTGTTTGTGTATCAGATCTTCGAACTACAAAAGATGTTGATGCGGGCAACGATTTCTATGGCATCCTACAGGAGATTGTGGAGCTGACATATAGTTATGGAATAGAGCCTGCTAAGATTGTGTTATTCAGGTGTGATTGGTTCGATCCGATTGAAGGTCAAGGTTGGAAAGTAGACAAGTACGGTCTTGTGGATATAAACTATCGGCGTCGATATCAAGCCTATAAACCATTGTCCTATCAAGTCAGGCTCAGCTCGTGTACTTCACAAGTTATCCTAAACGGGGAACAACAAGGTCGGACTAGTGGGCAGTATGCAAGACCAAAGCTAGAAATACCTTTAAGATTGACGATATAGCTTATCAAGAGGATGAACTACCTCTTGTAACAAATATTATAGAAGTGGACACGACGGAAGTTCCTCATTACACATCTTATTGTGTAGAAGAAGTAGAATTATCTGAAGAGGAAGATACAGATGAAAGTGAAGATGTAGAGAAGGAAGAAGAAGAAGAAGAAGATGATGAGCTAAACGAACTAGATGAATTTTCAGAAGAGGATTAAATCTGTACGTTTGTTTTATCATCATATTTGACACTTTAGTGACACTTTTGTGACTATGATATTTTTCAAAAACCTGTGATGTCTATCATATAAATATGTATATTTGTTTTATTGTCATATGTTATTATCAGGTACGACTAGACCCGGACGACGCGGAGGATATTATGTTAGGCAGTCCCGTGTGCGTCAGGCTGGGGATGAAGATTCCGTACCTTCATCCTCATCTCCGAGTATGCCAGTGTATCATTCTGTTCCCGGTCCATTACCAGGACAGGGCAGTTCCAGCAGGTTGGCGACTCCTCCCTCGTCATCCAACATTCCTCTCGCGTCCAGCATTCCTCTTACTGACGGCTCTATGGGGAGAGACGACGTCGAGCATATGGAGGACGGCGATCAGACTGATCCTGGTCAGGTAGGAGGTGAGAGCGACCCTCCATGCGCTCCCCCGGACGAGATGCGTATGGAGATTTGGACGGACGGGCCTACGAAGTAAGTTAATTAGTTAATATATATTTGTCAAATGATTATATGTACATATATATATTCATGAAATTTATTATTGTATAGATATCGGCCTCCTGCAGAACAGAGACAGCTGGGGTTATTTCTGAGGCAGAACTATGGTGGACCTTGGATTAACTACTCAGATGCTCCCGCAGATAGGAAGGCCTTTTGGTTAGCCCACTTCAAGGTAAAAATTTATTTATTTTTAAATTTTAATAATAATTTGTGTATATTATACAACTCTTCCTATTTTACTTCTTGTAGAGGACCTATTTCTATCCACCACACGGACGGCGAAGATCGATGCCCAATTTTCTGCCGTCGCAAACAAGCTCATCTGTGATACGATCGATGACCAGAAGTCTCGTGATCGCTCCGGAAGCCGATCCATGGTTGAATCACGCCAGAGCAGTGGACTGCGATGAAGGCTAGATTCAGCGAGGCCATGTACCAAGAGCGGTCTGACAAGGCCAAGGTGGCGCGGTCGAGCGCCAGTAAGTGGTGTGGTGGCTCCATTCCTATGAAAGAGCATTTTCGTCATCTGGTACGTTTCCTATGATGGACATTATTTTATATATAGTTGGATAGAATGTTTAAAACAAATAATAGATAATATATTTTAACAGATAAAAAAGGTTGAGGACCCCAATATAATGACTGTCTTCCTGGTCATCCATCGGATGGCTAGAGAGTTCATTGACGAGAGGGCGACGCAGGCATATGTACATTCTATTCTTTATATTAATTTACTATAATTTAGAAAACAGGAAAATAGATATCAATATAGACTTTAACAAACACTTAGACGTTAGCAAACATTGTTATAGGCCGAGTTTCTTCGGCTACAAGAGGAGGCGGCTGCTGCTACTAGTGCGCCAGCAGAGGGAGGGGCTGGTACTTCCTCTCACCCGCCTACAGCTCCATCGCCGGACGACCTCTGGATGACCGCCGTTGGTGGTCTTCAGAAGGGTACGTACTACGGTACGGGAACCTACGGTGCCTATTTGGCTTCAGAGTCATCCCGGGCCCCCTCTGTCAGTGCGCAGTCTCCAGCTTTGCAGGTGTCATCACGAGCTAAGGATATTGGTCGTCATATCGACGAGCTACGTCGCGAGTTGCAGCAGCAGATTTCTGATCACCATGTCGCAGAGCAACGATCCGACGATCCGATGATCACCGGACGAGTTGATGCGGTCGAGTGCAGTATACAAGAGCTGATGAGTCGGCAGCAGGCTACAGCTGCCAGCTTGCACACGCTCACCGAGTCTACGGAGCGCACAGAGCGTAGACGGGTCGAGCTAGAGGGATCGCAGAGGACCATGTCTGCCTCGCTCACTCAGATACATACTTCGATTGAGGAGAGTTCTCAGAGGATGGTGAGTACCCTTGCTGCGCATGCTGAGCGACTGCAAGAGCTGGAGCAGATACATCCTCCCGGTCCATCAACGGCGCCGACTCCAGACGTTGCACTGCCTCCTACTGCCCCTATGGTGCAGCTCACACAGGAGCAGTATGAGTACATCTATCTCAGATGCGCAGCAGGGGTCCTCAGTGATCCAGTAGATTTTTTAATCATCTTTGTATGTATTGGCCCTATGGGTCCATTGATCATTGGTACACTGATTTTCATTCTTATTTGACTCCGTTGGACATGTATATTTATTGAACATGTATGTTTGTGATATTTACTTTGTTGGTATTTTCATTGAGTACATGTATGATATTTAGTTGTAGACTGTTATGATGGGAGACTGTTATGATTGGAGACTGTTATTCATCTATTAGTTGTAGACTGTTATGATGTAGACTGTTAATTATGATGATATCTGCGACGAGGATGACAAATATACCTACGTTGTGTTATAAGCGATAATCTGATATATACAAAGGAGGTGCTGCCCAAATTTTAAAAAAATATAATGTGTATTTTTGTGACGATGTGTGTCTGTGTTTACAGTGTATGTGAAATACAGTGTTCGAAACCATCGATAGTTTCGATTATTGTTGTATGTTTTATCTTGGACAGAAAGAGCAACAGTTCAGGGTGTACTTCTGAGAGCTTCATTTTCACATCATTCACTTTCTCGGGACGTCGTAAAGGATTCCGAGAAGGTGAAGGACGTGAAGAGGAAGCTCTGAGAAGTGCACCCTGAACTGTTGCTCTTTCTATCCAAGATAAAACATAAAATAATAAGCGAAACTGTCGATGGTTCGAACACTGCACTTCACACACACTGTAAACACAGACACACAGCATAACAAAAATACACATTATATTTTTTAATTTTTTTTATAATATCTGCGACGTATAGCGACGGTCTGCGACGTATAGCGACGTATCCTGACGTCGCTAATTAGCGTCGTTACGTCGCTATCCGTCGCTCAGTAGCTGACGTGGCAAAGAGTTGACGTCGCTAATTTGGTCACTGTACGTCGCGACACTACTGACGTGGCAGGCATGCCATGTCAGCACATAAAGAGAAATAACGTCGCTAAGTAGTCGCACTACGTCGCTAATTTGGCGACGTACAATTTCGTCGCCCTCCGACGCTAAATTTGCAACAACCCAGCGACATTTGTGATGACATCGCAAACAGCGACGGAGGGCGACGAATTTGTCATCTACGATTAGCTTTTTCGCGACCTTCATGTTTCGTCGCTAAAGTCGTCGCTAATTATGATTAGCGACGTATTTTTCTTAATTAGCGACGTATCCTGACGTCGCTAATTTGCCTTATTTTAGTAGTGACCTAGCTATCATGTTTACGCGGCTTTGATGAAGTCAGCAATATGATACTTCTCCTAGGGATTCTGGTGCCCCTCATGGAAATTCTCAAAGAGAATTGATCCTGTTGGGTTGTATCTCGTTTCTGGTTGAGCACTCAAATATTGGAGGGGGGGTGGCAATGGAGTTGGTAATTTAGTCCCACATCGGTTAGGAGGTGGGATCATGTGGTGTAGATAATTGGAATTGGTTCAGGGCTTACATGAGAATTCTCTTTTAAGACATATGGACCCAATCCAATATCGTACCTCATGGGCCAACTTCGGTTTGGGTCACACCGCGCTCCCAACAAGTGATATCAGAGCCCATGGTTATGAGGCTAGTTTGGACGGCTCTTATTGGTTCGAGACAGATAGTGCTTAACGTTCATGTGTATAATCGGATTATACGGGTTCTTCTCAAGGTGGAGTAGAAGCATCAACTACCCCAAATTGCCTTAAAGATGGATTTGACAAGCCCAAGGTGGAGCAAGACGTTGTGGTTGGCACACAATTGTGGTGTGGATGAACGTGTCGATTTGGTTCTGTGGTCAAACGGATCGAGATGTGAATATGTTGGATCTCCTGGGTGCTCGACTGGCAACGAAGCATGGGTGCTAAGGTTGTTCGGCTAGCGGGAATAGACAAACGTAGCAAGGTGGATCTAAGGTGGGCTCAAATTGAGGGTGACAATGGAGTTGGTAATTTAGTACCACATCGGTTAGGAGGTGGGATCATGTGGTGTAGATAATTGGGATTAGTTCAGGCCGTACATGAGAATTCTCTTTTGAGACATATGGACCAAATTCAATATCGCACCTCATGGGCCAACTTCGGTTCGGGTCACACCCGCACTTCCAACAGATCCGACTAAGAATTGTTCCCATATTATCCTTATTCTTCTTCATCTTCTGTATTGTTAACATGTCCTCGTGCTCCTTTAGCATATGCCATTGCAAATTGTTCACTCCAGACCATCAAAATCCCCACAAATGTAAGAGTTAAGGAGAACATGTAGTTTCTTATCAGGAGAGATGTTGGATCGACACAAATGAAACGTTAATTCAATACCCGATAACTTAGAGGGGTGCTTCTCCAAATAAGAGGACAAACAAAGGTGAGTGAACTATTTGCAAAGTAAGATTCACTATCCAGGCTAGTTTATGTTGATGAAGATGAAGTGCAGAGTTATCTAAGTTCAGAAATTGCATTATATACACAAATATCACTTTCATGGTTCTGTATGAAGGGAGAGCAAATGGGAAACACATGACAAGCTTACTCTTGGTAGCTTCAATAAATATAGTACAATTGGTTCAACTAGATGACCACCCAAAACCAAGAAACATTAATGGAACCAGTAGCCAAGCCCACAACCAAGAATAGAACCATCACAATCCCTGCGGGCGGTTTCCGAATGATGTATTGGCACAGCTTTGGGCGCAAGAATCATCAGAACAGTCGTTAAATACCCATTGGTCAATCCGAGAAGACATGTCAGTATAGAAACTGGGATTTCAGTCCTGAAGAATCGAGGACCATGTAAGCAAGCCAGGAAAAGGGGATAAAATGCCAATCTTCCAACAGATGCAGCAACCACTAAGTTTGAATTCTCAGGGAGATAGACCGCAGGAAGACTCTAATTCCCACAAGATCAAAAACATTGAATCCGGCCATCAGTAAAATTGGATACCAGTCCTTGAGGGCCTCAGAGTGCACATCCTCGGTGAGGTATCCTGGAAATATGGAAATGGTGAGCAAGATCCCGAAACCAAACCATTTGATTCTTCCGACAATTTCCCACTGGGTCGATCTCCAGGCAGATCCACTTAAGGAACCATTCCGGCCGATTCCTCTCTTCTTTCATAGCTTGCAATTTGATCTCTTTGTAATATTGGACAATAGGAAGCTAGTCTGCTACATTATAGCAAACTAGACAGATGACCATGAATATATATAATATATACTAACAGTGAAGTAAAGATTTGCACTTTTTCTCAAGCCATGAGCATCTTGTGGATACATGGCTTTGGTTATAATCCTCATGGCTGAGACGAGAACACCTGCAAGAACGTAAGCTTCCCATTGTTAAAGATGCATGGTCAATTATTTATGGCGTGCTGCTGTCACCAACTTGTAAGAAAAACTCGAACATGAGCAGATCGGACACAGGTTACTAGAGAACTAGAAGTGAGTAGCAACAAGCATAGACATAATTGTCACTTTCATCTTTCTGGATCAACTTGCGGTGATGGGTAACTAGAACAATATTTTGTCATCAGGTAATCAGAATAATTAATTATATTCAGCAACATATATAGCTCAACTGATTGAAAATATCATCTTCACTGTCAACGCTGGTGTTGGAATCAGGTCATAAGAACAGTACGTACTTCCAGTTACCATACATGTCTCGTCTTTTGATTCAACATGAGCTGATGAACTTTTCATACTGGATGACAAGTTTACATCATCCGTTGCAACCTTTGAGGACCACTAGATCTCATCTCCCTTAGATTTCCTAGATATATGTTGTAGACTCTAGGGATGTTAATCCATGAGGCAAAACAGACAAGTCAGTCACACAATCTTTTGTCAGATGCCTTTGCGTGAGTTTGATTTTAATAATGATGAGACGAGGTTAAGAAATTAATTTGTTCATCGAGACAGGGTACAGATAAGAGATTTTGCAGGCAAGTAGGACCTGTACTCATGAAATTAACTTAGGTTGAGGTTGCGGATGGGTGGGTGTAATAACCATTTTCCGTAATATTGTTTATTATTTAAATATATTTTTATGAATTATAACAAGTATTCTTGAATTTTATATTTAAAATAATTTCCCATATTTTATATCTTAAGAATGGAAATTAAATAAAAAAAATTTACAAAAATAATTGCATATAAACCCTTTGGAGAAGTTTGTAATTTTCAAAATAGCATGGACACCTAGTCATGCTAGGTGTCTTCATGCATGTAGGGAAGGGACAATATAAGACTTTTTACCTATTTTTAGTAATCATTACGTTTGTTAGATTTTTTTTATTATGTATACATATATAGATATAGGAAGAGAGGTTGCATTCAAAAACCCTCTCTCCCTAAGGGCTTGTTTGGTTACTGGATTTTACTATTTGAATTTGGATTTGGAAATCCTCCAAATCCAAATCATAAATTTTACTATTCAAATTCAACTCCAAATCCAACTCCAACCAAACATAGGATTTGGTTTTATGATTAATAATTAAATTAGTCATGATCAATAATTAAGCTATTAATTAATTATGATTAATTATAGTTATTATTATAAAATTAATAATTAACGATTAGTAATTAACGATTAGTAATTAATAATTGACGATTAGTTATTATTAATTATAAAATTAATAATTAATGATTAGTTAATTTTTAAATAAATAGCGATTAATAATTAAAGATTAATAATTAATAATTAACGATTAATAATTAATAACTATAAATTAAATAATTAATAATTAACGATTAATAATAGTAATTATAAATTAAATAATTAATGAATTAATAATTAATAATTAACAATTATAAATTAATCATTAATAATTAACGATTATAAATTAATAATTAATAATTAACGATTATAAATTAATAATTAAGTAATTATAATTAAGTAATAATTAATAATTAACGATTATAAATTAAGTAATTATAATTAATAATTAAATAATTAACGATTAATAATTAACGATTAATAATTAAGTAATTATAAATTAAGTAATAATTAAATAATTAAGTAATAATTAATAATTAATGATTATAAATTAGTAATTAATAATTAATAATTAATAATTAAGTAATAAATTAATAATTAAGTAATTAAGTAATTATAAATTAATAATTAATAATTAACGATTAATTAACTATAAATTAAATATTTTAAAAATAGTAATTATAATTAATATTATTATGATTAGTAAATTATTATATAAATTATTATAAAATATGATTCTAATTGTGATTAAAATATTATAAATTAAGATTATAATAAAATAGTTATTAATAAATTATTAATTAATATTATAATTATTATGTTTATAACAAAATTAACTAATTAACTAATTAACCAATTTTTTTATTAATAATACTAAACATAGGATATGATTATTAATTAACATTATAATAATACTAATAAATTATTAATTAATATTATAATAATAATATAGTAATAGTAGTAAATTATGATTAATAACTAAATAATAAATATTATTTATTAATATTATAATAATACTAATAAATTATTAATTATGATTATAACGAAATTAACTAATTTTTAATAAAATTATTAAAGATTAACTAATTTTTAATTTACTAATTTTTAACAAAATTATTAAATAAAAAATGTATTAACGAAATCATTAAAGAATAATTATTTTTTTCCTCCAAAATCCAACAAAATCCAAGTTTTGGATTTTGTGATACTTTCCATATTCAAATCCATCTCCAACCAAATATTGGATTCCATGAATTTGTCTCCAAATCCATAAAAAATCAAATCCTACCTCCAAATACGATTTACCAAACGGACCCTAATACAACCATCTCCCAACCCAACCGAGCCTCCACACAACTTCTTCTGCTTCATTTTTCTTCTCATTCTTCTACACATGAAAACCACCACCCTTCCTCTACTCTTCTACAACCTTCACCATCTTCAATACCACCAATCCACCTATTTCTCCCTCAACTTCTCCTCACCGATTCCCACACTCGTGCCCGCCGACGCCGCCCGCGGCAGCTAACACCGCCGTCCGGTCGGCCGGCCAACCGCCCCTTCACCGTCGGTACTCCCTTCGGTGACCTCCAGCTCCACCACCACCATCATCTTCATCTCCATCCTCACCACCATCATCAAATCAAACCCTAAACCCCTCTTCAAAAAAAAAAAAAAAGAAAGAAGAAGAAGAAGAAGAAGAAGAAATTGGAAGAAGATGAAGGCTAAAACCCTAGTTCCAATCCCAAATCCAAAGATTTCTCAAGGCAAGCTCTCACCCATCCCTTTTATTTACTTCAATTTTTTGCCTATTGTCATGTCTTAGGTGTATTTTCTTTGTAAAATATGAAATTTTGAATAAACTATAGCTATTTCATAAATTTGTGACATAAACACACGTATTGACAACAATATTGACATGTAGACACGGTCTATTACGGATGATAGTCCGAACACGCAAATTGGATACGATTCAGATATGTCAAATAGATTATAGTTGGAATTAATAACACGGACACACATTATCAGTAGTATTTCGGATGTCCTAGAACACATGTTGGACACAATGATACTTCTTGGTAGTGAATCGGTGTATTGAGTCGAATTAATATATGCAAGATTTATCTTATGGAAATTATTCATGGCTGAATATATATGTATATGTAAAATATATTTTTATATGAGTATATCATATACGATTCGGCATCGTAGAAATTGAGAAGTGGTATAGAATACGATTATAGATGAGAATCGATTTAAATAAATATATGACATATTTACACTTTATTTTGAAATCAATTATATATATATATATATATATATATATATATATATATATATATATATATATAGCCTTGTCGGACACAGCATCATAAATTTATATATATTATATATTTGTATATCCAAACTTGTAGTCCTAGAGGGGTCAAATGTATAGGGCTTAATACATGGACATCATAAATTTATAGTTAGTGTATATATATTTATATATTCGTAGCCTTTTGGATTCCGATGTTGAACCATAACCTAGAATTTGGATTTATTACCAAATTAATTATCTTAGAAATAAAAATTTTGATATCAAAGGAAAAAAAAGGAATCATAAAGACATTACTATAAGGATATCCATCAAATCGGACTTGTGGTCCAAAGGACGTAAGAACTTATAAATTTAACATCTAATGGAGTTAGGAATGATCAGTATGACATTTTAGGTTAAGAAAGACCTAATACTCTAACAATGATATGTTTGGTTAAATGATATTAGAGCATTTTGGTCCAAAAGTGGACAATATGATTTCTTTGGTCTACTGAAACAAGAATTTCAGCACATATGTAGATTTGAAATTTCTTAAGATCGAAAAACCTAGGTGAATTAGAAGAGTATCAATAGTGTAGAATTGTCTTAGGCGTAACAGTCTAAATTTTTAGTATTTTAGCCATTTAGAGTAAATTTAGTTTAAATTCAGAATATATAGCAACACACGATCTCAGCTATATATATATATATATATATTAGTTATGTGTTTTATTTATAGTGTTTAATTCTTAATCAAGTGCTTGAATACTTAACTGATTAATACCTTAAATCATGATATTGAAAGAAGTATGCTCATATATGGTTAAATCTTGCTATGTGTTATGGATTTTGATTTCAGTTTTGAAATTATGCATTACTACCAAATAATTGTTAGTTCTGGTTTTAGTATAACAGATTGGGAGCAATAGCTAAATTGCTAAGGTATATATAAAAAGAGACGTGATAAATTTAGCCTAGCACTCTCGACTTTTCAGACGAGACTTACTTTCCTCTCATGGACTAAGTAGACCAACTTACGAGTCAAAGGTATCCTTCAGAGTCACTCGTAAGCAAAAATGAATACCAGACTATGCTATTATATCATGCATCAATTGGAATTGAGTAAACTAAAACAAATATAATATTTCATTTCATTACAAACTTAATTTACATGCTGGGAAAAAACAAACAATACATAGGGAATTTCCCTTTCGGGAATCCCTTTTATATTACAAGAAAAGGTTGAAGACTTACAGATACTCGTAAAAGCAGACAGATTTATGCACATAAAATCAGGGGATCATGAACTTCTTCACAGGAAGGAGGGATAGAGAGTGGTTATGTATACTGGTAGTCCAAGCCTTGTCCCCTCAGAAGCAAGATAAGTGTCTAATTTATAGGAAAGCAACATAACAAAAGACCACCAATACCCAAAAAAGGATCTTCTGGTAAGGGTAAAATGGACTTTAGGTATTGGTAATAGGTGGACGGTGGAAAGTGAAAAGGACTAGTGAGTCACAGATCGTGCCAAGGAAGGATCTGTACGCTGAATAAAAGCAAGTAGTGACTCATACAAAGTGACAAGATAAAGTGTAGCAGGATTCTAAGAATAGAAGATGCACATGGTCTTTAGGTTAGAAATCTTGGTACAGTAGGAGACACGTAAGATGGGTTCTTATAAAGCGGCCAATCTACATTGTCTAAATTATGTTCTGCTACAGAATCAAAAGACATGGGAGACATGTCACAATCTGGAGTCATGTCAGCAGTAGGGCTTGCAGAGTCTTGTCTGGATACAGAGATATCTTTTAATGGAAGATTTTGCATTGCTGACTTCTTTTCTTCTTTCTTGAAAAAATCCTTCATTCCAACTTCTATTGCTCTGGATACTTCTTCCATCATGTGTTTAGATTTTACCTTCTTTCTTCTAGCAATCTTGATCTTGGCAGTACCTTTCTCTTCTGATCTGTGTATTCCTTGAACTTCGTCTAAATTTTTTTTGAAGCCTATCAATGTCTTTCTCATGAGTCTCTGTCTTTCAAAAAATATTCTTCATTAATGACCTGTTTATTTCGGCTTTTGGACAAAATCGCAGCCATCAACGGATTTGATGTGTCTTTACCGGCTACAGTTTGAACTGGACTAGCTACTCTTATAATAGATCCAGCAAAATCTCTAACTTGGCTTTTGGGCAAAGCCACAGCCATCACGGACTTGATATGACTTTACCGGCTGTCGTTTGAACTGGACTAGCTGCTGGTATTATAAACCCAACAAAATTGCTTATTGCATTCAAAGGAGAATGCACATCCAACTCATCATTTTTATTAAAGACCAAAGGATAGATCTGTTTTTGTGGAAATTTGCTTTGGAAGTCTTTTCTTTCTAAATCAGCAATCTTCTGAATAAGCTGCTATTTTTCTCTGACAAGAGTTTGTATATTTTCATTCAACCTTTTAACAGTTTTAGAGAGTACCTCACAATGATCACAAAACAAAAAAAAATTCATTAGTATCATGGGTAATAGAAATTTCAAGAGGTTTGTCTTGTATACTTCTGAGAGATAGTGAAACAAAATAATTTGTTCCAAGATGTTGTCTTGCTAAGTCTAATGCCTCGGATAGATAATAAAATCTTTCGTAAAGTGAACTAGTAAAATCTTTTATATTCTCAAGTACCTCTATCCAGGTATGATATAAGCCTGGAACTTTTCCTCTAAATATTACATAAATTTTAAAGTTAGTTTTAGTCTGTCTAAATAGTTCTGATAATGCGTTCATGCTTGCTAAAAAATACTTGTGATCTTTTTTTTGAAAGAAATCCATAAATTATCTACTAAACATTTGTGTTCCTTTGTAAGGGATATATGCGACTGAGTTCTAAAAGAGATGTTACTATTAGGAAATACTAATAATTTTACGTTACCAAATCGTAATCTTTCTTGGCTATAAGAAGTTTGTGCTACCTGATTCTGACTAAAAATATTCTGATTACCACTACCATAGTGTTGGAGTATTCTTTGATCAGGAGGCATGTCCATCTGTAACATAAAATAATTATGTTAGATCAAAACTTATAATAAAATTTCCTAAAATTAAATTTTTTGTAATTTAGATGCCCGTTTGCTTTCTATTTCCACTATGCTTCCTAGCGAACTCTGATAAATAAGTCGACTCAGTATGTCTGCTGCTATATTATTAACCCCTTTGATATGTTCAAACGAAATTTGCAAACCAGTTTAAAGACAACGATCTATAAAATTAAGCCAACGTCTACGTGTAGAACGTTTGCTTTCAAGATTCATCTTGTTATGAAAGGCAACTATTGCCTCACAACTGTTCGTAAAGTAATCTCTTTTTTAGATATTATAAATAGCTCAAAGCTATCTAAAGCATAAGAGATTGCTAATAGTTCGACGTCTATGCTACTAATATTTTTTTTTTCTTTATATCTTCCGCTTGCATATATGCATATCTTTTCTGTATTTTTTCAGAATATTTGTTTGGTTTGGCCAAAAGGACTGCTCCCTAGATTACTTTCGTCTGTTTCTATTATTAAATAATCTGTGTCTAGAGGTAACTGTAGTTCCGGTAGTTTTTTAATAAGCGCTTTTATTTCTCTTATTATCTTAATATCTTCATGGTTAAAATATTTTTGTCCTGTTTGTGAAGTTTTAGCATACAAAGGACTAGCTATTTTTCCTAAGTCTTTTATAAATGATCTAGCATAGTTTATAAGTCCTAAAAATTGTTGTATTTCTTTTAGATTTTCTAATTTATCAGGAAATTCAAAAGCTTTTTGGGCTATATGTGGTTGGAGCATAATTCTTCCTTCTCCAATAATAACTCCTAAGAATTCTATCTGTGGTTTGAATAAATGAATTTTCTTTTTACTAATTATCAGTACATGATTAATAAACTCTGAAATAATGATTTGTAAATGTCCTCTATGTTGTCTATTTTTGCTAAAAACTTAAATATCATCAATATATGCAATTACAAAAAATTTATGTTTTAAGAAGATATCATCCATCTTTCTTTGAAAAATAGGTGCAGTCTTTAAGCCGAAAGGCATGACAAGCCATTCATAATGTCCTTCTGGACAAGTAAAGGCGGTCCATTCTATATTTTCTAGATGCATTTTTATTTGCCAAAATCCAGATTTTAAATCAAATTTACTAAATATCTTACAATTTTGAATTTCATTAATTAGCCGAGTCTTATCAGGTATAGTATATCCATCGTCTTTTGTATTATCATTAAGTCTTTTATAATTTATAACCATACTACTTTTACCTATTACTATCTCACTATGATTTCTTACTATAAAAGCCGCAGATCTATGAGGGCTCTCAGATCTTCTAATGATTCCTAACTTTAATAATTATTTAATATGTTCTCTAAAATCTTCTTCTTCTTGATTTATAGCATTAATTTTAGTTGTTCTGATTTTCTAATTAGGATTTATTATATCAAGTTTACATAATATTTTATCATTTTTCCAATATTTTAGTATTTTTTTCTCCTATTATTTCTATTTTTCTAGTTTATGCATTATTTTTTCAATATCTTGCTCGCTTACCACTGTATAATAATTTTTTTCTAGATGCAGAAATTCTGAGCTTATTTCATAGTTATTATATTCTTCCTCTTCTTCAGATGTTATTTCTTGTTCTTTTAGCTGGCATTCTCGTTTTCTTTTGCATTTGCATTCTTCTATTTTGGGTTCTTCTATTAATTTTGTCATAGTAGGTTCACCATTTAGAAAGATTGGAGTAAATAAGGTATGTTTTTGTAGTTGTAAATATTTTTTGCTTATTAATATGCTTCCATTGTCTTTGAGTAGAAAACATAATCCTAAAACTAGATCTATTCTAAGTTTAAGTGGTCTTACCCAAGTACTTTCTGCAGGAAGAGTGTACTCAATACTTTGTCTACAGTTAGTTTCAAAGCTAATTTTACTTCCTGGGATTAATAAGCTATCATACAAATGTAGCCCACCATCCATTTGTTGAGCGCTAACTGGTTTAGAAGCTTTAACAATATATCTTTGTGGAATTATATCTTTATCAATAATGCAATTACTACACCCTGTATCTACTAATCCTAGGCATCTTATCTGATAGTCTTTTATTCTTACAAGACATTTAACCTTTAGTATTTTCAGGTTTTCAAAATTGCATATCTGGACACAGTTTTGGGTTTATATAGGATGTATAAGTTTTTCTTTATTAATTACTTTTTGCTGTTCCATTATTTCTATTTTGTTGTTTACTAGTCTTAATTCATCCTCTAGGTTTTCTACTCTTCTTCTTAGTATTTTATATTCTTCTATACTGCATTCTTGAAAACTTTTAGGTATTTTGTCTATAGTTTTAGTTATTTCTATGCATTTAATACATCCTTCTAGGTAACATTTTTTATATTTAGCCCTTCTATCTTTGCTTGGATATCATTTACACTGATAACAAGCTATGTTAACATGTTATCAGTTCCAATGTTTACTTCCCATTCATGGCAGCAATCTTCTAAGCTGCTAAAGCTAGTTTCTATTGTCTCTACTAGGTCAAATTCTTCTAATTCCTCTGACCACCTTTCTGTATCATTTCCAAAACTATTTATAAATTCTTTGTCCTGTATGTCATTATTATTTCTTTCTCTTAATGATTGATCTTCTAATGAAATAATAGAATAAATAGATTCAGTATCAGAAACAGTTTCATCTATGTTAATTAGGTCTTTATTAGTGCAATCTACTAATGTGTTGTTTCTATCATGTTTATTTATTCTTTTAGGACAAGTTCTACTTAGGTGTTCTTGGCTCCCACAGGTGAAGCATTCAAGCTTATTCTTGTATAGTCTATTTGGCTTGAATTTTCTAACATGCTTATTTGGGTCTCGGTAGGGTTTCTTTCTATTAGATTTTCTAAGATAATATTTTTTCTTTGGATAATATTCTTTATTATTTTTATACTTATTTTTATATTCTTTGTTTTGTCTATCACTGGCTCCATAAGTTTGAGCTATATATATCTCTTTACAGAATCCATAGTCTGAATGTTTTAATTGTTTTTATATTTGGATTTATGTACATTTTTTAATATTTTAATAATATGTTATATTCTCTGACCAATTGTCCTGGGGTAGTTGTTTGGTTTTTCTTTTATGCCAGGTTCTTCTCTCTATTTATCGGCTATCTCTACTTCTAAGGCTTCCGGAAGTTTTCTAAACAATTTATCTCCTAGTTCTTGATTAAATGCATTACATGATATGCATGTATAATAAAAATAGGCATTCAAGAATTGTTTTATATAGTTCCATTTGTATATACTTAATTGTTCTAGTTGTCTTATGGCATCCTTCTGTACTCCAATATGACCTGAATTAGGGTCTTCTCCTGTGGCTAGACTATGAATCTTATTTACAAAATTATAAGGATTTTGCTCCTAACGCTATTAGGCTATTATATTCTGTTATCTGTGTACTTTTAAAGGCTTCCCACATAGCTCTTATACTTCCACCTAGATAGGTTTCTAAGTATCTAAACATTTCTTTTGGTTCCATATTATATGATGATCTATAATATTCTCCAACTAGAGTATATTTCCATACATCAATAACATTGGACCAACTTTGAGGGTCGTGAGCAGGTAGATTAAGGATTTGTGTCTCACCTTTAGCTTGAAATTTTACAGGTTGTCTTTTACCTTTGTTTATAAACTTATAACCATATTTATACTTATCTTTGTATTCTATGTATGATATTCTGGGTACATTTCCTCCGGTGTAATAGGTGGGTGATAAAGGAACAGTTTTATAGAATGGGGACGCAGATGTTGCCGTGCTAGTTTCTTCTTCAGCTAAATTCTTTTGATAGGATATTTCTGAGACATTTGTTTCCATTTCAATAATATCTATTTCTTGTGTAATTTTTCCTATTCTAATATTTTTTAGATTCATCAAAATATAAATATTAATCTTCTCTTGTGGACTTATTTCTAAAATGGATTTCTTCTAATTCTAGAAGTTCTTGTTTTGTTAGATTATCTAAATTTAGTTCTTTTGGATATAATATCCTATCTTCTTCTAGCAATTCGTATTCTATTTCTACATAGTTGGATTCTAATTATGTTTCATTATTTTCTGTTCCTTGGTTTGTTTGGGTTACATAATCAGTAAATCTTAAATTCACATGGCCATAGTGATCTTTATAAACCAAAGAATCTTTTTGAGTTAGAGTTTTGACAGGTTCTATAAACTTATCTAGGCTCCATTCCAATCCTGCTAACCTTTCTAGTTCATAGTCTAAAGGTTTAATCATCTTAATACCTTTACTACTCATTATTTGAACAACTACATCTGTATGTACCCTATATTTTATTTTTGAGTTTGTAGTACATCTTCCTAAAAATGTCATGTGTACCATAAGGTATTCTAGGAGCGGAACGTGACACGTCTTTTAGATGTGACACATACAAGTCTCGAAAAATAAAGAGCCTATGATAGGATGCATGTTATTCTTAATAGAAGGATTGTAAAGAACCTAGGATATGATGCATGTCTCAACAATATTGAATGTCACGTTGGAATTGTTTGGATAATCGAAAATGATGTTTGGTAGAATTAGATTCCATGGAATAAAAAGGTTCAGACTTGATCAATTACATTTTTGACTGGAAGTTCTCGGAAGATAGAAAATGAATTAATACAAGAATAATTTTGAGTTTAGCTGGATTCTTTTATAACTAAAATTGAGGTATAATACAGATTGAGATTCTAATGTAGTTATCCTGGCAAGTTATATGGTGGTAAAAGATTGATTGATTTCTTAAGAAGGGATTGAACGATATATGATAAAACACTTGTGGATTCGAATAAAAATAACGGTTGGATTTGGCCTAAGCATATTAATATTATATGGATGATATTGATGGATAAATATCTCGTTTGAGAAATTAAAGAACCACAGGATAAGAAATTTTTCCATATAGTTAAGAATCCTAAATTGAGACTGTCATTAAAGGTGTAAATGATATTCGAGGAAATCAAAGGTAGTATAAAAGATAGTCATGACCTGAAATCTAGACCAAGTAACAAGTATTTTTACTAGAGTGACTTGGTAGAGGATTGCAGAAAATTCCTTAAGAATCTTGACCTTGATACTCTTAGTAAATTTGGAATTCAGATTTGTCTCAAACTATTAAGGGGATAAGGACCATATAGCTGATTGGTCAATAATGATTTAAGATTTCTATTTAGACTGGGTGTAGTATGTTCTATGGGATTGGAATAAATATAAACATAGCTTGAAAGAAATATTGGGTAAGCTAGTACTAGCAATATCATAGCATAGGCATAATCAAGGTTCTAAACGGCGGTAGGCGGGTGCACGGCGGAGAGAGTCCGCCTACTGCCTAGGCACCGTCTAGGCGCCGCCTATGTCACCCTCATTTCCCGTATCTCCCGTATTTTCTTGTATTTCGTATTTTTACTCATATCTGGATTTTGGCATGTATTTTATTTTTTCTCGACTTATGGAATTTCGGTATTTCTCGTATTTTGGGTTTTGACCTGGCTCGGTTTTAATTGGGTTTGGGCTCGGTTTTGTTGGATTTGATCGGTTTGGTTTGGTTTATGTGTTGGAACACCTTAGCCCTAGCTCCCCCTTCATTCCACCACAACCACCCTCATTAAAACCCACCTAACACTCTCTCTCTTCATTCATAACCTCCATTAATTTCTTCTTCTTCTTCTTCCTCCACACAACTCCCCCAACCTATTGGCAAGTGCATCTTGCCACTTCATGAGAACCATATTTTCTTGGTCCATTTGCTAGATTAGGACATGGAGATCAACATTAGAACTTGGGTTTTTGTGATTTGAAGCTCCCATTGTCATAGATCTAAGTTTTCCTATTTTCGAATTTTGCATGGTTTGATCTATTTAAGTTGGTTTTCTATGAGTTTTGATGTTTCCTGGTGGAAGAGCATTCAGTTTCACTCCAGTTGGAACTTTGGAAATCCGGATTTGGAGTTCGGATGACCAAGTTATGGTGTTTTGAAGCTTTGGGTTCTTCCTTAGTGTTCTTGCTGTTTGGAGAAGACAGTGAGCAGCGTGCAGAGCTGTTTAGCTCACGCATGCTGAGCTACGCGCGCTCTTTAGCGCTGCGTACGCAGACTTGGGTACGCTTCTTGTTGGAAGCGTGTCCCCTGGAGCCTGCGTGACTTTTTATGCAGCTGCTCCCTTGAGCCTGCGTGACTTTTCACGCAGCTGCTCCCTGGAGCCTGCGTGACTTTTCACGCAACTGCTTCCTGGAGCCTGCGTGACTTTTCACGCAGCTGCTTCTTGGAGCGTGCGTGACTTTTCACGCAGCTGCTTCCCCGAGTGTGCGTGACTTTTCACGAACGCTGCTCCCCGAGTGTGCGTGACTTTTCACGTACGCTGCTTCCCGAGTGTGCGTGACTTTCACGTACACTGTGTCCCTTGAGCTTGCGTGACTTTTCACGAACGCAGCTCTCCTGCGTGCGTGACTTTCACGTACGCTGCCCTCCTGCGTGCGTGTTTTATTGCGTATGCACTCCTCCCCTGCGTGCGTGCTTTTATGCGTACGCATCCCCCTGGCCCGTATTTTGATATTTTATTAGGTATTTTATGCCCATTTTATATCCTTACGCCTTTTGTCATGAACTTGATTTTACTTAATATGTTTGGAATGACTATTGCACATGGCTTGATATGACAAGGAACTTACATAACACGATAGTGGCCCGTGGTGGCGCACTCCTGACAAGTGCCCTGACATGATTTATCTTGATAACTTGATAGTGGCCATGGCGGTGCACTCCTGACTTGACATGACCTGATAACTTAACTTGACCTGCCTTGACACCGTGGTTGGTTCTTTCTTGCTTGCTTGTTAATCCATTTGTCCAGTCTTGCATCATGTCTAGGATAGGACTCCTGAGTACCACGGTCAGGAGTACCTACTAAAATGGATTAAGGTTAATAACTAGAATAACACATTAGTCATGAAGAGATGACACAGCTACAGGCAATCCCGTTACCTGGGCGCTCTTGGGATCTGTAGCCTGCCGTCGAGTAGGGTACATTTCCAGCGCACCGTCGAGTGTTGCACCCTCTAAGTCACCTAAGGGTACATTTGTCTTCTGGGCGATGTACCCACCTGAATTCAACCCTAATCTTTCGTCCTGGGTAGCCTGGATGGTCTGCAAGGCTTGTGGCTGTGGAACAATCTCACTGCATCTTGTTAGTAATTAGGCCTGTGATAACCCTAGTTAGTTAAAGTAGTAAGCCGTAGGATCTGCTTGGCCGTGATTGATTGAATGAGGTATAACCAGTCTAGTCCTGTCTTGATCCCATGCAAGATTGCTTCCTGTCTTGATTGCTTACATTATTATCTTGTCGATAAATGGTGGAAAACCAAGCTCTGTTCAGATGAAGGGTTACAACCCCGGTCCTTGTTTGGTTTACGGGTTGTAACCTGGCTATCGGAATAGTTCCATGGTTATCTCGTCGTATATCATCCTGACATGTTTTCGTAAATTATAGTTTTAATATTAGCTTTCTTGTGATATTTGCTGGCTTTTGTTCTTATTTCGTGGCCCCCTTGTGGCACTTGCTCTTTCTGGGGTTGACCCAGCTGGTTTTGTGTGGCCAGATTTCGGAGCAGCTCCCGAGGATCTACCAAGCTTCCAGCCCAATGGTGAACACTAGACGGAATCCGGGCCAAGAGTGGGTTTTCCTTTTTGTCTTGCCCACTTGATTGTAAAACTATTCTTTTGAGGCGTTTAGCCGACGAGCACCTGTTAGCTCGAGCACTTTTACTTACTGTCTGCCTACGGGCTGTAAACATGATTAACAAATCCTAGGGTTGATCATGTATGACTAAACTCTTGCTAGTCCTAACATTTTGTAACGACTAGCTCCATGATCAGCTGAATATGTAATATCTGGGACGCCTTTTATTGTATATTTAATGATCATACATCTTGCGACTTTATTTACTTGTGGTGATTGAGACACTAGGCTTGTTCATGACCATAAGAGACTGTTGGCTTGTAGAAAACCCTCACATATCTAGACAGCCGTGACCGTATATCGAGGTGGTTTCCATTTCAATATACGTAGCTGGCTATGTCTGCCCCCGCTCTCCAGTATTCTGGTTCTGGGGCGTGACAGTCCCACGGTCTGCTTAGAAGTTTGCTCAGCGTGATTTCAAAATGACACTCGATCCTTCGTCCTGTGGCTTGGGAGAAGAAAGTTGGCCTAAGTTGCTAAGTTGCCATAACACTCGAATTAGCCAAAGTTATAGGCGTCGCCCGCATGAATACTTAATAAATCATGCACGGTCCCATCATCTAAGGCTTGGCATAGCCTTCGCATGTCCCGTGGTTTAAGTCATATTGCACGACTTATGGCTTAAGTCTAGGCACCCAAAGAACTTGGTTGTTCAAGTCGAACTTGTGCATGACACGTTCTCTCGATGCAAGGCTTGGCGTAGCCTTTGCTCATCGAGTCGTTGCCCGAATAAGTTAGACGAGAGTTGTGCTGTGTAGGTCCTAAAAAATCAAGTTGCACCCATCAACAAAGTCAAAGAATCAAGATATACATCATTCAATTGAACTGCGCAGAAGACAGATTGTGCAGCATTCCAATTGCGCAGACCAGACTGCGCACATATCCAATTGCGCAAGCTGATGTGGCAAGTGTCATCATTACCTGACAACAGATCAGATCGCCTGACAACTGACAGCACGAAAGACGAGGAAACCGTTCGTATATTGTGCAGCACAGTGCTCGAGGACAGCTGTCCAGTCTCATGCGCAATCCAGTTCCTGCGCAGTCCATCTCAGCGCAATCTAACTCATGCGCAACCCAGTTCGTGCGCACTCTGAAGCCTGCGCATTTCATCAAAATAACTGACAAATATACACGTGGCCTTCATGCCATCAATTGCTCATTACGTGGTAACTGCCTATGCACGACCATGCGCATTTCAATAATAATATGCCATGTGTCCAAGACAGTTGGCCCATGATCAAGCAACTGCCTGCGCAGTCCAGCCTATGCGCAATCCAACCCTGCGCAATATAGCCTGCGCACTTCAAAAATAACTGAAAGTTAGTTATTTTCAGAACTCTATAAATAGAGTTTCAAGTCTTCATTCAAGAGACACATACATATCAGATCATCCACATAGAGAGATCATTCTCTTCAGAGAGTTCAGGAGTTCTTGCCAAAGCGCTGCTGCATTCTTCAGAGGCTTTTTGCCTTCAACTCATCAGAGGCTATCGTCTTCAGTTTCAGAAGCTATCGTCTTCAAAGTTCACATCGTCCAAGGGATAAAGCGATCGTCATCTAGATCGGATTCCTACAGTTGTACTTTCCCAGAATTCTAATTGTAATCTTCTTTACAACGTTTGTATCAAAACTACTTTTGTTTTTGCAAACAAAATGGCGACTCTGCTGGGGATGACTTTCTCCTCCGACGAGGAAGTGACAACTCAATGTGACGTAGCGTCTATCGAAGAGATGCAGAAGACTTTGGTTGTGAAGGTCAACCAGACAGCCTATGAAGCCTTGATCAACTCCAAATCCACTCCTCGCACAGCAACCACTTCTGCCACAAGCAAAGTACGCTCGGTATGGATTACCAAGACTGCTGCGCAGTCTAATAGTTCTGCTGCCAAGGTTGCTGCGCAGTCTACCACTTCTGCCATCAAGACTGTTGCGCAGTCTACTGTGGCGCAATCTGTCTCATCTTCTCCTATGCAAGCTGCTGTTTCTAGTGGACAGGCTACTTCATATGCTGCCCTGTCTAAGTGCAAGACTCCTCTGCCCCTTGTGCAATTGGCTGCCACTTTCCCTACGCAGTCCAATGCTCCAGCAACCAAAGTGCATCCTAAAAGCTCTATGGCAAGAACTCCTGATGCGCAAACCACAGTGGCCAGAACCAAAAGGTCATCTGCTACAAATGTCAAAGCTCCTCCTGCGCAGTCTGTGTCTGCGCAATCCAAGAGAGACGACCCTTTGGCTAATCTCTCTTTCTCTCACAAACTCCCTGTTGCCCCTGCGCAATCCACTGGGGGCAGTCCTTTGGCTATTCCTCTTCCTCTCCAAAACAAAGGAAAAATGCCCTTTGGTCTTTTCTCAAGCTTCCTTGTCTCACGACTTGGAAGACAACAGAGGGAAATGCTCTTTAGCTAACCCTTCATCACAAAAAGGAAAAGGCCCTTTGGTCTTTTCTCAGTCTTTTTCGGTCTTTACCGTAGAAGACCAATCTGAACGCGTCTCGGCACCAATCAGTACAAGAAGTCTTCCAAACAAGGGTTCTTCTTCCCTTCATAATAAAAGAACTTGTACTGATCAGAGAGGTATTCTGCCCACTCCAGTAGCAGAATTCCAAGATCTTCCAACTCTCAAGATATCTCGGTCAAAATAGGGAAAATTGTTGGTGTCTCAAACAGAAGTCCCTGGGGGTGAATTTGCTGATTTAAGAAGTTATCTCAATAGGCCAACTTCGGCAAAACCCAAACAGCCAATGCCGAAGGTGAACCTGCATCAGAAGCAAACTTCCAGGATCAAAAATTCCAACACTTATGCCAATGAAGTGAGTACTTCCCTGTACACTCAAGGGACAAAACACTTGAAGAATCGGAATCATGTTCCAAATGTCGTCAAGGAACATATCCTTCAGACTTTTTCTCATACTACAATTGTTCCTGATCTCCGGGAACATCTCAGACAAAAGTGGGACAACATCCTAACATCTACAGTTCAACCATCTGATCATCATTGCAATCACAAAGTCATCATCCAATGTTGTTGCCAAACAACAAAACGATCTGTCTTCGATCGTTTGAACTTTGTGAACTCAGAACCAATGTCAGAAGATGAACTGTTGTATGCTTCTGTTAATATGGCATCCCGAGACACTGAGGGTAAGAAGTGTTCCAAGCACGACAAGTCTTGCCGTCCCAGTCAACGGTATCTAGATCTACTCCGAGAATCCTCTGAAGGAGTATTTCAACATACTCGATCCCGAAGCCGAGAAACAATCGGTCAAAGGAATCTTCGTCCTTCTAGTCCCCTCTCTACTTTTCATCCGGAAGATGAATCCTTCTCTGACTATGATGCCTACAGTGAAAGTTCTGACCGAACGATGTCTTCCACTGTACCAAGAGAAGTGACATCTTATGTTGTCACTGATGATCCAGATGCTTCTAGCTCAGCTAATCAAGACCAGCGGATAGCGGCACTGGAAGACAAGCTGAAGACCATAGCTGAAATGGTCGCCAGTATGCACTCTATCATTGTAGCACAACATGCAGTACCACCAATTGTACCAGCTACAAGTCCTGAAATAATAGCATCGTCGGTGCCTATCAATGCAGGACTGGGGGTAGTCTCTCCTCAAATACCTCCTGTACAGGTCCAACCCACACCAAGTCAGTCAGGTGCTGGGGGTAGTGCATACCATGCTGTTCCTCCTCCTCACACTCTGTCTCAACCTGTTCCTTCTTCTTCTTCCGAGGATGCTAATGAAGCGGTCAAACTCTTGCGATCTCAATTTGAGGCCTTCAAAGAGAAAGACAACTTGCAAAGACTGGAAATCAAACAGCCTTATCCAGTTGAATGGAAGGAAGTCCCATTCCCTCCAAAATACAAGATCCCCACCATTGCATAATTTGACGACAATACTTCACCAAGTCAATTCATCAATCACTTTGAGGTAATGACCGTCCAACTCCAACCTAACGATGCTCTTCTTCCCAGAGTGTTCGTCGGCTGTTTAGCAGGCGTAGCATATGATTGGTATAGAAGCTTGCCAGATTGTTGCATCACTTCTTTCTCAGGTCTCAAATAGATCTTCTTGGAGAGATTCTATGAGGGAATCAAAGACATGACAATATTAGCCCTCAATAAAATCAAACAACGACACAATGAAACTGCTGAGAGTTTCATTGAAAGGTTTCGTCAAGAAGCCTTGAAGATGCCTCCAGGGACTCCGGCTGCCATAACTATTGATACTTGCAAAGCAAATCTTTTGCCTATCATTAGTATGTGGACAGGGTCAACACAGTTCCAAGACTGGCCTTCCTTCATCGTCAACGCTAAAGCAGCAGAAGTTAGCGCTGACAAATTCAAGCAACTGGGGGTACATATGTCTAACCCTGATCGGGAGGAACATCAGACATCGAGCAACGGTAATCGCCAGAACAACCGCAAGAACAAAGAAACTTTGAACATCAACTTACAAAGTAAAGAATCTCTGGCGGTCAACGTAGCTCCACCTGCGTCTACTTCTACTCCTGCACCTCCACCGAGGGAACCTCGTTCTAAAGTAGAATATTCTTTCGACGAGAATGATACTGCAAGCATCTTTGATTGCTTACTCAAGAGCAATAAGATTCAGCTCCCAGATCCCAAGAAGCCTGATGAAGTCGGTAAGACCGATCATCCAAAATACTGTGTTTATCACAGGTTCATCGGACATCCTACTCGAGCATGCTATGTGCTCAAAGGCAAAATCCAAGAGCTGGTCAATGCTGTGTTGTCACTCTGCAACAAGATGAAAAAGACCGCAAACATGGTTTCAGTTCAATTCGATGATTTTTCTCCACATATGGTGCAACATGGCGTCATTCCTATTCCCAAAGCTACTCTTGAGATTGAAAATCTCCCCCCTCCTCAAAATGAAGGTCTTGTCCCTCTATCTCTTGATAATAGCGAGATTTTGTGGATCCATCCCGATCTTGCTTCGGAATTCGAAGTTCCCTCCTCATCTAAAAAGAAAGATCGCTCTAAAGGCAAGACAAAGACTTGCAACATGGTGTCTTTTGACCCCATAGTCAAAGAAGAAATTCTGTTAGGCACCAGATCAGGGAAAGCCTATCTACGGAAAGTTCCCGAGACTCAAGAAACTCCTGTTTCCTTTTCCGAGTCTACTCCAGTGCAACCTGTTTCCACTGAGGAGATTCCTTCTACATCCACACCGGTTGTAGTATCTGTCCCTCCCAAGCCGGCGGTAGCTGACAAGGGCAAACAACAAGTCCGCTTCGACAAACCTTTGAAGAAGTCATCTCCTACAGGACTTGAAAAGCCTTACAACTTCGACATTTTGGCTCAACTAGCTAATACACCTGCTAGGTTGTCAATTTTTGAGCTCTTACGCCTTTCTAAAGAGACTCGAGAAACTTTAAGTGAAGCCCTAATGCAAGCAGAAACTTGTTTGGCTCTTCTCAAGAAGCCGGAAACAGAACCAGTCTCTTGCCTTCGTTGCCATAGTGTTTTGGAGTTAATTCCAAACATCACCTTCACGCAGGACGATATGCTGCTGGAGGATAATAGACACGACCGTCCTTTATACTATACAGGATATGTCGATTCTATGAAGGTTGATCGTATCCTGATTGATCCAGGGTCTGCTCTCAGTATCATCCCAAAGACTATGTTCGATGCACTAAAAATCCCTGTGCATAGTCTTTCCAGCACGATCACTACCATCTTGGGGTTCAACCAGGGGAGAAGTGAACCTTTGGGCAAGATTCGCCTAAAACTCCAATTAGGCAATCTTCGCACTAAGGCTACTTTTTACATTATAGACAACCATGGTTGTTCATACAATGCTCTTTTGGGGAGGCCATTCTTGCATGAACATAATATTGTTCCCTCAACCCTTCATCAATGCTTCAAGGATGAATTCATGAAGGTTGTTCTATCTCTAGACACCGAAGAAGAGCAGGGAACAGTACCCAAAGATACCCTCATCATACCTGTCAAAGGGCGGGTGTCTCATCCTCTAAACCACTGGCTATTCACTTGCCAGCCCAGAAGCAGCCAATTGAACAAGATCAAAGGGAGCTCACCTCTTCTGAGCCACTTGTTATTGACTTACGTCGTAACAAGGACAAAAAGCAGCTCACTTCTTCTGAGCCACTTGTTATTCATAACAAGGACAAAAGAGAGCTCACCTCCTCTGAGCCGCTTGTTATCGATCTCCGTCGTAACAAGTCCAATCCTCCTCCACGTTCTTCTTCTCCCCCTCTTGTAATCAATCTGACCAAGTCTGCTAAGACTAAAGGTCCTGCTGTAAATACCAGTGCACATATCAATGAAAAAGTATCTACTTTCCAGTATACTGATGTCATTCATCATACTAAATGCTATTTGGATATGTTAGACAACTTCCGATCGTTTACAATGGGAGTTGTACAATCTCTTCAGACTGAAGTCTCATTTGAACACTCAGATGGTTCATACTTTGTCGTCCCTTCTCGGAAAAAGGGTGAAAGTCCAATACTTTTTAGTAAAGGACCAGAACAGAAATTCAGCTATACGGATGATAGCAAGATTAACGATTCCGGACATCTTCAACTCCGTCGTTACAGTCAACAATCGAAAGTCATCATCCGGAAGATGGGTTACGACTTTAAAAGTGGCCTCAACTACGGTAAAGGAAGACGAACTCCTATCCGTACAGCTGTTCCAGAAGGAAAGTCAGAGATGTATTACAGCAGAACCAAAAGAGGTCTCGGATATGTTTCTCCTCCGGTGTTGTCCCCAGCAGTCTCTGAATCTGATAGTGACGAACGCTCTAACTCTTCTGATTCCAGATCATGGGATTCTAACACCAGCATCGATCAAATTTATCGGTTGATTGTATCTTCTAACATCGTCTCCGCTGAATTTCCAGAAGATTGTGACGAAGACATCGAAGATCACCCTGAAATTGATCCATGGGCTCAAAGAATGGATAATCAATGGAAACTTCGATTCGAACAACAAGAACCTCCTACCGAAGATCAATTAATACAAGTTGATGTAGGACAAAGCGGGTTGCCTCGTCCAATATTCATTAGCAAGAATCTTCCAGAAGCTGATAAGCAAGAGTTAATTCTTCTTATTCAATAATACATAGACATCTTTGCCTGGAGTTATGAAGACATGCCAGGTCTAGATCCCAAAGTTGCTACTCACAAACTGAACATCTTGCCTAATGCAAAGCCAGTTAAACAGCAACAACGACGATTCAAACCAGAAATGATGGATGCAATCGATGATGAAGTCAAGAAACTCATCGCTTGTGGATTCATTCGAGAAGAACAACATCCTGATTGGGTAGCCAATGTTGTTCCAGTCCTGAAGAAAATAGGCAAAGTTTGAGTCTGCATCGACTTTCGGGATCTTAACGAAGCATGTCCAAAAGATGAATTTCCTCTTCCTATCACAGACGTCATGATTGATAACACTTGTGGATTCGAGCGAATATCCTTTATGGATGGATTCTCTGGATATAATCAGATTCGGATGAATCCAGAAGATGAAAAACACACATCTTTCCGCACTCCTCGCGGAGTCTATTGCTACACAGTAATGCCATTTGGTCTCAAGAACGCTGGTGCAACTTACCAACGAGCTATGAGTACCATCTTTCGAGATCATTTGCGCAAAACCGTCGAATGCTATGTTGACGACATTGCCGTCAAAAGTCGTCAAAAGGAAGATCACATCCAAGACTTGAGAACAATCTTCAATCTAATGCGCCAACATCAACTCAAGATGAATCCCACCAAGTCATTCTTGGGTGTCTCTAGTGGCAAATTTCTCGGCTTCGTTATTACCTCTAAGGGTATACACGTGGATCTCGAGAAGATCAAAGCCATCCAAGAGATGCGTCCTCCACGCAACCTAAAGAGCTACGAGGAGTCCAAGGTCGACTTGCGTACATCAGGATATTCATTTCGAATTTGTCTGGACGCTGCAGACCATTCACTCAACTAATGAAGAAAGGTGTATCTTTTATTTGGACCGAAGAATATCAACGAGCATTTGAAGACATAAAACGATATCTCATGAATCCACCAGTCTTGGTGCCACCAATCTCTGGTATACCATTCTTAATGTACGTCCGTGCCATGGACCATTCATTGGGAGCTTTACTTGCCCAAAAGAATAAAGATGGTCATGAACAGGCTATCTACTACCTCAGTTGTACTATGATTGGTGCTGAGCACCGTTATAGTCCGGTCGAAAAAGAATGCTTAGCTCTTATGTTCGCTGTACAAAAGACTCGACATTACATCATTGGACAATCTATTCATGTCATATCCCGAGTTAATCCTCTTCGGGTACTCATGAAGAAATCCAGCACTCTCAATTCTCGGCTGGCTACATGGGCAATTCTGCTCGCTCAATATGACATGGTATATGTACCACAAAAATCTGTTAAAGGTCAAGCTCTGGCAGATTTCTTGGCAGCTCATCCTGTTCCAGAAATATCCAAACTTTATGATGAAATTCCAGACGAGACATTAGAAATAAACATGATCTCTGAAGAATTTCCTATATGGCGTCTATTCTTCGACGGTGCATCCAGGATCGGACCAAATGGTATTATTGTCGCAGGAGTTGGAGTCGTCCTTGTTTCTCCAGACGGGTCAACCATCCAAAGAGCATGCTCTCTAGATAAACCTTGTTCCAACAATATAGCAGAGTACAATGCTCTACTCATCGGCCTTCAGCTTGCTAAACAACTGGACGTCGAATATCTCGAAGTCTACGGTGACTCTAAACTGGTTGTTAATCAGGTTATAGGAATCTATGAAGTTCGCCATCAAGATCTGGTGCCTTATCATGAAGCAGCAATCAACCTGGCTACATCATTCAAAGCCTTCTTCATCGATTATGTTCGTCGTGCTTGCAATACTGAAGCAGATGCTCTAGCTAATCTTGCAGCAGTCTTAGCCATCCCTATCAAAAGACAGCAGGTGGTGGTTGTCTTAAATCGAGAATTGTTTTGCGTAGAAAACAATCGTAATATTGAGTTCAGTAACTTTACTGAAGTCAATGTTATCAATGAGGACTGGAGAGTCCCTTCATCGACTTTGTAGTTCATGACATACTTCCCGAAGATCCTAAGGAGGCTACAAGTGTTCGTCGATGATCTCTTCGATTCTATTATAATCAAACTACCAAAACTCTCTATCGGCGAACTTACGACGGTCTTCTCTTGCGCTGTCTCGCTGGTAATGAAGCAAAGCAAGTATTGCGTGAAGCTCACGACGGCGTCTGTGGAGCACATCAACCAGGTCCTAAACTACAGGATCGTATTCGACGTATGGGTTATTATTGGCCCTCTATGGTATCAGACGCCATCGAATATGCACGGAAGTGTCGAGCTTGTCAAATTCATGCGGACTTATTCATCAACCATCAGAATTTTTACATCCTGCTGCTGCTTCCTGGCCCTTCAAAGCTTGGGGCATGGATGTCATAGGTCCTATCAATCCTCCTTCTTCTAGAGGACATCGATTCATATTAGCCATCACCGACTACTTCTCTAAGTGGGCTGAAGCTATACCTCTTGCTGAAGTCAAAACCAACAGTGTCATCAACTTCGTCAAACATCATGTCATCTATAGATTTGGTGTACCCCAAAGGATCATTCATGACAATGGACCACAGTTCATTAGCCAAAAGTTTACAAGATTCTCTGACGATCATCGAATTGACAATATCGCTTCGACAGCTTACAATCCTGCCGCTAATGGTCTAGCCGAAGCCTTCAACAAAACTATCATCAAACTCCTTAAAAAGTTTATATCTACTAACAAACGGAATTGGAGTGAAAAGCTTGGCGAATGTCTCTAGGCTTACCGTACTACGGTTCGCAATCCTACAGGTTGTATACCTTTCTCTTTGGTGTATGGCTGTGAAGCAGTTCTACCTCTAGAACTTCAGATCCCGTCCTTAAGGATCGCCATCGCTAATGAGCTTGCTACAGAGAATAATGATCTCCTTCGACTCCAAGAGTTAGAAGCACTCGATGAGAAACGGCTAATGGCTCAACAACACATCGAATTATATCAAGCTCGTATATCGAAGACTTTCAACCGCAAGGTTAAAGTCAGAGCCTTTCAGAAAGGAGAACTTGTTCTAACAGTCAGACGTCCTATGACTATGACTCATATGAGCAAGGACAAATTCGACGCAAAGTGGGAAGGACCCTATATTGTAAGCAAAGTTTTCTCAAACGGAGCTTATCAACTTACAGAACTAGACGGTCGAGTTGCAATGATGCCTATCAATGGCAAATTCTTCAAGAAGTACTATGCGTGAATGTAAATAAGACTATTTGTAAATATCACCAGACAAGTTTATAAATAAAGTCAATTTTATTTCATGAATGATAGTACAATATCATGGAAGGTCACTATCATCCTTCTCAACATTGGGACGCGGGCCACTACCGTCCTTATCAAAGATGTAATCAGCAAAAGAGCTGAGAACATCATTACTCGACTTCACCAGAAATTGGCAGGCGACCAGTCGCTTAGCTTCTTCTTCTTCAGTCTCTCCTGGCTCAAGAAGAAAGTCCAGGATATCCTTTGGTGGCTTTGGAGCAGATGAGCCTTCACCCGTCTCCGTCTTCGGCAGAGTTGGCTCGATCGGACGTTCTTCAGTACCTTCATCAACCTTCGGGGCGACTTCAGCCTTCTTCGAGACATCTTTGGAAGACATTGTGTGCTCATAAGAATGATGTTGATCATCTATCCGAAGTTTTGCTCTACTTATAGACAGTTGGCTATAAGGATCGAAGCGACGCGTCTTTCTCAAGACACATTTATCCGACGGTTCGCCCGTTCATTATCTGACGGTTCACCCGTTCATTTCACTATTTGACGGTTCATTCGTTCATTAATCATTTGATGGTTTATCCGTTCATTAATCGCTCGACGATTTATTTCGTTCATTATCACCATTTGACGGTTCGCCCGTTCACCACATCCACCCGACGATTCATTTTCGTTCACACATATGACGGTTCGTCCGTTCATTACATTCACCATCTGACGGTTCGTCCGTTCATTATATTCATCATCTGACAGTTTACCCGTTCATTATCATCCATCTGACGGTTTGCCCGTTCATTATACTATCCGACGGCTTGCCCGTTCATTTACATATCATCTGACGGTTTACCCGTTCATCATATTCATTCGACGGTTCGTCCGTTCATTATCATCACTCGACGGTTCATCCGTTCATCACATTATTCGACGGTTCACCCGTTCATTTTGATGATTCATTATCGTTCACTATCCATATCAGCAACTTGTCATTTTTGATTAAGTTATCTATTGAAATAATAATATTCAACAAATTATATCCTGCCATGTCCATATTACCTCTGAGCAGATATAATGAATATAATTATTTTCTAAATCAAGAAATATATCATGTCCTGCACCTCTGAATATATTTTCTATCGCTATTATTTATATCTGAACAAGAAATGCAACAAATAATAGCCACAGCAAAATGTCTTTTTATTTAAATCAATTTAAGACATTACAAAAACATCCATATTTCAAAAAAAAAAATAAGAAGATACACAGAGTCTTTCTAAACTGGTGGTGTTATCAAACCAGTTATCTGCTGCTTCAGAGTTCGCAGTCGCTCTTCACGTGACTCCGTCACTCACTTTCTGTCCTCTTCCATTCCAGATGTTTCATTGAAAGTTGGCATGGTTACCATCCGACGAGTGACTTCAGCATGATGAGCTGCTGCATACTCTTTTCTTTCTTGAGTCAAAGCATTGAGTTGTTGAACTGCAGTTTGATGTTCAACGACTTCACCCTTCAGTTCTTCTTGAAGGCGGGCTATCTCTGCTTTCAACTCTGCAATCCTTCTCTCTTTTCTCTTAGCAACCGATGATACAGTTTCCACTTTAGAATTGTATTCAGCAGATTGGGCAGCGAAAGAATCCAAGAGAATTTGAAAATTCACTCTTTCAACTGCAGCCTCCTGAGACATCTTTTCAAACTCAGCTTGTATCAAGGGCTCTACTTCTCCTCTGCTTAGCTCCTTGTAGCTCTTTATGGAGGTCTCCAGCTCGTCCAGAATATGATCAAGGAATGTTGCCTGACCCTCGTCGCCTTGTACACGGATGGCATTTATCAAGAAAGAAGTTGGACCTCTAACCGTGTAAAAGTCAGCATCCTCTTTTTCCATCACCCTATTTATCAGAGGCCCTAATGAATCAAAGAAACATTTAGTGAAGGAGCTTATGACAAATTGGTTGGTCGCCATGGCACCAGGAGTGGCAGCTACTCCTGAAGAAGATGAAGTTGCAAGACGTTCAGGTTCTTGTGCTTGTTGGACAGGAGGTTCTTTAAATAGAGGAGCTAGGGTAGAGCTGGTTTCTTCTCTCGGTTCTTCTGCGAAAATAGATGAATTTAATCATTTTCTGCTTGATATTTATGACTATCAAAAGATCAAAAGCAAAAGCGGCCTTACCAGCTACAGGCTTGTCATTTGTTGGAACAGATTCCAATCTAGCAGAAGTAGCCTCAGACATAATCGCCTGGCTACTGCCCGCCTCAGAACCACAGGACAAGTGTCGACTGCTGCTAGCTATTGTTGTCGCAAGCACTATGTCCATGCATGTTGGAGGCGCTGAAGAAGAGCCAAGTTCTGTATGGATAAAGATAAAGATATCAGTTATCAGTCTATTAAAAGAAGATTGTTAATTTCATTCTATACCTTGAGGATCAACAATATGAATTTCCTCTGGGGCCGCTTCTTCGTCTGCTACCTTTTCCGGAGATATTTGCACCTCAACATCCTTCTCATGATCCAAAGTGTCATCAGCAGTTTCAGGAACTATTTCCTCAACATCCTTCTCAGGAGCCAAGGTGTCATCAGCAGCTTCGGGAGCTACTTCCTCAGTGTCTTGGTTAGGATCCATTGTATCATCAATAGCTTCAGATGAAGAACTCTCTTCATCCTGATTCTCCTCTGGCACCTCTACGATAGCAGTTGTAGCATCTTGATCAACATAATCACCAAAGTCGCAATCATACAGTGCCTCAATTATATGACAGTCTTCTTCCTCACGAAGCGTTCTTGGAGTAACAGGAAGCTGAGTAGTATCTGCTGCTGGTGAAGGAGATCGTAAAATTGCCTGCTCTGTCTCTGTAGCATCTTGTTTGGCCTCTACGGCCTCATTACTCTGACCAACCTCTTCTCTGGCTTCTGTGGTCTCGATCCTCTGCTCTGGATCAAAAGTTTCTTGCCTAGGCTCAGAAGCAGGTGTGGGAGACGCCATTGTGACTCCAGCAGCAGCGCTAGCCATTGCTGAAGACAAAATAGATCTTGGAGGAGTAATCACCTTCTTTCTTCTATGAACCAGTTTCTTTCTATGTAGAGGTCTTTCAGGACTCTCTACATTTACTATCTCAGTCTGTTTTTGAAGAGAGGTTGGTGTAGTTGCCTTTTCTTGTTAAGTTGTTTCGACCAATTATCGAGATTGGGATCTAGTGGTCACTCTCTCTGAAGAGTGTTCCAAGATCAGCTTCTTCTTTGCAGCTGGGGAAGAAGGTTGTTCTCTCATTCTTTTCTTCTCTTTGGCCGGGGACTTAACAACTTTCAAGGAGATCCTCAATGGTGGATTGATCTTCTCAGGGAAGTCTGCTTCCCTTGAAGCTTCCAATGGATTATCCACCGGTTCAAGCTCTTCATCGTTATTTGGAGCAATTGTAGCAGTGGCTCCTCTCTTCAGGCGCGTCCCTGTTGCAAAGCTATCAACAAGGCTATAGTTTTCAGCAAATGTGTTTGCTGATATATAAAAGACTGAATATGTAGATAACATTCTAGGGCCTTGATCATTTCTTGATGGCATCGAGAACATAGCCCTTGTGTCTCGAGCGTTGTAATAAGCCCACGCTCTGGCACCATCAATCAGATATCCTTTTCCTTGTAGACAAGTTATTGCGTTGCCTACGTGGAACTGGTCATAACCAAATTGACGGGCGAAGCGACTTGGCAAATATGGCTCCAGATAACATTCTTCTTCAAATCTATACACTAAGTGAGATGGCCTGATTGCTCTCAGCCATTCAAATACTTATCGACCCAGCGTTGTCTCGCAAAGTCAACCAAATTTGTAGACATATTTTCATATCCGGCTGGAGGAGGAGTGCAGAAGAAATTACATCCCTTCCCAAGATTTAATGCACGTCTGCAGTCTCTCAGACTAGTATATATCCATTTACTCTCAGAGAATCTGCGTAGAAAGCTGCCACCGACTGCTCCCATGGCAGGATGCATCAATGACGGATGGTGTAAGAGCAACCATCCGAATAAATAAGTGTAAGGCAACTCCAGTCTAGGGAAGCTATCCTTGTCACCCTTACACTTCAGCATAGAGTCAACATACAAACGAAGACCTGCATTTATTCTACAAGTCATCACTGATAGTAAATCCATCCGGTAGCCGAAGACTAACCGGACGGCAGCAAAAAGAACACCGCGATGGAAGCGGTCTACGGTACTTGCTCCGGGCACGATGAATCGACGGAGCCAATACGTCAAGAACCCTGCTAGCTGGGCTTCTTTAGACATGGACCTGTAGCCCATTTTTATATAACTTTCAACAAAATCTCCAGCCTTGAGGGGAGGGTATTGGTGGTCATCAGTGACTTTGATATCCAATCTCTTGTGTTCTTCCATCAAACTGAGCACTTCGCTATGGCTGAGGCAGTGGAAGAAAGTCGGGTTGCAAGTATCGTGTTCCTTAGCCTTTTTCTCAATAATATGCTTAAGAAAGAGATAAGGCAACCACTTCGATGAGTAACAAGTGCCAGAAGAACCGCTCTTATAGAGCATGGAGCATATGTTATAGTGACATAGCAGTTCGTCAAACACTGCTACCATCTCTGCATTCTCTCGACGTAGTCTATCTAACTCGTCGTTTGTCGGAACATATTTCTCATAAGGAAAATCTCCTGTTGTAGGCATGAGATATATTTCATCTCATGAAGGGCCAATCCAATTTCCCCGCAGGGTGTCATGAATGTCCCTGTCCTATAGTTATACCTCTTTGCCAAGGCCAGAAACAGATGAGGGTTTGGCTGGAATCCATATACAGTAGCATATATCGCATCATATAGCTCAATCTCTTTCATCTTGCCTTCAAACTGGACCAATATCCAGTTAGCTATACTACTCCATCGCCTGTAGTCTGGGTTCACCAGACCTGTTAGCCGGATATCTTGGTCTGGATATCTCCCCTCGACCTTCGCAAACTCATTAGCAAATATCGGGATCCTGACTGGCAGCAATAAAGAAGAGTTCTCTGGAGGAATGCAACCTGGCTTCAATCCTCTAAGTACAGTGCTGTAGGTTGCAGAGGTGCTATAGAACATGTCTTTGTTATTTGGGCCTTTCTTGGCACAAATCTTTTCTATTCTTGCTTGTTGAAGAGGAGTAATGTCCCATTCCATCTTCCTAGGATGGCTTGCATGAGCATATCGTGCTAGAGGGAGGCATCTAGCAATGTCTGGTAGCAGAATCAATTTCTCTTTCTTTTGGAAAGTTCTCTGCTCAATACGAAGTCTTGGTTGAGAACTTTTATCAATGGCTTCGCCAAAAAGGAACATGGGTTTCTTGTGAGTGATGGCATCAGCAGATTGCAAAGGTTGCCCATTCATCAGACTTAACAAGGTCTTATTATCCTGTGCTATCAATATGGCCTGACGGGAGGATGGCAGAGCATAATGTGGGAAGAGTACATGAGACAAGTCCTCCTTGAATTCTGACTCTGACAGAGTCCCTATGAAATGTTCATAATCAGGGACTTCTCTGGTCTCAACTGCATAAAAACAGACAAAATTCAGTATAAGTCAAGACAGAGATTTTGTCTTCAGATTGTGCAAACATTAGATTGCGCAAACATCAGATTGCGCAAAGTAACAGTTTGTGCAGATCATCTTGCGCAAATGAGTCAATTGTGCTGACTTCTTGCCAGATAATTCAACAGATTGCGCAAGAAAACAGCCTTCATAAAAATGAAGGCTGATGAGTTTTTGCAACCAGAACCCTAAACAGGGTGGCGCAGTATGAACTCATCTCTAAAAAGAGATGAGTTTCGAGAATCAGTGAAGTCGAAAAAACCCTAAAAAGAATTTTTTCGATCGAATCAACTACCTCGCACAGCAGGGTGCGCAGCCTCATGGCGGGAAGCACGCGGCGCAGCACGAGTTGATGACTCGGCGGGGGCCTTGCCCTTGTCGGCGGCAGAGGAGGATCGTCGAGGAGCCATGAGTATCGTCGGAGAAGAAAGGAGAAAGGAGCTCGGGAATTTCTTTCTCTCAAGTGCACGAAGAAAGCAAGTAAAGAATGAAAGAGAGAGAATTGAGACAATTTATAGTTTTCGAGAACAAACAGACACCTCAGATTGTGCCTAAAAATTTGGAACTGATACCTCAGATTGCGCAGACAGCTCATCACATGCGCAACTTGATTTAAATTTCAAAATTCAAAGTATTTCGAAACTTTGAATAAAATCAACTTTTGAAAACTTTGAAGGAGGTCTTGTAGGTCCTAAAAAATCAAGTTGCACCCATCAACAAAGTCAAAGAATCAAGATATACATCATTCAATTGAACTGTGCAGGAGACAGATTGCGCAGCATTCCGATTGCGCAGACCAGACTGCGCACACATCCAATTGTGCAAGCTGATGTGGCAAGTGTCATCATTACCTGACAACAAATCAGATCGCCTGACAGCTGACAGCACGAAAGACGAGAAAATCGTTCGTATATTGTGCATCACAGTGCTCGAGGACAGCTGTCAAGTCTCATGCGCAATCCAGTTCCTGCGCAGTCGATCTCAGTGCAATCTAACTCGTGCGCAACCCAGTTTGTGCGCACTCTGAAGCCTGCGCAGTTCATCAAAATAACTGACAAATATACCCGTGGCCTTCATGCCATCAATTTCTCATTACATGGTAACTGCCTATGCACGACCATGCGCATTTCAATCAAAATATGCCATGTGTCCAAGACAGTTGGCCCATGATCAAGCAACTGCCTACGCAGTCCAACCTATGCGCAATCCAACCCTGCGCAATATAGCCTGTGCACTTCAAAAATAACTGAAAGTTAGTTATTTTCAGAACTCTATAAATAGAGTTTCAAGTCTTCATTCAAGGGACACATACATATCAGATCATCCACATAGAGAGATCATTCTCTTCAGAGAGTTCAGGAGTTCTTGCCAAAGTGCTGCTGCATTCTTCAGAGACTTTTTGCCTTCAACTCATTAGAGGCTATCGTCTTTAGTTTCAGAAGCTATCGTCTTCAAAGTTCACATCGTCCAAGGGATAAAGCGATCGTCATCTAGATCGGATTCCTACAGTTGTACTTAACCAGAGTTCTAATTGTAATCTTCTTTACAACGTTTGTATCAAAACTACTTTTGTTTTTGCAAACATGCTGGGCGATCGAAGTCGTAGCAAGCAATGTCCCCTGTCCCCTGTTTGGTTCCTTTTTTTGAACCCATTTTCTGAGTTTAAACGTCACTTCTTCCAAAACTTGCGTTTGGCAGTCCCAACTATGAAAATGGTTTCAGAAATTTGTTTTTGAAATGGAGTGTTTAAACTTACTTTTGAGGAAAGAACAAAAAGCTGTTTTCCCCAAAAAAATTTCAATGTTTGTGGGCCCCCTCTCGCCACCCGCCCCCAATCCCCCAACTTTCTCTCTCTTCCTCAATTTTTTTTTCCTCCACAGCAGAGCAAAGGTCGTCCGCCGCGAACCTGACCGGACGGGAGCTCGACCCAAGGTCGTCCGCCGCGAACTCCACCGCGAACCTGACCGGACTGGAGCTCGACCCAAGGTCGTCCGCCGCGACTTCGTGGACTCCTCCGGTACGGTGGCGGTGGCGGCGGCTGGCAGAGCTCGACCCAAGGCCGTCCACCGCGAACTCCTCTACCACGAGCTCGCGGAGCTCGACTTCCTAGACTCCTCCAGTGCGGTGGCGGTGGCCGACGACTTAGGGCTCGGGTGCAGTGTCTACCGACTTCGTGGACTCCTCCAGTGCGGTGGCGGTGATGGCTGACGACTTAGGGCTCGGGTGCGATGGCGGTGGTGATGACTTAGGGCTCGGGTGCGGTGGCGGCGATGGCCGACGACTTCGTAAACTCCTTCCGCCTCGATCTCGGCCCCTTCCGCCTCGAGCTCGGCCGCCTGTGCTAAGATCTATGGTGGACACACAAAAAATGTCGGATACAAAAAATTGTTTATGGGACACAGTTAGACAGGACACAAAATAATATGGACACAATAAAAAATTATTTTCTAAAAATATTTTACCAAACAAAATTTTAATTTTTTTTGTTTCGAAAAATTATTTTCTAAATGAAACTAACCAAACGCAAACTCAGAATCTCTATATTCAGAAAACAGTTTTATAACTTTTTTCAGAAAACTCTTTTCAGAAAAAAAATTCAGAAAACATATCCAAACGGATTAGTCCCACGAGAACAAGGCTCGACATACAAAGTATATGACTTGAGCGATAGCGTCGCCTAGAGAACAAGGTCTGTCTAAGGTACATGCAATGGTTGGTTTAGTGAAAAGCATGCCACGGACAAAGGAAGTCCACGCGACTGGTTGTCGTCGAGATCGGTCCCGCTACTTGCGAGTCTCGATAAGTCTCGTACACGAGATCGGTCCCGCTACTTGGGAGTCTCGATAAGTCTCATTCATGAGATCATTGCCGCTACTTGGGAGTCTCGATAAGTCTCGATAAATAAGCACATGAGATCGGTCCTGCTACTTGGGAGTCTCGATAAGTCTCGATAAGGAAGTTCATGAGATCGGTCCCGCTACTTGGGATTCTCGATAAGTCTCGGTAAGGAAGCACACGAGATCAGTCCCGCTACTTGGGAGTCTCGATAAGTCTTGTACACGAGATCGGTCCCGCTACTTGGGAGTCTCGATAAGTCTCGTCCACGAGATCGATCCCGCTACTTGGGAGTCTCGATAAGGAAGCACACGAGATCGATCCCGCTACTTGGGAGTCTCGATAAATCTCGTTCGCGAGATCGGTCCCACTACTTGGGAGTCTCGATAGAAAGATGGAAAGCATGGTCATGAATAAGGAAGGACTTGGTTGATTGAGTTGAGTCTTGCATGGTCATTGGACAACTTACGGACAAGGGCAAAATTCCTCGAGCGATCCCGGGGCACCGGGTTCGTGTCGGCCTAGGAGGAATTACAGATATTGTACGGCCTTCATCGATGGTACGATTCGATTGAAGTGAACCGTTACAACATAGGCTATGGGTCATTCGGTGGGAGCTCGTACTATGCCATGCGAATGGTCACCGTATGTAAAAGATCCAGGATAGCTTGACATTGCTAGTGACCACTCATATATATATGTCGGCATAAGAGCGGCTATCCGTGTGTATGCCTATGGACTGCGTCGAGTACTAGCAGGTTACGAGTTGGGTTATCAAGTTATGCTTATAGCAAGCGCTGACCTTGAATCGGCACGGGTTAGGGTATGCACGATTGCAACACCATTCTAGAGCCTAAGAGTTGGCTAAAGCAAGGATACGTGCTGCGACATGAATGTGGCCTCGTCTCGAGTTAAGTCAGGAAGGGTCGTAAGGTAAGTTGATTACGTCTGGTTGATACTTGGGAGGCACGGCCTCGATTCTAAGGCACGAACAAGTGTATTGGCACGACCAGCACGAGTCATCCCCCTTGATGTCATTGGTACGAGAATGGTCTAGAGGCACATGAAATACGTGAAAGTCTTGGCACGGCCGAGTTTGCATAAGTTGCTCCTCAGCGAGGTACTGCCTCGAATATATGGAAGTCACGAATAGAGTATCACACGACCATATCGTTGCGTTGCCAAGTATAGACCAAGGCGTCGTTGTCTTAAAATTGATCCTAGGACAAGACTAGAAAGACAATCAAAAGGGATTAAGCTGCACAAAGTAAATGAATGTGTCGATTTTGTATGGGTGGGCGAGGAGCTCACTCCACCAGTACAGTTGAGTACTGACACCCACACAGTTTACATGTGCAGGCACAGGTAGAAGCTCGTGGCATGGAGTTCGCTTGGATGCATCGAGGCACGAAGTTCCTTGGCAATTCGAAGCGTAAGGCCACGTGAAGTCAAGACTTATACAGGACATAATGTATGGACATTGCCTTCCGAAGTATCCGCTGGCTCAAGCATTGTATCGAGAGATGAGAGAGGGCAGAGTGACTTATAAAATGAGAGAAAAGTGAGCTTGAGAGACTTGTAATCATGGCCTTGTGCCCTATTGTAATCTTATTGTTCAATATCAATAAAGAGCACTTTTGAATAACTTGTGTTTTGCCTCTAAATTTTTGCTGCATGTTCAATGTTTCTGCTTGGAACTTCTGTACGACAACTCCGTCGCAGCCGCTGTAATCGACCGATATGAAACTGCCTTGCACAAGCGCAATCTAGGCTCGTGCGACGTTATGCCTTAGCAAGGACGATCGCTCCAACGGAAGCGGGACGTGACAGCGAGAGGTTAGGGTTAGGGTTTATGAGTTGTCGAACTCCTCTCTGTCCCTTGTTCTTATACATATACTGTAAGATTTTCGGTTAAGGGGGTCGGCTTTGGGCTGGGATGCTCAGGCTTTGGGTTCTTGTTGTTGTTTCATTATATGCGGGTGTGTATGTATATGTTTTATTTTGTTGATCCCTTTTCTTATTCATTATATATATATATATATATATATATATATATATATTTCTTATTCATTATATATATATATATATATATATATATATATATATATATATATATATAATGAATAAGAAATATATATATATATATATATATATATATATATATATATAGCAAAACCCATTAGCTACTCCATAAAATCTAGCAAAATCATAGTAATACCTTTTCAAGTACCCGGTTTATATAAAAATGTGTATGTACATAATTATTTCACAAAATACAAGATAGCCTATAATAAAGCTATTCCTAAATATAATAAATAATGATAATAATAATAAATATAATAATAATAATGGTGATTATAATGAGAATAATATAATCCTATAATACGGGTATGACAGTTTTGGGGGGGACGTACCACCCCCATTCTATTTGGTCCCATGAACCTAACAATACTCTTGAATGTCCGATGTAAATATCAAAAACAAATAATTCATACATATAACGAATATTTAGAAAATATTCATTAATCCCTTAAATTAAATACGGAGTATACGTACACACAAAATATGTCTATATGGGCGTCCCTCCGCACATAACACCTCTACATGGGCTTGGCTTGGTTCAGGTCCAGTTCGGACTAGTTTGGTACCACCGGGTTTCCTACAAGTCAATAATGTTAACATTAAATAATTAAACTTTTTGTAGGGTTCTTGTCACAACTTAGTCTGGTTTTTCTAGATGGGACATACTTATGGCTCGACCTTCCCTACCATGGCTAACACATTAGTCAAGACACGCGACAAGGCTATCCATGCCACAATTTCTAGTCATCTTGTACTCCAATCCTAACCATGATTTAGGGCCTTCAATAATAATTAATTAATTATTTATAAAATTCTAAAAATTGCAATTCAAATAAAATAAATTAAATTAAATTAAAATTTTGGGAATGGGGTTACAAATCTACCCACCTTAGAAATAAATTCGTCCTCGAATTTCAAGGGATAGGACTAGGCACTACTAAAAACATAATCAAGAAGAGAGATACGACCAAAATTAGATGAGCGTACTCGCGGATAGAATCAAAATAAGATTAAAAGAAGATGTGATTTGGTACAATCAATTATACTCAATATGATCTAGTCATGACCAAAATTGCTTGAGAACGATCAAAACTTAGGCGAAGTCTAAATCAAAATTAGAAATTTTGGCACGGGCATGAACATGATAAAAATAGTCGTGATCATAGTGGAAATAAAATCTAAGCATTAGAAATAATATAAGCATGACTACGACTATAGTCAAATAGTTTTAGTCACGATCAAGGTCTCTCAGGAACGATAAAAAATCATTTTAGCATGAAGGAAAATTATTTAGGCACGATTATAGAATCAAAATCCACATATGGTTATGATCCTAGTGGAATAAATCAAATATGGTAATTGGTTCTAAATGATTATTAGAAGGAACTTAATGATGAATCGGATAGGAAGCTAATAAGGAGGAAAGGGCTACCAGTTTATCGAGAATACGACGATAATAAGAAATACGACACCAATCAATTTGGAAAATGAATATTCATATGTCAATAAGGATATAGCCTCTATAGTATAAAAAAAACCCCTAAGCATATCCAAGTCATTTTACCGAGGATTTATTGAAGAACAAATAGACAACTCTAGAGGGGGTGAATAGAGTTTATGACAATAATGTCCAATTAAAAATTAAACTCTTTCACCAACAGTAAATGATCAGAGTAAATGCGAAAATAGTAAAGAGCAAGAAAGCATACGCAAACACAGCCAATTTTTAACCTGGTTTCCCTCGTGGAGGACTAGTCCAGGCCTGAGAACTCTAGCTCAGGATTAAATTCACTATTTATGAAATAGTAGTTACACCCCGTGCCTTTTCTTCAGAAGAGCACGTCAACTTCTTACAGAGATCGTAGTGGAGATGCTTGGAATTTTCCAAGCGACTTCTTGAACTTTTGCACAAACTCCTAACTGAAAAGTACTGAGCACTTTGAGGCTTAGGGAGCTTGTGGCTAGTAGATGAGAAAGGTATGACTTGTATAAGGATTTAGAGAGAAGAGAAGAGAAGATTTGATGAATGAAAATGAGAGAAATCATGGCCTATTTATAGGATACCATACAGGCAGAATTTGGCCAGAATTCTGGTTGGAATATTCAAAAATTTGGCCGTTGGACAACTTGCATCCAGCCAACCCTAAAAATTAGGGTCCTGGATTTTAGGAGGCCGAGTTCGGCCCGAACTCTGTGTGGAGGCAGAGTTCGGCCCGAACTCTGTCTACAGAGCACAGAAGAGGCCTAATGGGTAGATGGGCTTTATTTAGATTTTTGTGGAGCTTTTGATTTGTGGTATGGGTATAGGTTAAGCAGGTTAAGTCTCAGATGCTCAGCACAGCTCAGTTTACATAAGTCTAGACTCAATAAAAATATAAAATATAGACTCAAAATATGACGCATTGCAGGTGCGAAGCTGTCGTCTGGCTTATACTGAATTCAGTCTTCATGTGTCGTATTGAAATATTACAAGTATCATGTCGTCAATTGTATCAATATTTGGTTGACTGTGATTTTGTGTCAACAATCTCCCCCATATTGATAATTGACAAAATAATATTTGTATATTCAATATTCATACATGGACACATTAAAAAGCAGTAGCGTAGCTCCCCCGTAATAAGTGCAGAGCTAGCAATAGCTCCCCCGTAAACATTGCTTTGAACCTGTTGTCCTGATAAAAACATTCTTTCCCAAAGCACAGGTACATATACACAAAGATATGATGATGTAATATGAATATAGCAAAATATTTCTCCCCCTTTTGGCATTTATCAAACAACCAGAAATAATGAATGGCAAGCACACCAAAAATAATAATAATAAACTGCATAAACTGATAAACGACATAATAAACTGTCTCAAGAGTCACATAGAGAGTGATAATACAACCAAAGTGCAGAAATAAAAACAACAACATCAACTAAAAATGCAGAAAAGCACAAACAATGATCCTCATCAGCAGCAAATAGAAATCCATATCCATCATCGAGCTCGTGAAGGCCTAGCGTCGTCGGATATATAACCGAATTGGTAGTGACAAGTTCATCAAGACAAAGATCATGAAAGAGTGAATCATATTGTGAAAAGATAGTAAAATTTATAGGATGACCCGCATACACCGGACGTGATCAAAAATTACTAAACCACTCATTGGAAGCGTCAAGTGATACAAATATTCAATCATCGTATGTGTTGGGGTCGAGTGGACGAGGTGGGTTGAACAACGGGTGAATGGGTTGTTGATTGGGTTATTCAACGGGTGGTTCAACACGAGGAGGAGCATTCGAAGAGGACGCACCCTCGGTTCGAAGTCTCTTTCCACTATTGAACAACTTTGGAGCCATAAAATAATGAAGAAAATTGAGGAATTTTAAATGGAGAGAAGTGTGGAAATATACCTCAATATGATGATGAAGGATGAAGGAGAATGGTGAGAGAATCCTTCTCCTTGAAATTAGAGAAGAGATATGCTCTAGGATGGAAGAACTAGGGTTAGGGTTTAGAGAAAAATAGGTTGGAGAAGTTTAGAAGGTGGCAATGGAGGAGAGAGAAGAGGGGAACCCGGTTTTTAGTGTAGGGGTTCGAATGGTCGGAGCAAATGTGGACCATTGGATCATATTTTAATCATCGGCTGAGGCTGCTTCCGGTTCTGGAACAGCCAGACCGAATTTGGCCCGAACTCTGGGTAAGGCAGAGTTCGGCCCAAATTCTGGTTTCTATAACCAGAACAGAAATCTGGCTAGAAAACAAGTTTGAGAATAGCAAAAAAATCAAGTAGAGAATAGCAAAAAAATCAACGCTGAAACAAAGTGAATTTTGAAAATTTGAATTTTAGCATGTAATAAATAAAAATAAACCGTGTAATAAACAAGAAAATATGCCATAATTCAATTTTTTGAAGCTGCCATAGGATAGCTGCAGGGGCCGGATCCCAGCTAGCGGTAGTCCTGAGGACTAGTGCACCGTGTCGCTTAGGCTTTTACGCCGTGTTATCAGAAGGACCCTTTCGACTTGTACCCATAGCAATTTCATCATAAAGAATCAAAACATACTCGATATTTACGCAGGTTACTTTAATGAATAACAGCTTCATCCAAAATTTCTAGTTCACGACAAAGAAAGTTAAAACGCTCTTCGGATAGTGGTTTGGTAAAGAAATCTGCTAGCTGATGATCAGTGTCAATAAATTCTAAGTTAATAGTGCCATTTTGCTGGTGATCACGCAAAAAGTGGTGACGTATTTCAATGTGCTTCATGTGTGAGTGACATATGGGGTTCTTAGTGAGATTTATAACACTAGTGTTGTCACAAAATATATGAATGTGCATAAAAGATAAGTTATAGTTTTCAAGGGTTTGCTTTATCTACAGAATTTGTGCACAACAACGACCAGCTGCGATATATTCAGCTTCTGTTGTGGATAGTGCGATAGAATTCTGCTTTTTGCTAAACCTAGAGACTAGAGCCTTTCCTAATAAATGATACGTGTCGCTCATACTTTTACGGTCGACCTTGCATCCGACGAAATCAACATCAGAGTAACCAATGAGGTCAAATGATGTTGATTTGGGATACCATAGGCCTACTATAACCGTACCCTAAAGGTATCGAAAGATACGCTTAACAGCAGACATATGTGATTCCTTATGATTAGCTTGATATCTAGCACACAGGCAAACGCTAAACATAATATCAGGGGGACTAGCAGTTAAATAAAGTAGATTGCCTATCATACCTCGATACTTACGTTGATCCACAGGTTTGCCGCTTTCATCTGGTTCTAGTTTAGTTGTAGTAGCCATTGGAGTGCTGATTGGTTTGACGTTGTCAAGGTCGAATTTCTTCAGCATGTCCTTTGTATACTTTGACTGACAGATGAAAGTTCAATTTGATGTTTGTTTGACTTGCAGTCCAAAGAAGTAATTGAGCTCCCCCATCATGCTCATCTCAAACTCGGTCTGCATACACTTGGCAAAATCTTGACAGAGAGTTTTATCAGTAGAACCAAATATAATATCATCCACGTAAATTTACACTAAGAGAATAGTGTCTTTGAAAGATTTTATGAAAAATGTAGTATCAATTTTTCCTTTTGAAAAACCTTTTTCAAGCAGGAAATTGCTTAGCCGTTCATACCAAGCTCTAGGGGCTTGTTTGAGGCCATATAACGTTTTCTTGAGCTTGAAAACATGGTCGGAAAATATGTGATTTCCAAAATCAAGAGGCTGTTTTACAAAAACTTCCTCCTTAATGAATACATTCAAGAAAGCACTTTTAACATCCATTTGAAACAATTTGAAATTTTGAAAGTTAGCAAATACGCAAAGCATCCGAATGGATTCCAATCTCGCAACAGGAGTATACGTCTCATCGTAGTCGATACCTTCCTCTTGGTTGTATCCTTGAGCTACTAGACGAGCTTTGTTACGTGTTACTGATATTGGCCCATTGGTCATATGATCAATCTGATTTTAATAATTGATCAAACTCTATCTCGATATATGAAGCTAGTCAGGACATCTCGGACTATTGGACATGATCAAGAACGGCTATCTACTCAGTTCAAGACCGAAGTACTGTTTGCCTGTTCGAGTCTGTATTTCTTTGAGCAATGTATTTTTTATTTTAATTGAGTCTAGGAATACGTTGTACACCGAGTCGTACTGGTAAATAGGCTATTCCTAAATGAGTTCAAAATGTTTTTAAAATGTCCTTACAAAAAGGTTTTCAAAAAGGTTTTCAAAATTCCCTAAAAAGTATTTTTAAAACCCTAACCTAACCCTGACAGAACTCGACCAGAGTTCGGCCAGAGTTCGGCCAGAGTTCGGTTGGTGGCCGTTGTGATTTTGAATCCTTAGAACTTGGTCCTCCTGCAGTTGCAAATTTGACCGAGATTTACTCATAGAGTTCTGCCCGAATTCTGCCCGAATTCTGTCAGAAGTCTGTCTTTGGAACTCCTATAAATAGAGAAGGATTTCGATCATTTTAACTCACTCATTCACTTTCAATCTTCTCTCTATCTAAAGCTTTCAGTCTTCCAAAGAGTTTTCTCGAGCTTTCATTTTCAGATCCCAAGCCAGTTACAATTCTCTAGTCGATTTGCCAGTGCGGTACGGTCTAGAAGTTTCTGAGTGATTGTAATCAGAAGGCTTGATAGAAGAATACCTCTTCACAATTGAAGTTGGACGAGTTCTTCGTATCAAAGCTCGCGTTGTAGAAGTTGCAAGGACTTCGTAAGAAAACTTGCGGTTTTGTCAATAGTGGATTCAACTGGTAGCAAGAGTTCTACCGACTGGACAAGTCCTCAACAGAGGGAAACCAGTATACATCGCTGTCTTTGCGTTAGCTCTCTTATCTCTGCCTTTACATTATTTAGTTGTGATTATTATTCTGTGATCTTGCTGCTAACATTTTTAATTAGCATTATTCCGCTGCCAACTCTATTCACCCCCTCTAGAGTATTACGCTTTACGATTTCGTTCCTACAATTGTTATCAAAGCGGGTGTTACAGATAAAGCAAGGTAATATTACAATTATTTATTCATTGTTATTTAGATCACAGCACAACACATGGCAACTGTGAAATTCACAAGTGAAGGCCAGGCCACAAATAGACCTTCACTGTTTGATGGTACGAATTATACCTATTGGAAAACACGGATGAGTTTCTTCTTGAAATTACTTGACTTTGATTTATGGTCTATTGTTATTGATGGCTATCAAAAGCCATCTCGTATAACTGTTGATGGAGTCTTGGTTGAAAAACCCCATAACAGATATACAGAGGAGGAAAAGAAAAAGGCCAGTCTTGACGCACGTGCTATTAACGCTTTATTTTGTGCTTTAGACAGAACTGAATTTAACAGGGTGTCTATCTGCACAACTGCTAATGAAGTATGGAAGCTTCTTGAAGTTACACATGAAGGCACGACTCAAGTCAAAGAATCAAAGGTCAGCAGACTTACTCAAGAGTATGAGGTGTTCAAGATGAAGCCCAACGAAGCAGTTACTCAAATGTTCGAAAGATTCTTGGATATTGTAAATCATTTGTCCTTCCTAGGCAAAGATTACAGTAACTATGAAAAGATTCGCAAACTCCTGCGAGCATTTTCCAAGAACTGGATTCCAAAGGCTACTGCAATCATTGAAGGAAATGACCTCACTACCATGACACTTGAAGTACTCATGGGTAAGCTACTCACTCATGAACTGGAGCTACAAGATTTTGAAGAGCCTGCACCAAAGGAGAAGACGATCGCTTTCAAGGCTCAGCACAGAAAAGCTGCTGAAGGTGATTCAGACAGCAGTGAATCTGACGCTGAAGATCAAGCACTCATAGAAAGGAAGTTCAAAAGATTCATAAGATATGAGAAGAAAGCCAAAGAAAATAATAGTAGCAACAACTGGTATCAAGATGATGCTGTCTGCTATGGCTGTAAGAAGAAGGGACATATGAAGAAGGATTGTCCTACAAACTCATCATCAAGCAAGAAGAGCAACATGTATGAGAAAGGGAACCTGAAAAGATCAACATCTCGAAAGTATGCCAACACCAGCATATGGCATGAAAGTGAAGCCAGCGACTCAGAAGACGAACATTCAGAAGACGCTGCAAACGTATGCTTTATGGCATCCGATCAGGTACCTACTGAACCTGTAGTTGATACATATGATGACTTCACCTTTGAGCAATTAGGAGATGCCTTCAGTGAACTGATAAGCGATTACAGGAAACTGCGTAGCAAATATCAGACCTCTAAGAAGGTACTCAAAGAATACAAAGGTGAAATAGGAAGACTTACCGACCTACTAGCTGAGGTTAGAAATAATATTAGTGAGTCTGGTGAGCTCTCTTCTATTAAGCTCTTATTACACGAGACTACCAAGTCATCTGAAGAAAAAGACAAGATCAATGACCAACTAAAAGAAGAACTTTCTAAAGAGAAGAAAAGTCTTCAATATGCACAAGTCAGAATAGAAGCACTCACTTCTGACTACACTAAGTTATATGACACTTCCAAAAGATTGAAAATTAGGTTGGAAAAACAGCCTGAGACTGCTGCTTCCTACCCTAACACGTGTTACTTACCGAAAAATCGAAACATTCCCAAACCAAACACTGTCAGACCTAACCATATCAAACCTTTACCCCAAATGGTTAAGCCCAAACAGGATTATAGGTATGCTTTCTTCTATACTAGAAAACCCAAACCTACCAACCATGCACACCACTCAGCTTTCAACACTCATCATGCACAATGTCATTATTGTGGCCACACTGGTCATATTTCTCCTGCATGTAGAATGAGAAAGCTTGTTGATTTAAATCACTACAAGAAATGTGGGTTTCCGTGACAAGTAATTTGTGACAAGTGTCAAAATTGTCACTAAAAGGGATATTTTTGTGACAAATAATTTTTGTTGTCACTCATAATTTGATTCTGTGACAACAATTTTTTTTCGTCACACAATTAAATCATTTAGTGACCATGTTTTTATTGGTCGTCAGGTAATGTTGTCACTGAAATAAATTTTAAATTTTAGACTTATGTCAAATACAACTTATGTGTGATAAGTAAAAATACTTGTCACTTAAGGATTTTTTATAGTTACAAGAAAATATTATTGTCACATAAAAGTATTAGCAACAAAATTAAAATTTTATTCTTGTCACTTAAAAGTTTCTTTTAGTTACCAAATAATTGTTTGTCACACAAAAGTATTAGTCACAAAGAAGATATTTATTTCTTGTAACAAAAACTTAAAGTAATTTTAAAAAAGTTAAATAAACAAAATATTCTGATTTTGATACTGTTTTGACATTAATATTAAATTGTAACCGGATTTGACCATACCAAAAAAACACTCATTTGTGACAAACTTTTACGAGGGTTCTCAAAAAAAGTAGCAGTTACGACAAAATAAATCGTTCCATCGGAAATCTCTCATAAAAGTCCATACTAATTCTGACGCATAAAGAGCACTCGAAAAAGACCCATTTTTTGGTCAAAATTGTTCAACAATTGGCGGGATTTGTTGGTTCCAATACTATTTTAGATCGGAATAATTCTTTCTCGAAAAAAGGTATTATCATTTACGTGGACATATTGGACCGGTTGAAACTAGTAGACTAATTACGATGACTTAAATTTTGTTACTAAAATAATACTTTTATATATTTTGTTATTGAGTTTTAGCAATGAAATTTTTTTAAGCCAGCATAAATTTCTAGCCCTACCCGAAAATTTCCTTCCAAAATCTAAAATCCCTCCTCCCAAATTCCAAATTCCCTGAATCCCTCCTCCCAAATTTGACAAACCACCCCCAATCTCTCCAATACACCTAGAGCTTCACCCAATGGCCTCTACCAGCTCCAAGCAGGCCCGTCGTGACCGGCATGGCATCTCGCTCACTACACCAAAATAGATAATTTGCAACAATTTGCGACAGTTAGAATTGTCCAACAACGACGTATTAAAATTGTCATTGTATTTTCGACGGACTAACACCGTAGTTTAACATCAAAATTTATTTCATGAAAACATTATATTTGGATTGACCAATTAAAACAGTTAGTTAACATTAAAATTTCGTTCAAAATTTCAGCTCCCTAGTCCCCATTGAAAATTTTAGCCCCCGAACCCCCCCCCCCCCCCCCCAAAAAAAAAAAAAAAAAAAAAAATCTTACATTCTCTGCTTTCCATCTCTTTTCTCAAAACTCTCCTCTGAAAACCCTCACCGCCGCTGTAACTCGCTGGAACCCTACTGGCCCTTTTCTCAATCCACCATCAGTAATCCTCTCTAAAAAACAATAAACCCCCTCTCTAAAACTAACTACCAAAACCTACGCCGTGGTTCTTCCTACCTTTGCAACCTCCCCCTTCAGAGATCCTCCGCGACGTGATCGAGCGGGTGGAGGCAACGTTGGAGGCGTGACCGGCGCGGAGGGACGACGTCGCGTGCGCGTCGGTGTGCCGATCGTAGAGGGAAACCACGAAGGAGATCGTCAGGACGCCGGAGGAGTCCGCCCGGATCACTTTCCCGATCTCTCAAACTGGTGAAACCCTAGCTTTTAAATAAAATATATATAATTTTGGGGATTAGGGTTTCGATTGATTTGGTGGCGGTGGTGATGTTTTTTGTGCAGCCGGGACCGAGGGATAGCCTGATCCAGTGCTTTATCAAGCGGGAGCGAACGACTGGGATCTTCCGGCTGTGCTTGGGACACAACCTTGGTAAGCAATTGCTCTCATATTCTGTTGTTTGTTGTTCAAAATGTTAAATTTGCTCGATTTTCAGTGGAACATTATGATGTTAGAGAGAAATGGTATAACAAGCAATTCATGGGATCAAACTGTTGAAATTATGTTCGGTCCGAATCTGAATGTAGTGTCAGGTCCGATTTCAATGTGTTCTAGGTGTGCTTTAGGATTGGTAGGTTATTTCAGCATGTTAGTTGAAGATTCGATCTTTATTTATTGAGTGACTTAAGACTACCATTCCATAATGAGTCTTCTTTTGTATTCATTATTGTCTATGTAGTACGTCGTTTTATATGATCAATGTTTTAGCTTGGTATTATAAGAAACAAAATGTCATCAGGGCTTTTGTAGTTTCGTAAAAGCCAACACAAACATTCACCCCAAAATAAACATATAGAACTATATATGATGTGCAATGTTGTACGAATACAGATATGAATAAGGACATGATACGTATACAGGATACATATATAGGATACGAATATTTTTAGATGGCTACAATATAATTTCCTTTGTTGCATGAATACAAACACGGATACAGGTACGAAACGACATGGATATAGACCCCATTTTTCTGTGTCCATGCCAAATAGATGATGTGATTCTGCAACATGCCTACAATCGCGAGCGAAGGAGAGAGTGGTTCTTGGTGCAAAATAGGTGTATAGAATCTAAAGTTGATGCTGTAGTTTTCCATTTCTAAATAAGCTATTATTCTTCCCTACTGATGGGGGAGTTTGGTGAGTGTTGCAGCTCATTTTTATAGCTTACTTTGTTCTGTGGAAGAGATAGAGACAATGAAATTTGTTTCTTCCATAATATTTCAAAAAATATATGGATAATTATATACCAATGATGATTTTTGGACCAAAATATCAAGTAATTTGAAACTATCGCAAATCCGTCTCCATTTCGAACCTAGTTCATAATTAAACATACGACGAATCCCGATTAGAGAATTTTTAACCCTCTACAGTTTTTAGATCTTTCAAAATTTCTAAAAAAATTTGACAGCCCCTTTTGTATATTTTGATTCGAAAACATGGCAACAATATATAAATCATGCCGGAAGCACCACGTGGGTATAAATTCCTTTAACAGATAAACCCACACCGGGAACCCACACAAATCATATAAATATATTCATTATAAAATTTGGTTAATATGAGATAGTAGTAACAATTTAAGAAAGCAACTACCAAACTAAAAATGAAGTTGATGGTTATTAATATTCTACTTTACAACTTGTTAAAAAGACAACATATTAAGAAAATCTCATGGTGGAATTAAGAAGAAAAAAATTCATTCTATAAATACAACAAACCTGACAAAAGTATAATAAACTAATTAAAGGGTCCAATAGTGTCCAAAAAGTATAATAAACTCTGCTTTTTATTTTATTTTTATAGTTGACTGGTAGCTTTACTACTGTTGTTCTGGTTGGATAAATAGTTGTTGAAGGCTGGAACTGAAGCAGCCAAGTTGCCCTCTTCTAATCCTCGGATAGTGACAACTGCTTGGACTTGCTATGGAGATCGAGTGCTAACACAGGTCCACTCCATGAAGAGCACCTAATGTAATGAATGATATGAGATAGGCGAGATAAACTTAGGGAGCTACTATTTGGACCGCCATTGGCCGTAGCTCCTCTCAGGTGGCGACTCTTTATTGGTCAAAATTTAAGGAGATGGAGTCCGGTGGAGGCTGGAGCAAATAAGGAGGGATACATGAGTTACGGACTATTGACAGTCACATCAATGACGAACCAAATTGTATTTTCGATAAATTTAACATATGGCCTCAGAGTCTGACTTGTTTTTTATTTCAAATATTTCAATTATGGTGTGAAGGTGACTCAGAACTTACTACAAACACTATAAACTATAGGTGGAAGTGGAACAAAAATTTAACGACTTTCTTGACCTTTTTTTTATTAATGGCAGTCTATTTAAGCTTGCATCAAGTTGCTCTCTTTATTTTTTGTCATGTTTGTTAATGTAATGTAGTTCTGCCTGGGCATTGGACCATCATAGGTGCTCCAAGAGGTTAGAGCTCATTTTCTCCTTTATCTTTACCAGGTTACATCAGTGAAATTGAAGGATGGAAGAGTGTTGGATGCTGATATTGTTGTTGTTGGTGTTGGCGGATGACCACTTACAACACTTTTTAAAGTCCAAGTCGAAGAAGAGAAATGTGGAATCACGGTCAGAACAACAAAGTGTATCAGAACAACAAAGTGTATCTTCACTGCTTCTGTAACATTATTATGAGGATAATATTAATGTGCTTGTGAGAAAGATAACTTATTTTAAACAACCTGATCTAGATAACTTATCTCATTAATTCTATAAAATTTTGCACTGAACATGCTGGATGGCAAGCTGCAAACAACAAGCATAAATAAAGTTGCTTACATCTAACTTCTCTTCTGGCTAGACCTTGGCATACAAGCTGAACCAAGAATGATGTTCAAAGAACACCCAAAACACCTATGTCATGTATCAGCTCAATATTCATAAGCCATATTATCTATGCTTTGGTGTGGTGTTTTTCATGTATCTTTATTCTTTGCCTCTCCTATGTAATTTTAATAGTCTCTTGGTTCTCACAAGGCACCCTTCTCCTCTGCTTAGGGTTCCTAGTCAGCTTCCTAGTTCATCCAGAAATACTGTTCCGGTGGTGCTAAATTCTTTTTGTTGGTGTTCTGCACTAAGTAATTAATTTGGATAGTTTGTAGGTGATGAACAACTATTGGCATGTTTAATCTTCTGAGCCATCTATTATCTAGTAGCAAATTAGTGCAACTTCTTGTAATTTTCCCAGGTGCACAAGCCAAGATGAAAAATGGAGCTTGAGATATGTGGCAGTTCCAGTAGTACCACAAAGGAATAGTATGACCTTTCTTTTTCTTTTAGTTTTATGCTTCTCTTCTTCTAAAGAACATATCAGAATTGTTGTTACCTTTACTCGGGAGATTTCATTTGATTAATGGGAACCAGTTTTCTTGCAGTTATTGATCAGTATTTGTCTTCTGCGTTACAAGCCTGTAGGTTTACTTGCTCCCATAATATAGGATAGGAGACATGCTTGCAGAAAGGATGATAATATTTCTTAATCTGAGAATTACCTTATTGCAGGTTCTTGATAGAAGTTACTTTGAAATGTTTCTTACTCTCAAAATATTCTACTTCGTTGGCTTTGGCAGTGTATTTATGGGTTCTTTTTCCCAATACCTTTATTAAAGTTTACCGGTTTCAGATTTGTTTGTATTTCTCAATATTTTACTCGTTAAGATAATAAATATTGTACTACATCTGATTGTGGATCCAAATAATCCAATTAAGTATAAATTATGACAAGCATGATTAGAAATTAATGAGATGTTCAAAAATGTATGATATTGTGGTGGCTTCATCTTATACTTCTATTAAGTAGCTAAATTGTTCTAATTTCACATCAATTTTTGCAGGATTCACAAGATCTGAATCCTTTGATTCTTTCTTTGGCTGTCCGGACAATGGGATGCATCTGTGTTGACAAAATCACATAGTACCTTTGTGACCCCCTTCAAAGATGTTTCAAGGTCTATTTATCTTCCACCATGTATTGTTTAACTCGATCGTCTTCCCCTTCGATTTAATTTTCATTAGATCTTTCCTATTATTTGTCTTTCATCCAATAGTTCTTTTCTTCATAGTTACAACTTGGCTTCGTTTTCCTAAGATGAAGACAATAGTTAAATTCTTGTTGTATATGTAAATTTTGGATTATTACTACTACTTCCTATGACCAGGATAATGATCCTAACAGTTGCAATTTGTGTTGTTAAACTTTATGACATTAACGCTGAGTTAGTAGAAGATAGGGGATTTTTTGAGACTCTCAACGACTTGCTATATAACAATAATCCAATGGTAGTAGCAAATGCAGTTGCAGCTCTTCATGAAATCCAAGAGCGCCATGATATTGTGAGGAAACAAGAGAGGAGACTTCTTGAGTTGCAACAGGTAAAATTATGTTCATGCCTATTGTCATGATCTTGTGTAACTATCTAAAATTGTTTTATGAATTGAGGCCTCAGTGTGCAAGCTCTCTATGTTAGAGCTTTCAACTTCCTGAGGAGTTAAGATAGCTAGAGGGTTCATAGAACGAAGGATCTTGCAGTCACTTGTGGAGGCTGAGATGTTACCAGGCTCATTGAACATAACTCTATTATCCCATGCATCTTTATATATCTATGTACTCATGCATCTGACTATAACAATAATGAAGCATTTATCCCCAGTCCTTTTTGATCTTCTCCTTACATTGTTAAGAGGCATCATCTCTTTTACATTAGCAACTACCATGTTCATTACTCCCTCTATCCTGGTTTTGGTTTCTCCCCACCAATAGCTTATTTTTCTATGACTATTTTACTACTAAGTACCATTGTATCAGTTTGTTTTGTTTTATTATTTGCAAAGCTCTAGTGGTCCTCAAATCTCTTCCTGATATAGGGTTCCTCTATTCTTGTTACTGGTGGAAAAGACTCTTGTTCTTTGGTGACCAGCAATGTCTCATTTTGATTTACCCAATATTTTCTGCGGCACCAATGACAACTACACCACTGTCCATGGCTGCTCTTTCTATATTTGTTCCCTTATTAGCGAGCTAGGTCATTGGCTAGAGAGTTACCCTGTGTTGATGTTCCACCCACGGTGGAAGTGTTTTCTTCTCTAGAGATGAGTCTAGTTGCAGGCACTACCAACATGGATGGTTCACTAAAGGTACTCATTTGACTCTCACCTTTTATTTATTCAACCTTTACTATCCAAAGGATTCAAAACTTTTATGTACTATTGATATTGTCTAACTACTATTTACATGGGCTCAACTTCCATTTAAAGGATTTCATTTTTGTTTCATGACATTGATTAATGTTGTATGATACATAGAATTGGTATTTCTGATTCACTAGACATATTTCTCCAATGATGTTTCAGTAGATGACAGAACAGGTTTTATAGTTTCTAGCAGTCTTTAATTAGGTAGATTCTTTCTGTATGTTACTGAGTTTTGCTATGTGTCATCTTTTACTTATATATTCAAGATGCCAATTTGTTCAATCATGTTTTTTTGCAGCACTACATCAAACTCAGTTAGCTGAAAAAATTGGACAATGATTGATCTTTTGGACGCATTGGACTTCAATCGTCTTTTATATTTTCTATGTATAGATTGTTTAACCATTCATTTGGTACAACCTGCAATGTAAGAAGCTTTCAAACTGAATCATCGAGGTGATGAACTGTAACCTGCCTTTGCAACCAACCAAGGAGGGCTTGCGGAGATGCGGTGGTAGTAGAGCTGAAAGGAAGAGTCTAAACAAAATAAATGTTGTAAAGTCATGATCTATAAGAAATTTAGTGTATCTATGATAGAGGAATGCTACTTTCTTATTTTTATGTGGAGAAGATGGTTGTTCTCCTTTGTGCTTGTAATGTTATGTGTTGTATTGGATTATTGCAATGTGAATTTGAATTTGTATTAATATGCATTTTGATAAGGGTTCATCTTGTACTATTTCTTTGTTGTTGGTTGAATAAAGGTTATAACTGTTATGAAAATTTGTCACGTCTAATCCATCACGGTTATTACCGCGACAAAAATTATTTGTCACGGTAATAACCGTTGGCAATGGCCTATTTTGGTGTAGTGTGAGCACAATCATGCATACCCTCTTCTACAAGAATTGTGTGATATTGTATTGTGTTGTGTTCAATGTATAATGATAATGACAAAAAAAATATCATGACAAAATTGATTTGCCACCAAACATATAAAGTGTACACTGCGGTGACAATATTTACCTTTACTAAACATATAAGTATACAGTGACAACAATAAAAGTGTTACTGCAAGTGTTTACAATGATGACATGTACTTGTCACTAAACATATGTTTATTGTGACAACAATAAATGTGTTACTAATTTTTTTTTTTTGTGATATCAAACGTCGTCACAGAAATAATTTTTAATTTTATTTTCAAAAATATATATTTACTTTTAATTACAATAAAATGTTATTTGTGACAATATTGTGCGTCACTTATAACATTTTTAGTGACACATTTGTTGTCACAGAAGGTATACTATCCGTGACAACGTATTCTTGTCACAGTAGATAACTTTCTGTGACAATATCTTTTAGTCGTCACTTATTCTTTTAGCTACGGAGGTATATGCTACGAAAGTATGTTGTCACTGTACTCGCCACAGAAGATGTGTTGTGACGAGGTTCATAACTTCTGTGACAACTTTACTTGTCACAGAAACCATATTTTCTTGTAGTGAATATTTATGCATGGATACCAAAAGCTAACATTTCAGGACCCTACAAGAAATGGGTACCAAAAGTTTCATCTGTAAACTATTTTGTAGGTGGAACACCCTTCACATGCTAAAAACAAATGGATCCTCGACAGCGGTTCTTCACGGCATATGACCGGTGATGCTACATTATTTGCAACACTGTCGAAGAAGAAGAAGGAAGGTTATGTTTCCTTCGGTAATAACTTGAAAGGGTATATCATTGGTATCGGTGATGTTGGTAAGTCTCCCTATCCTGTAATTAAGGATGTCTGTCTGGTTACCGAGTTGAAACATAATCTACTCAGCATAAGTCTTCTAGCTAATCATGGTTATGGCATCAACTTTGGCAAAGAAAAATGTACTATAGTTGATAGCTCAACTGGTAGTACTATCTTTGAAGGTATCAGGGAAGACAATATATATATTTTCTATTTGTTGGAAGAAACTAACATTTCAGGTAGATGCTTAATGGCTAAAAGTGATGAGAGTCATCTGTGGCATATGAGACTCGGTCATGCAAATATGGACACAATCTCAAGATTATCCAAGAAGAAGCTAGTACGCGGTTTACCGGACATAACATTCAAGAAGGATTCGGTATGTAGCCAATGTGAAAAGAACAAAGCTACCAGATCCACATTCAAGTCAGTAAATGCAGTATGTACAACTAGACTTCTACAATTGCTACATATGGATTTATTCGGTCCTAGCAGAGTTGCTAGCCTCGGAGGTAAGCTATATGCTTTTGTAATTGTAGATGATTACTCTAGATACACGTGGGTATACTTTTTGACACGCAAGAATGATGCATTATCCGAATTTGTCGCCTTTTGCAAGAAAGTACAGAATGAAAAAGGTTACATGATCACTCGAATCAGAAGCGATCATGGAGGCGAATTCGAGAATGTAGAGTTTGAGCAATTTTGTGATACACACGATTTCATACACGAGTTCTCCTGTCCTAGGACTCCACAACAAAACGGAGTTGTAGAACGTAAGAACAGAACTCTATCCGAAATGGCCAGAGTGATGTTAAACCAGTTTAGTCTACCCAAATATTTCTGGGCTGAAGATGTCAATACAGCTTGTTTTGTTCTCAATAGAGTTCTAATTCGACCCAAATCGAAGAAGACTCCATTTGAGTTATGGTTTGATAGAATTCCATCAGTTTCATATTTTAGAATATTTGGTTGTAAATGCTTTATTCTTAATACAAAAGACAATTTGGCAAAGTTTGACGAAAAGGCCGATGAAGGTATATTTTTAGGTTATACGGCCAAGAGCAAAGGATACAGAGGCTTCAACAAACGAACTATGATCATCGAAGAATCAATCAACGTCACCTTTGATGAATTGAATCAAATGACTATCGATGATAATGATGAAGATCTAACTGCATCAAGCTCAACACCAGCTGATTCTCAACCAAGCTTTACACTAGCTGATCCTCCTAGAGAAGATCCAGAAACCAGCTACCTTTGAAGTCTGTCGAAAAGATTGAAATTTATGGCTGATCATCCAAATGATTTAGTAATTGGTGATATTACCAAAGGTGTAAGTACTCGTACATCCAGTAGAGATATTGTTTCTAGTGTTGCATTCATTTCACAGCTAGAATCCAAGTCCATTGATGAAGCATGTAGTGATAATTTTTGGATAGATGCTATGCAAGAGGAATTAAACCAATTTGAACGGAATCAAGTTTGGGAACTTGTTCCCAAGCCTATTGATCATCCGGTCATTGGCACCCGTTGGGTATTCCGAAATAAACTTAATGAGAATGGTATAGTGACTCGTAATAAGGCTCAACTCGTAGCTCAAGGATACAATCAGGAAGAAGGTATCGACTACGATGAGACTTATGCCCCAGTTGCGAGATTAGAATCCATTCGCATGTTATGTGCATTTGCATGTTTTCATAATTTCAGATTATTTCAAATGGATGTCAAGAGTGCATTTTTAAATGGTTTTATAAAAGAAGAAGTTTTTGTAGCACAATCTCCAGGTTTCACAGATTTTAAAAACCTTGATCATGTTTTCAAGTTGAAGAAAGCTTTATATGGTTTAAAACCCCTCGTGCTTGGTATGATCGTCTAAGCTCTTTCCTACTTGACAACGGATTTTTAAAAGGTAAGGTTGACACTACACTTTTTATTAAGTCTTTTAATGGCAAGCTTCTTTTAATACAAGTCTATGTTGATAATATTATATTTGGATCTACTGATGAATCTCTTTGTCAAGAATTCTCTAAGTATATACAGAATGAGTTTGAGATGAGCATGATGGGAGAGCTGAGATTCTTTCTCGGACTGCAAATCAAACAAACTGACAATGGGACATTCATAAATCAAGCCAAGTACACAAAAGATTTGCTAAAGAAGTTTGATCTGGACAATGTCAAACCTATTGGCACTCCGATGGCAACTTCAACAAAGCTTGATATTGATGAACAAGGCAAGCCGGTCGACACACGTAAGTATCGAGGTATGATCGGTAGTTTACTTTATTTAACTGCTAGTCGTCCAGATATTATGTTTAATGTTTGCCTGTGTGCACGTTTTCAAGCTAATCCAAAGGAATTACATCTGTGCGCAGTTAAGCGTATCTTTCGATACCTTAAGGGCACTTCTTCTGTTGGCTTATGGTATCCCAAAACTAATTCCTTTGACCTTACTGGTTATTCGGATGCAGATTTTACTGGATGCAAAGTTGATAGAAAAAGTACCAGTGGCACATGTCATTTTTAGGCAAGGCTTTAGTCTCATGGTTTAGTAAAAAGCAAAATTCTGTAGCCCTATCAACAACAGAGGCTGAGTATATTGCCACAGGACGTTGTTGTGCTCAGATTTTGTGGATGAAACAAACCCTAGAAGACTATGATTTATTTTACACACATATTCCCATTTTCTGTGACAACACGAGCACTATTAATTTGACTAAGAATCCAGTATGTCACTCTCGTACTAAGTATATCGAGATTCGACATCATTTTCTTAGAGATCATCATCAAAATGGAGATATAGACCTTGTGTACATAGATACTGAGAATCAATTAGCTGACATCTTCACAAAACCTCTAGCAGAAGATCCTTTCAATTATTTACGTCGAGAATTAGGAATTTTGGACGTCAATAATATTAATTAATTTTGTTTTATGATTATATTTTAATACACAAAAACTGTGTTAAAAACAAGCCAAAAAAGAGTATGCCTGTCACCACAACTACGGTTGAAGCGAAGCGGTACTTAAGAGTTCCTCGGTGAACCTCCGCCAGCTGGAACAGTACTCCTACAGCTAATCTGAAACAGTCGCTGTGTAACGATATTTAATCTATAAAATAATATTAATTATATTAATTGAAGGTTGAAATTACTAATCTTTGAATTAAATATTTGAAATAAGACAATGAAAAAGAATGGCAAAAATTAACTAAAAGAACTCTAGGCGAATTCGGCCAGAACTCGGCCCGAATTCGGCCCGAGTTCGATTAGTGATGTTTGGTTATATAACCAGAGCCCGAGAGCCTTTCTTCTTCATTGCTTCTAAACTTCTAAAATCACAGCAACAGCAACCGTGCGAGCACCCCGAACCCTAGTTCTTCACCACCCCTCATCTTCCAATCTACGTGGTGAAATCAATCCAAACTTTGGATTTGTGCGGAGTTCGTCGTTCTCTTCAACATATTTGAATCTCAGGAGGTATAACTCCATATTTCTCCTCTTTTCAATTAGTTCATATTTACTTCTTTTGCACAAATGGCACCTAAGGGATTCAACCCTTCTAAGAGGAAGAAGACGACCAATCCAAGTAAGGAAGGGTCATCTTCACATCCACATACGGATTCCCTCTTCTCGTCGGTCTAATCGAGCGATGGCGCGTTCGATGGGTTTTACTTTCAAACCCTAGATCAAGCCCTACTGTGGTATGGAGACTTCTCCATGAGATCCATATGCACAGGCGCTCCTGTCAAATGGACTGTGTTTCCTGAGCACCGCCCTTATTTTGAGGCATTAGGGTTACAATATTTTGTTAAACTTTGTTTTCCAGTATCAACTAATGACGTTAGACTGTTTTATAGCAATCTTATATTAAACACTTTTGACGTAAGTACTCGTGTTGGAGGATTATATATCAATTTCAATGATGTCCTCTTAGCGGAGATCCTTGGTATCCCTAACGAAGGTGAACCGCTTGTCGATATCACTGAATTTTATTTCTCCGACGGTACGACACTTGCCAGTTTCAAAGCTGAACTCTGTGCACCAGATCGAGTTCGCTCTGGAAAGTTCAAGGCCAACAACTTGAACTTGTTTAATTATGAATTGCACCGCATCATCTATTCCACTCTCCTTCCGAAGTCCACTTCAAAGGATGATGTGACATCTCTTGAGTTATCTGCCATGTATCACATTCTTAAGGGGATTCCATTTTCTGCCCCTAAGACCATTATTCAGATGATGGGACGTTGTCGTGCAAGAGATAGAAATCTCTCTTATGCGATGATTCTCCCACGCATCTTCCAGCGTGTTGATATCGATCTGTCAACTTGTACTCAGGATCCTGAGCCCAAGTTTCTTCAGTTATCTCGTCATAGCATGTCTGCTGCTGCTACTCCTACTGTTTCTCCTACTGCACCTCCTCCACCACCTCATCAGTATGCCATGACCTTTGAGGGCATATACCAGCATTTATCTGATTTGTACGTCTCGATGACGGATATGGCATGCAAATGTGAGTTCCGCAACGTCACCCTCTATCAGGCGATGGCAAATTCTTTAGCCGATCTTCGTTTCACCCAGACTGGACATTCTGCCGGTTCCATCCCTAGAGATCCAGCCTTCTCTGGTTACCGCTGTGAGGATGAGGCTGTTCATGCCTACTTTCAGCCAGGTAACACATATGATTGGTACCGTTCTGACCGTGCTCCTCCTCGTGACTATGTTGGTGAGTTTTATACCGGCGCCCCTCCTCACCCTTCTGGTACTGGTACTTCTGGAGCTGGTCTTTCTGGACATTCTGGTCACGCTGCTGATGATGATGAGGAGGATGATGAGGAGATGTGATTAGTTGATTTTGAGTGATTTACTATTGTACACTTGAAAATGCTCCGACATTCCAAGTTATTTATCAGTACTTTTTAGTTTGCATCAATACTTTTTTTATTTCATGGACATGGTTATTATGCCTCAGTGTTTGGCATCCCAGTATATTTTTTAGTTCAGTTTATCTATTCAGCACTTTTTCTTTATGTTTCAGTTCAGTTTATGGTAGCACTATTTCTTTATGTTGCTTCTTTCTTTACAAACTGCCTGTGACATATACATGCATGTGATGCTATTCTTTTCTTAATTTTATGTTCTGAGACTAATACATGCCTGTGATATTACTATTATGCATTATTTCTTCTATGTGTTTCTTCACTATTTGTTACTTATGCATTGATTGCGGGGGAGCTTTCTCTTTTGCAATTATTTTGCTAAGTGACAACGGGGGAGAAAAATAAAGATCTAACATTCTTTCGAGAAAATACAGGATATGAACAATTTTACTATTTTTGATTTTATTCCAAGCTTAGATGTTATATCATTCATAGTTTGTCAATTATCAAAATGGGAGAGATTGTTGGCCCATTGGTCATATGATTAACCTGATTTTAATAATTGATCAAACTTTGTCTCGATATATGAAGCTAGTCAGGACATCTCGGACTCTTGGACATGATCAAGAATGGCTATCTACTCAGTTCAAGACCGAAGTACTGTTTGCCTGTTCGAGTCTGTATTTCTTTGAGCAATGTATTTTTCATTTTATTTGAGTCTAGGAATACATTGTACACCGAGTTGTACTGGCAAATAGGCTATTCCTAAATGAGTTCAAAATATTTTTAAAATGTCCTTACAAAAAGGTTTTCAAAAAGGTTTTCAAAATTCCCCAAAAAGTATTTTTAAAACCCTAACCTAACCCTGACAGAACTCGGCCAGAGTTCGTCCAGAGTTCGGTTGGTGGCCGTTGTGATTTTGAATCCTTGGAACTTGGTCCTCCTGCAGTTGCGGATTTGACCGAGACTTGCTCATAGAGTTCTGTCCGAATTCTGTCCGAATTCTGTCAGAAGTCTGTCTTTGGAACTCCTATAAATAGAGAAGGATTTCGATCATTTTAACTCACTCATTCACTTTCAATCTTCTCTCTATCTAAAGCTTTCAGTCTTCCAAAGAGTTTTCTCGAGCTTTCATTTTCAGATCCCAAGCCAGTTACAATCCTCTAGTCGATTTGCCAGTGCGGTACAGTCTAGAAGTTTCTGAGTGATTGTAATCAGAAGGCTTGATAGAAGAATACCTCTTCACAATTGAAGTTGGACGAGTTCTTCGTATCAAAGCTCGCATTGTAGAAGTTGCAAGGACTTCGTAAGAAAACTTGCAGTTTTGCCAATAGTGGATTCAACTGGTAGCAAGAGTTCTACCGACTGGACTGTAGAAGCATGGAATTTCACAACCAGAAAGCCCATGCGCCAGGCATTTTATGCGCCAGAACTCAGACAGCTAATCAAATAAGCCATAGACATTCGAAGAAGGACTTTTTATTTATATATATATATAAGTCTATTACATGTCTAGAAAAGGTTGTACAAAGGAGAATTTCTACAAAGGAAGGATCCTAGATCTACAGCCAACAGCCACCATGCGCCTTCCAGATAGGCGCAACAACCACCATGCGCCTTCCGATAGGCGCAGCAGTCACCATGCGCCTTCCAGATAGGCGCAGCAACCACCATGCGCCTTCCGATGGGCGCAGCAGTCACCATGCGCTGTCAGCCAGGCGCAGCAGATGTCATGCGCCTCCAGCCAGGCGCATCCTACCATCTCATCAGCAGCTCAGTTATGTGCATCCAGCTCTGTTACGTGCATCCCTTCAGCAGCTCAGTTATGAGCAACTCTTCCAACCAGGCTCACCTGGCCGAGCAGAGCCCAGTTATGTGCCGCTCTTCCAGCCAGGCTCACCTGATAAGTGCTTCGATTACACAAAGCATTTAACCCTCTGGCTGGAACCAAGGAAGAGAAGAGCACCGCAAATGCTGTGGCCAGGGGAGGCTTCGAAAGAGCCTCCAAAGACCAAGGAAGACCGTGATCGAAATCATGGCACAAGGAGCTTTCAACACAATCAAAGTGGGCGGCACCCACTTTGAAGGAAGAGAGAGCCTAGCACCGCCATTCCGATCTACGGCTCTTCCGGAACAACGGAGACGAGGCCCGAACATCCCTATCTTTGGATGCAACAGGCACCTTCCGCCTGCCTCAGAAGCCCTCGACTCCGTCTTTTGGATGAAACAGTCACCTTCAAGTGCATCGAAGACAACACGACGTCTCATCTTTACCCTCGGGAGCACTTCGTCAACAGAATGCACCCACATATCCAAGTTCATGTTGGAAGTACGTGAGGGAATGAGGAGCAAACCTTCTCTCCATGCCACTATTTATAGGCCGGGCAAATCAAACCCACGCGCCAAGTGGATGACTCTCCGAATTCTGTGCAATGAATTTGCATTAAATGGATGAACCGGACGCCTCGAATTCAGCCAAACGGCTATTTATAGCACTCGAGGAGCGAGACAGCCGCGTCATTAAAGGACATATCGGATGCGCCAGCCAAACAGCTCATCACACGGATGCGCACTCCAGCATCAGGCGCATCACATAGACGCGCCCTACAGTACCCGGCACATCACAGAGGATGCTCCCTCCCTCACATCTCCATGCCGAGTGGAACACCAACCAATGTGCCCACTCAGCTGTCCATCGAACGTCACAAACATTAAATGCTGAACTGACACCAGAGTTGGCAGCACGCTTCCCAAAGTCTGAACAGTTGACAGCTTTTTCAGAGAACGAAGCGTCGACAACGTCAGCATCATCATGACTCTATTCCGACGGCTACTGCCACGTGGCCATCCGCATGCGCCTCTATGGCTATGCGTCCAAATCGCCATGCGCCTCTACGGCCATACGTCCAAATCGCCATGCGCCTCTACGGCCATGCGTCCAAACCAGCATGCGCCTCAAGAGCCGTGCGCCTCAGACCCTTCACTGATCCCTAAAGACAGAAGAAGAGTCTCCAGTTGAAGCTTTACATGCGCCTCAAAAGCCATGCGCCCCAGACTGATCTCTGATCCCGAAAGACAGAAGGAAAGCCGCCTGCATGCGCCTCAAAAGCCATGCGCTCTAAACGGTTTGTAACCCCTAAAGGTTATGAGCCGCAGCCTCCTCCTGCGCCCAATCAAGGTGCAGCTCACCAGATTACTTCCCCCCACCAAATCTGAGATCTTCGAGCCATGGGTCGATGACACGTGTCCTTTGACTCAACTCGTCCAAGATTTTAGCAACAGAAAGATCTTCTCCTCTGTTACGTGCCGGCTCACAACAGCAGTATGAAGAGTTCTCCCCCTCAATCAGGGCGCATCATCTACCCGCCTCCATCAGCAACCTCCACGTGGCGTCCCCACACACCGGCGCATCCTACATGCGCGCATGAGCAGCCAGCCTGCAAAACTAGAAATAGAGGGATCTTCTCCTTCACACACACAGAGAATCTACAACGAACATACAAGGAATCATCAGAGAGGCAGATACAGACACTCAACGTCTTCCTCCTCTCAGCAAGCTCCAGCACCCAGAGCAATCCACACCTTCAGAGAACCGATAACCGTCGTCAGCCCGTCAACGGAGTCAACGTATTACCACTCGCTCCATTGGCACTAAGGACCCAGCTTAAACAAAAGTGTACTCCTAGGACTACATCTAAGTCCTACATTGTAACACTGTTCTGTTTGTATTAAAGTTTTCAATCAAACAATTTTAATGGCAAACAAGCTGGCGACTCTGCTGGGGACTTCTTTCTTCTCTTCCGAGAAAGTCGTGTCACAGGCCGACGACGTGAAGGTGGGCTCCTCCCACAAGACGCTGGTCGTGCGCCTCAATCAACAGGCGTACGAGGAGTTCATTTCTGAAGGAAGTACGAGTCCTTCGAAGCGGCTACCAAAGCCGAAGAAGATCCGCACGGCCTGGGTGCGCAAGGTCGACGCCTCGGGCACCACCACTGAAGGGGATGCAGCAATCCAACCTTCCCTTCCTGCTGACGTTCTCAGCAACCAAGGTGCGCCCGCCGATGCAGCGCATCTCTTGGGGAAGCGTGCGGCCGACCACGTTCCCCAGCTATCTCCCTCTCAGGCGAAGAAGATACGTCGACGGAGCAGGGGCACAGCCAATGCCCCGCGCATCACCTCTGATGCGTCACAAAAAGCCTCTGTCTTTGACAGACTCACTCGCTGTAATGGCGAGGAGAATTTGGATGCTGAGTACTATGCGCCCCAGCGGGCTGGTACGAAGAAATCTAAGGCGGCACGGGCCATGCGCCACAGACGTGCTATGCCAGCAGCCGGCCAGAGGCACGCGCTCGTCATCACGCGCGCTGCCGATGGCAAGCTGTACAAGGTTGACTCAAGTGCTTCTGCACCAACAACGAGTCGGTCTTCAAAGTCCTCATCTCGCCTGGGCGTATCTGCTGCGTGCACAACCAAGTTGAGAGAGGCAAACTCAGTGGTCTTGGACTCCCGCGCCTCCTCTGGTTGTGTGTTTGAGGTCCGTTCAAGTCACTTCTAATGTTGTGGTTCCCCCACTACTGATCGTGATGCCTGCTTGGTATTAGATCAGGGGGCGCAGCACTCACCTGACCACCCCGGCGTTTGGCCTTGCCATACGTCTGAAGGGGGTGTGAAGGCACCACTCTCCTCCAACGACCTACGCAACGTGATCACTCACAAGCGCCGGTCAGGAGAGTCGACCAACAAGCACGATGCGCCTCTTACGGGGCATACTTGTGCGGTGGTCACCATCAACTGCTGTTGCGAGGCGGCAGCTCCACCAAGACAGTCGGTCTTCCAACGACTGCAATCATCGACACCTCTCCGACATCGCCTTGGGACGAAGGTGTCAGCTGAAGAGGAGCCAAAGGTTGCTTCATGCAACGTGGTCTCCAACTCCTCATCAATCCGAAAGACGACTGCCAATTCCTCGTCTTCATCCAAAAGCCAGCCGAGGAAAACCAAGGCAGCTGTCTCGACCTCTGGAGTGTTTGAGGGCACTCGGTCGAGGAAGAAGTCCTTGAAGGAAGCTGGGGGTAGCCAGACCCTTGTTGACCCTCCTTCCGAAGACGAAGATGTCCAAAGCACAGCTGCGGCGGATCTTCATCATCAAGGCGAGATTACTCTCCCTGAAGCCCCTCAAAATGTCCTCCAGGACACTGCCGGGGGTAGTTCTGGAAACGAAGAGGTCCTTCAAGACGGAGCTGAGGGCAAGCAGACCCTTGCAGATGCGCCTATTGGAGATGAACTCCAGAATGTGGCTGGGGGTGGCCCAACACCAGGAGAAGTGACTCCCCCGCATGAGAGTGAGGCCGAAAGCGAAGCCTCAACCAATCCATCCACTCATGGCCGTGTCAGGACAGTATACATGGCTGGGGATGATGTCGAGTCTGATGCGCCGTCACAGGACATAGTCCAGCGCATAGACTCATTGGAGGGAGGACTCAAAACCCTCTCTGCCTCTATGTAAGCACTGACCCAAGCAGTGTTTGAGATGCGGTCAGCCTTGATCAGGACACCTTCAACTGGTCCTGACCCAGGAGCTAATGGGGAGTCGAGTGTGCCCCTCCAACGGGCGCCCTCAGATACAGAAGCACCACGGACCTCGGAGCCCTCAAACGCTCCAATCCAGATGGTACCTCCTTCCCCGACTCCTAGCTCTACGGAGGATGTGGTCGAAATGATCAAAGACATGCGGGAGCGCTTCGAGTCCAAGAACAGGCAAGAGGAACGCCAGAAAATGGGCATTCCCCAGCCTTATCCTCTCGAGTGGAACAAGGTGGTTTATCCCCCGAAGTATAAACCACAAACACTCACCCCATACGACGGGAAGGACTCTCCGCGACGGTACCTGACGTACTTCCAGTCACAGACAGGACATCTTCCGAAGGAGGACGCGCTCCTCACCAGTATCTTTGTCGGGGCCCTGAAAGGAGTGGCGTATGACTGGTACTGCTGCCTTTCCGAAAATTCCATATCGTCCTTCGATGACCTGACGCGCCTCTTCCTCGACCGCTTCTACGACGGAGGGAAGGACATGACGATGGCGTCTCTCATAGAGATACGTCAGAAGGAGAAGGAAACGGTTCGGGCGTTCATCGAACGCTTCCGACAGGCTTGCTTCAGGCTACCTCCAGGCATGCCAGAACATGCGCTCCTCTCCGCTTGCAGCATGAACATGTTGCCTGCAGTAAAGCTCTGGCTCAACTCTACTCCCCCTCCTGACTGGAGCTCCCTGATCATCGAAGCTAAAGCTGCAAAAAAGAAGGCGGCCAATGCACGTCTTCTGGGTGTCAGCTTCCCCACCTTTGACGATAAGGGGAAAAAGTCTGCAGCTAACAGCTCCGGACGAGAAGCAAAGGGGAAACAGGCATTGACTGTTAATGCCTCAAAAGGCGCATATGCGCCTACTCAGAAGCCTCCACTGGCACCGAGACCCAAGGAGGTTTATTCATTCAATGATGACGACACCCTGCAAATTTTCGAGATACTGAAGCAGGGTGACAAGATCAAGCTACCGGACCCAAAGCGGCCCGATAAAGTTGGGAAAGTGGACAACCCAAGGTACTGTCACTACCATCGGTTTGTCGGACACCCGACCAAGGACTGCTACGTCCTCAAGAATTACATCCAGCGCATGATCAATGCGGATGTAATCTCCGTCGACTATGAAGAGAAGACGGTGTCGGCCAATGTGGTTTCGTTTCAGTTCGGCACCTTGCCGCCAACTACCACAAAAGATGGCGTCGTCCCCATCCCTAAGGCGACAATAGAGGTGGTAAACTTACCACCTACTCGTGACAATGTGAGTGGACTCACCCCGCTCACCACATCTCGAGGAGAGGTCCTCTGGGTTCACCCCGACCTCGTCTCCGAGGTGACTCAATCGGAGGTACGCCCTACCTCCAAATCAAAAGGCAGGAAGATCAAGTCTTGCCGCACAGTCTCTTCTTCAACAGAAGAGGCACTTCCAGTGCAAACGCGTGCACAACAGAACTCCCAATCCGGCGAAGCCGCCACCGAGGTGGTGCCTCCTAGCACCATCCCTGAGGAGGGTCCATCTAAGCCCTCAGCAGCCAATAAGCAGAAGCAGGTGGAGGCCCGTTTTGACAGACCTCTACGGAAGGAGAATGCTTCGGGGCTGCCCAAGCCTCACAACTTCGACATTCTGGCACAATTAGCCAGTACACCTGCGCGTCTGTCTTTGTTCGAGCTCTTGCGTCTTTCTAAAGATTCCCGAGAAGCTCTCTGCGAAGCTCTGAAGGACGCTGAATCCTTTCTCAGTCAGGTCAAGCAGCCTGAAGACCTCCCAACTACTTGTGCGCACTGTCATTGCGCGGATGAAGTTATCCCTAACATAACTTTCACCCAACAAGACATGCTGCTCATGCATCACCGACATAACCGACCGCTGTATTATACAGGGTACATTGGCTCGGTCAAGGTGAGCCGAATTCAGATCGATCCTGGGTCTTCCCTAAGCATCATTCCGAAGGCGCTGCTATCTAAGCTGGGGATCCCGATGTACCGGCTGGCGCCCTCCAATACAACCATCAGTGGCTTCAATGCTAGCAAAAGCGAGCCATTGGGCAAGATCCGACTGAAGTGTCACATTGGCAGCCTCAAAACTGAGGTGACTTGTTATGTGGTAGATGCCGAGGTCAACTACAACATCCTGCTCGGTCGACCATGGCTGCATGAGTACATGGTGGTGCCCTCCACGCTCCACCAGTGCATGAAGTATGTATCCACCAATGGCGTCATCCGGACGGAGTTTGCAGACATCGATCCTTTCAAAGGAATTGAAGCCTACTTCACCGATTCCGACTTGTACAAGCCTATTGACGAGGAGGAAGCCAACGACGCTGATGATGAGGCAGAGACGGCAGCAGAGCCGGACATGGAGCCTGAGACGACTCCCGACGCCCCCTTGAAAATCCGACTGAAGGGGAAACCACCCCAGAAGGCGCCTCCAATGAGCATCAAGCTATCAGGGAAAGCGCCGGCTCGCGAAGCACCCCTGAAGATACGCCTCAAGGGAAAGCCACCTCAAACATCGGCTCCCCTGGTGGCAAAATTACAAGAAAAGGCACCACTCACCGGAGGCGTAGCCGAGGCGTCTCTCAAGGTGCGTCTCAAGGGCAAGCCGCCGCAGTCATCCAAGGTGTCAGAGAAGGCTCATATAACCCTCTCAGACCCCAAAGCTGTGTTGGACTCTCCTAGTCCGCCCCCAGTTCTTACAGACGAGGAGCTTGGTGATTATATCTCGGCTGATATAGAGGCACCCTCCTTTGACAATGTAATCCCACGGGATAAGATCTCGTATTTTATCAATAATAGAGTGTCTTTTAATTATTCTTGTCTTCCACACTGGAATGCCATGTATACATTAGACCACGCTCTACGGTCGTTGCAAACACAAATAACGACCGTCTACCATAATCGAGTAGTCCCGTCTCAAGGAGTCTTCATAGTCCCTCCACGGAGCCGAGACCAAGGCACCATCATCTCGGGCAAAGTCGAGCGTCATCGGGACCTCCCGTCAATCGAGCCCGAACCTGATACCGGCAGAGTACAAGTCTATCGGTACACGGATGCGGCAAAGCACATCATCCAAAAGATGGGCTACGACCTGAAAAGCAACAAAGGCTTAAACTACGGCAAGGGTCGGCATCTCCCTGTCCGGCTTTCGATGCCCAATGGAAAGCCACAGGACTATTATAATCGGACTGGACGAGGGTTAGGCTATGTCACGCCGCCATCAACCCCAGAGAGTTCAGATGCAGAAGACATAGAACATTCCCACTCGTCCGAAGCATCGACTTGGGATTCCGATACCAGTATCGGATCAGTCTTCAGGAAAGTGCTGTCAGCTAACATGACGTCAGCACAACCTCAAAAAGGTGAAGGCGAAGACCAAGCGCCAGAACCCTTCGAAGAAGAACCCTGGGCCCAACGCCTAGGGGAACAATAGGAATCTCGTTTTGAGCTTCGTGAACCTCCCACCGAAGACGAAGTCGAGCAGATTGACCTCGGGAAGGGGTCTTCTTCCAAACCCATCTTCATCAGTAAAAGCCTGGAAGGAGAAGATCGAGAATCTTTAATCCAACTGGCTAAAGAGTATATCGACGTCTTCGTCTGGAGCTATGAAGACATGCCGGGACTCGATCCACAGATCGCAATGCATAGGTTGAACATCTTACCTGATGCCAAACCTATCAAACAACAGCAGCGACGCTTCCGTCCGGACATCATGAATGCCATCGATCAGGAGGTAGACAAACTCTTGACCAGCGGCTTCATCCGTGAGGAACAACACCCGGATTGGGTAGCCAACATCGTTCCTGTCACCAAGAAGAACGGGAAGATACGAGTCTGTATCGACTTCAGGGATCTCAACTCTGCTTGCCCGAAGGACGAATTCTCGCTTCCAATCACTGATGTGATGATCGACAACACATGTGGCTTTGAGCGAATGTCCTTCATGGACGGGTATTCAGGCTACAATCAAATCAAGATGTTCCCCGATGACGCAAAACACACGTCATTCAGGACTCCAAAGGGTGTTTTCTGCTACACAGTAATGCCCTTCGGCTTGAAGAACGCCGGTGCGACATACCGGTGAGCTATGAGCACCATCTTCCGTCAACATCTTCGTAAGACAGTCGAATGCTATGTTGACGACATCGCAGTCAAGAGCCGCCTCAAAAGAGATCACCTACAGGACCTGAAGACGGTCTTCGATCTCATGCGGGCACATCAACTCAAAATGAACCCCGCTAAATCCTTTCTGGGGGTTTCTAACGGCAAATTCTTGGGCTTTGTCATCACAGCGAAAGGCATTCATGTTGATCCTGAGAAGACCAAAGCCATCCTCAACATGGACCCTCCGAAGAACCTTCGAGAACTTCGGGGCTTACAGGGACGTCTGGCATATATCCGGAGGTTCATAGCGAACCTCTCCGGTAGATGTCAACCCTTTACTCAGCTTATGAAGAAGGGAGTCTCTTACGACTGGACCGAGGAGTGCCAAAAGGCTTTCGACGACATCAAGGCTTACCTAACAAGCCCACCAGTCCTGGTAGTGCCAGTCACCGGCAAACCATTTCTCCTCTACGTTCGTGCCATAGATCATTCTCTTGGCGCTCTACTGGCTCAAAATAGCGATACAGGCTACGAGCAAGCAATCTACTACCTCAGTCGAACACTCATCGGGGCCGAACACTGGTACAACCCCGTCGAAAAGGAGTGCTTGGCTTTGGTGTTTGCCATCCAGAAGACTCGTCATTATGTCTCGGGTCAGACAATTCATGTCATTTCCCGAGTCAATCCGCTCAGAGTCCTCATGACGAAGCCAGGATCATTGAACTCCCGGCTGGCTACATGGGCGATCTTGCTAACACCGTACAACATGGTGTTTGTGTCGCAAAAAGCTGTTAAGGGTCAAGCTCTGGCTGACTTTTTAGCTGCACACCCCATCCCAGAATCCTTAAAACTCTATGAAGATATCCCGGATGAGGTCCAAGAATCCAACGTCACCGAAGGAAGCTCCGTTTGGCGGATGTTCTTCGACGGCGCTTCGAGAACAGGCCCCAAAGGCCAAATCATCGCAGGAGTGGGGGTAGTCTTAGTCTCCTCCGATCAGCTGGTCATCCAGCGTGCGTACTCTCTTTCGAAGCCGTGCTCCAACAACGTTGCCGAGTACAACGCACTCGTCATGGGACTCCAGCTCGCACAACAGCTGGGGGTCGACCATCTGGAAGCTTACGGCGACTCAAAACTCGTCATAAACCAGGTTCGGAGACAATACGAAGTTCGCCATGAAGATTTAATCCCTTATCATGAAGTCGCGTTGAATATCATTTCAACCTTCACCGGGTTCTTCATTGAACATGTCCCCCGTTTACAAAACTTGGAGGCCGATGCTCTGGCCGGCCTCGCAGCCTCATTAGCAGCGCCCTTTGGGACTCAACACTATATCACGGTAACAGGACGAGATCTGATTTGTCCCAGAAACAACCTATGCTTGCGGGTGGCTCACGCCATGCCGACAAACACTGGTGTTAATGTCCAAGACTGGAGGTTCCCGTTCATCGACTTCGCTGTCTACAGAATCCTTCCAGAGGACCCGAAGGAAGCCGTCTCAGTCAGGAGACGCTCTCTTCGATTCTACTACGATACAGCTACCAAAATGCTGTATCGACGCTCCTTCGATGGGCTCCTCCTTCGATGCCTATCCAACGAAGAAGCAGCCGAAGCTCTTCAAGAAGCTCATGACGGAACTTGTGGAGCTCATCAACCCGGTCCTAAGTTGCAAGATCGACTGCGACGTATGGGCTACTACTGGCCAACCATGGCTGCCGACGCTGTCGAATATGCTAAGAAGTGCCACGCGTGCCAACTTCATGCAGACTTTATACATACACCATCGGAGCCGCTACATCCTACAGTCGCCTCCTGGCCCTTCGAAGCCTGGGGCATGGACATTGTAGGGCCAATCACCCCTCCTTCATCGAGAGGACACCGTTTCATCCTGGCCATCACCGACTACTTCTCCAAATGGGCGAAAGCAGTTCCACTAGCAGAAGTAAAAAGCTCCAGGGTGGTCAGCTTTATCAAACACCATGTCATTTACCGTTTCGGAGTACCCCGGCGGATCATCCATGACAATGGTCCTCAGTTTATCAGCCACATTTTCAGCAGGTTCTGTGACAAGAATCGCATTCAGAACGTGGCCTCAACCGCCTACAATCCGGCAGCAAACGGATTGGCTGAGGCATTCAACAAAACTATCGTTAGGCTGCTCAAAAAGGTCGTGTCATCCAACAAACGCGACTGGGATAAAAAGCTTGGCAAATGTCTTTGGGCCTACAGCACAACAGTACGGACCCCAACAGGCAACACTCCATTCTCCCTGGTCTACGGGAGCGAAGTAGTACTGCCTCTCGAGATACAGATACCTTCGCTCCGCGTAGCAATCACAAACAAACTCACAGAAGAGGACAATCAACGTCGTCGTCTGCGGGAACTGGAGGCACTTGACGAAAAGCGTCTCCTAGCTCAACAACGCATCGAGCTCTACCAAGCCCGTATATCACAGGCTTTCAACAAGAAGGTCAAACAGAGGACTTTCCAAGTTGGCGACCTGGTTTTAGCAGTCAGAAGACCAATGGTGTTGACCCACAAGACACCAGAAAAGTTCGAGCCCAAGTGGGAAGGACCTTTCATCATAGAGACGGTATACTCAAACGGTGCTTACCGCCTCGCCAAACCCAATAGGGACTTGTTCATGATGTCCATCAACGGCAAGTTCCTAAAGAAGTACTATTCTTGACATCCTCCAGACATGTACTTCCCCAAACAACCTCTTTCCACAAACTCATACGCTTCCGGAACCCAGCTGTTCCGTGGCATCTTCCAGTAGAAAGATAACCACGTCCATATTACCTCTGAGTTGTCTCTCTACACCATACAAAGCAGAATCTTACACTTCGTAAGCCTACGCTACCCTTCATGTTTACCACGTCCACATTACCTCTGAGTAAACATCTTGTACAAACAACCCCTGCGTTATTGTACATTCGCAGAACTTCCACGTCCATATAACCTCTGAGTTGTTCAGCGTATCCCCCAAGATCATTCCTACCACGTCCATAATACCTCTGAGTAGGGAGATTCTATCATTTCGAACCCAATGATTGCCATGTCCACATTACCTCTGAGCAAACATAATGGTTCCTTCAAACTTATTATATGTACCTGAAAACCAAGGTGCACAAAAGATAATAGGTCCACACAAATCATCAAGTTCATGACAACAAAAGATGAACACATCACAAAAAAGTTGTAGACTTCTTTATTCTTCTGAAAAAAAAGGGGAGTACAAGAAGCTACATCATCCCCCAGTAAGGGTTGCAAAAGAACACAAAAAAAAAGGAAAAAAGCTATGGTCCCTGAATCTCCCCAGGATGGGCTGAGAGCTCCCTGACTCGAAGCTTTAAGTCGACTGTGCGGGCCTCCACCGTCGCCAGGACTCGTCGCTCTGCTTCTTGGCGCATCAATTCAACGGCCCCAGCGGAAGTATCACTTGCATGCTTCTCATCAAGCTGTTGTCGTTGCTGCGCCAAGGTAAGAGTCCGCTGAGTAAAAGTCGCTTCATCCTTCTTAAATGCTGCATGTTCAGCCCGGACACGCTCGACCTCTAACTGGAGTCGGGCCCGTTGGTCTTCAAGGCAGCGCATCTGGGTGTCGATATCCGCGATATTAGCTTCCAATGCAGCTCGAGTTTCCACCGTCGTCTTCATGGACTGAGACAACTGCTCTACCGCAGCCTCAGTCTCAGCCACCTCGCGCTCCCAAACGCCCACGGTGGCCTGGTATGAAGACTCGATCTCGGCAATCAGCTTCCCCTTCTCCGCATCTATCAGGACAGAGAGGTCGTTTCGCTGGATGCGTTGAAGTTCCGCGAGCTGCTCATCCAGCTCAATCACCGAAGCCTCTAGAATTTCGGCCATATGGTCGTGGCCTTGGTGAATACGAATCAGCTCGATGCAGGGCATTGCCAGAGCTTTTGCCGTCGTAAAACTCCCATTGGCATCCATCACAGCAGATACACCCTTCTGCAACATTTTGTACACCCCCTCGACGAGGAATTTCACATACTCGTCTGCATCCGCCAGGACCTGCAGTGTCATGGCAGGAGTTGGAGGAGCTACTACAGTTTGCGGACCGAAAGAAGATCCGCCAACCTCAACCAGCGAGGCTTGAACCTCGGCATCAATGGGCTCTTCATCAACAGGGGCTGGACTTCTAGCCCGAGGAGCCGAAGCAACAGAAGGAGCCGGCACAGGCGTCGAGATGGTCCCCCAAGTAGAAGAAGCTACAGAGGGTTCTACACCCTTTCCTTTCTCAAACCCGAAGGAACCTCCGACGTCAACAGCCACCTCTTCTACCCCCAACGTCCTATCAACGGTTGGTACCTCCCTTGGCAGAATAGGAAGATTATCACTTGTCTCTTGACCCGTCGTAGCGGTCTTGACTGACAGACGGGTCTCATCATCGAGTCCCTCAACAGGGACAGAATATGTCGCTACCTCCTGAGTGGTAGCCGCCTCAACTTCCACGGTTGAAGCCGGGGTAGGACTCGGCAATGATGCAGCTGACCTCCCCTCATCATGATGAAGAGGGGATTCAACCCTCTACTCTGTCTCAACCATATCTGCTGTCCCTGCAGCAGATTCTTGCAAGACCGGAGGAACGTCATCGGAAGGCGACGAACTCCAGTCCACTTCATCATCAGGATGCCTCGAGTCCGCAGGACCCTCAGCATCCAAGGCCTCCACGGCAGACGGTGCTCTCCCAGAAGTTGTTGCGACCTCGAAGTCAGGAGATATTAAAACCTCCGCAGGAACATCTTCGGGACCTTCCTCCACGGGAGACATTAGCATCGGTGGAATGCGCTCATCAGAAGAGCCTGCCACCTCCTTCGATTTACTAGCGCCCGATTTTGAAACACGGGACTTCTTCTTCAATCCCTACAAGAAGAAGAGCATAAGTCGCCACAATGACGAAAAGAATTGGAATTATGAAATATTCCTTACCTCGGCAGGGATTGATCCTGCTGGCATTATAAGTGGCACTTCCGTAACCTTCGGGGTCGGCACCTTTCTCGACCTTTTTGGTATAGAAGAACCAGCTTCTGTGTCAGCACGCCTTTTCCCGACAGACGGGTCTCCCACTGGTACTGCAGCAGCAGCCCGATACCCCGCCAACTCTGGTGGACGATATGATCGGACTGCCATCAACATATTCGCTGTCGCCTCCAGCTGGGTTCCAATAATGAAACTAGTCTCCCTGTCATAACCAGGAGACATAGCAGTCATAGTGCAATACAGCTTGGCGGCCGGATATAGGATCGGCGGCCGAGGATTGCGAACTGGCGTGGTAAACTTAACGCTAGTGCATCCAGCGTTATAATATTGCCAGCCCCGGGCTCCATCCAGCAAACTCCCGATGAAGCCTAAGCTACTACTGGGATTCCGCAACATTAACTGGGTATAGCCAAATTGACGAGCAAATCGGCTTGGCAGATAAGGCTCCAGATAACACCTATTCTGGTTGCGGTAGACCAGGTGAGAAGGCCGGATACTCTGCAACCAACGAAAACTCCATTTCGGCAAAGTGACCGCATCTTCGCCAGAGTCAACTAAATCTTGGTCGGCCTCAAAATCTTTGAAGATCGGGCCAACCTTGACAATCTCCCACCCCTGAAGGTAGGACAAGACTCTCCTACAAACGGGGACGCCAGTGTAAGACCACTTCCTCTTATAGAAGCGGCAAATAAAGGCATCTCCTTCGACATGGTCCTTCTCCGGACCGGGACTCATCACGTCCGGATGATGCAAGATCAGCCACCCCATAAGATAATGGAAAGGCAGCTCGGCTCGGGAAAAGTTATCATTATTACCTCTCTTGTGGATCACATTATCGGCAAAGGACCTCAAACCGCGCAACAGGTTGCACACCATCGCGGGGAGGAGAGCCAAAGGCCGTCCACAGGCCAACTTCACCGCAGGCAAAATGAGATTCCGATGTACCCTCTCGACGGCACCGGATCCACCTGCAAATACGCAATCCCGGAGCCATATCATCAAGTAGGACGTCAACACTGCCTTAGATGACATCCGGTGCCCGCAGTGCCAGAAACAGCTGTACGTAGCCTTGCCGCCCTCATTAGAGTGTGGGGTCCTTTCGTCCAGCCGGCTTATTTCAGAACTCACTTCCGCGGGCTTCAATCCCTGCGGAGTCGCAAACCGAATCCTCGAAGGATCCGTCAAATCCTGCCTGAAGACGTAGTCCCTCCAAGCAGTCACATGAGGCTGGGTCTTGCCCTTGTCCCTCCGGTGCATCTGATAATGATGGCTTGTCACCTCTTTGAAAACAGCCATCATCTCTGGATCCTTATCCTCCAGAACTTGGATCTCTTCATTTGATGGAAAATATTCCTCGTACGGTTCTGAGCCCCAAGGAAGCTTGGATACTTCGTATATCTCATGAAGGGCCAATCCCAACTCCCCCACCGGAGTAAAGAAGCTACCAGTCTGGGCATTGAAAAGCTCCAAGAGCACAAGGAACATAGGCTTATTGAGGTCCACGCCTGCCTGCGTGGCCCGAATGGCGGCTGTCAGCCCGATCTCTTTAAGTTCAACCTCGAACCTTGAAAGCACCCAAGTGGTCAACTCGTCCCACTTCGGGATGTAGTGACACCAGCCTTCGACTCTGAAGCTACCTGTCGAATACATCACCTTTGATGTCAGCATCCGATTTGCAAAGATCGGGGCACTGAAGGGAAACGTGTTGTTTGGGACCTTAGATGCTCCCAGGACGCAAGGCTCGGTAACTGAAAGAAGAACCGGCTCGTGAAGTAGTCAAAGTATCTCGCTGGTTCGAGGAGGCGTCAATTGAGAGGGTACCTCCCAAGGCCCCTCCTTGAGAGGGAGTAAGTTCCCAACCCATCCTTCTCTTCGAAGCTAGACGATAAAAAGCCGTCAGCGGCAACTGGCGGTCAACCTGCCGTATGTACAAAACTATGCCTTTGGCAGAAAAGAACCAGTCTTCTCTAATCCTCAGTATCTTCGCTTCGGAAGAGACTAGTCGGTCGCCAAACAGAAAGGCAGGTTTTAAGAAAGTTACACTTTCGGATTCAGCAGACTTCAGTTTACCACTCTCCATCATACTCTGGAGGAAAAGACGCAACTGGGTCTGGATTTGTAGCATTCTCTCACGAGGTTGGTCCTGTAAGATAGCATCCTTCGCAGGATTGATCACCGCCTCGTCAAAATCAACTCCCATCTGACAAAGAGAAGCATCCAGAAGGACCTCATTCAACAAAGGGATCGTCATCGACACTGATACAACAAAGGTGGAAGTCAGGCAAAAATGTCAAATAGCTTCGGCGCATCATCAGGGCGTAAGCCCATGCGCGCCAGCATCAGAGCTTCGACGCATCATCAGGGCATAAGCCCATGCGCGTCAACTTGCTTCGGCGCATCATCAGGGCGTAAGCCCATGCGCGTCAGCATTGGAGCTTCGGCGCATCATCAGAGCGTGAGCTCATACGCATCAGCAAAGGCTTCGGCGCATCATCAGGGTACGAAACCCATGCGCGTCAGCCATTAAACCTCGTTGCATGATAAAGGTGTAAACCTATGCACGTCGGCGGGGTAGAACCTCGGCGTATCATCAGGACAAAAGTCCATACGCGTCAGCAAATCTGAGTTAGGGCACAGTCTGGCCCAAAAGCTTATGTGAAGGAGATGAAACCCACCCGTCACCTCAGGACGAACGTCGGTCGGAGTTGCAGGGGTGATAGGTGCATCCTCATCAACGAACTCCTTCGCTTTCTCCTTCCCCATGCCGGCACCACCGCGAGGAGTCTTGGGAGCCATTCTCTCAGAGAAGAAAAAGTTAAGGTTTTGAAGAAAAACTCTAAAGAAAGCAAAGGCACAGAGCAGATGAACTCTCTCTCTCTCTCTCTCTCCAACCCTTACCTATTTATAGGGCTTGGTCGCACGCGTGAACCGATGACGTATAATCTCAGCCGTCGCTTCGGGTTCCGTGAGGAGATAACAACAAATACAACCAAAAGATCATCATTAATCTTTTGGGTTACCAAGGCGTCATCATCATCAACTGAAAGGAGCATGCGCCCGAACAAGCATGCGCCTAAAAATCATGCGCCCTGACCTCCATGCTTCTTATTCAAAGTATTCTAAAACTTATTCAAAAGTTTTGAAAACTTTGAAGGGGGTCTTGTAGAAGCATGGAATTTCACAACCAGAAAGCCCATGCGTCAGGCATTTTATGCGCCAGAACTCAGACAGCTAATCAAATAAGCCATAGACATTCGAAGAAGGACTTTTTATTTATATATATATAAGTCTATTACATGTCTAGAAAAGGTTGTACAAAGGAGAATTTCTACAAAGGAATGATCCTAGATCTACAGCCAACAGCCACCATGCGCCTTCCAGATAGGCGCAGCAACCACCATGCGCCTTCCGATAGGCGCAGCAGTCACCATGCACCTTCCAGATAGGCGCAGCAACCACCATGCGCCTTCTGATGGGCGCAGCAGTCACCATGCGCTGTCAGCCAGGCGCAGCAGATGTCATGCGTCTCCAGCCAGGCGCATCCTACCATCTCATCAGCAGCTCAGTTATGTGCATCCAGCTCAGTTACGTGCATCCCTTCAGCAGCTCAGTTATGAGCAACTCTTCCAACCAGGCTCACCTGGCCGAGCAGAGCCCAGTTATGTGCCGCTCTTCCAGCCAGGCTCACCTGATAAGTGCTTCGATTACACAAAGCATTTAACCCTCTGGCTGGAACCAAGGAAGAGAAGAGCACCGCAAATACTGTGGCCAGGGGAGGCTTCGAAAGAGCCTCCAAAGACCAAGGAAGACCGTGATCGAAATCATGGCACAAGGAACTTTCAACACAATCAAAGTGGGCGGCACCCACTTTGAAGGAAGAGAGAGCCTAGCACCGCCATTCCGATCTACGGCTCTTCCGGAACAACAGAGACGAGGCCCGAACATCCCTATCTTTGGATGCAACAGGCACCTTCCGCCTGCCTCAGAAGCCCTCGACTCCGTCTTTTGGATGTAACAGTCACCTTCAAGTGCATCGAAGACAACACGACGTCTCATCTTTACCCTCAGGAGCACTTCGTCAACAGAATGCACCCACATATCCAAGTTCATGTTGGAAGTACGTGAGGGAATGAGGAGCAAACCTTCTCTCCATGCCACTATTTATAGGCCGGGCAAATCAAACCCACGCGCCAAGTGGATGACTCTCCGAATTCTGTGCAATGAATTTGCATTAAATGGATGAACCGGACGCCACGAATTCAGCCAAACGGCTATTTATAGCACTCGAGGAGCGAGACAGCCGCGTCATTAAAGGACATGTCGGATGCGCCAGCCAAATAGCGCATCACACGGACGCGCCCTCCAGCATCAGGCGTATCATACAGACGCGCCCTACAGTACTCGGCGCATCACAGAGGATGCACCCTCCCTCACATCTCCATGCCGAGTGGAACACCAACCAATGTGCCCACTCAGCTGTCCATCGAACGTCACAAACATTAAATGCTGAACTGACACCAGAGTTGGCAGCACGCTTCCCAAAGTCTGAACAGTTGACAACTTTTTCAGAGAACGAAGCGTCGGCAACGTCAGCATCATCATGACTCTATTCCGACGGCTACTGCCACGTGACCATCCGCATGCGCCTCTACGGCCATGCATCCAAATCGCCATGCGCCTCTACGGCCATGCGTCCAAATCGCCATGCGCCTCTACGGCCATGCGTCCAAACCAGCATGTGCCTCAAGAGCCGTGTGCCTCAGACCCTTCACTGATCCCTAAAGACAGAAGAAGAGTCTCCAGTTGAAGCTTTGCATGCGCCTCAAAAGCCATACGCCCCAGACTGATCTCTGATCCCGAAAGACAGAAGGAAAGTCGCCTGCATGCGCCTTAAAAGCCATGCGCTCTAAACGGTTTGTAACCCCTAAAGGTTATGAGCCGCAGCCTCCTCCTGCGCCCAATCAAGGCGCAACTCACCAGATTACTTCCCCCCACCAAATCCGAGATCTTCGAGCCATGGGTCGATGACACGTGTCCTTTGACTCAACTCGTCCAAGATTTCAGCAACAGAAAGATCTTCTCCTCTGCTACGTGCCGGCTCACAACAGCAGTATGAAGAGTTCTCCCCCTCAATCAGGGCGCATCATCTACGTGCCTCCATCAGCAACCTCCACGTGGCGTCCCCACACACCGGCGCATCCTACATGCGCGCATGAGCAGCCAGCCTGTAAAACTATAAATAGAGGGATCTTCTCCTTCACACACACAGAGAATCCACAACGAACATACAAGGAATCATCAGAGAGGCAGATACAGACACTCAACGTCTTCCTCCTCTCAGCAAGCTCCAGCACCCAAAGCAATCCACACCTTTAGAGAACCGATAACCGTCGTCAGCCCGTCAACGGAGTCAACGCATTACCACTCACTCCATTGGCACTAAGGACCCAGCTTAAACAAAAGTGTACTCCTAGGACTACATCTAAGTCCTACATTGTAATACTGTTCTGTTTGTATTAAAGTTTTCAATCAAACAATTTTAATGGCAAACATGGACGAGTCCTCAACAGAGGAAAACCGGTATACATCGCTATCTTTGCGTTTGCTCTCTTATCTCTGCCTTTACATTATTTAGTTGGGATTATTATTCTGTGATCTTGCTGCTAACATTTTTAATTAGTATTATTCCGCTGCCAACTCTATTCACCCCCCTCTAGAGTATTACGCTTTACGATTTCGTTCCTACAACTGAACCATCTTCATTTACTTTGTTTCGAAAAACCCATTTAGTACCAATAATCGAGTGATTTGTCGGCCTAGGAACAAGTTCCCAAACTTGGCTCCTCTCGAATTGGTTGAGTTCTTCTTGCATGACAGAAATCCAAAATTCAACATTAAAAGCTTCTGCAATATTTTTTGGCTCAATTTGTGAAATGAATGCAGTACTAGCAATGGAGTCTCTTATTGATGACCTAGTACTTACTTTGCGTGAAACCTCACCTATAACCAAATTTTCTGGATATGACGGCTTGAAAGAAAAAAAATTTGGCAAGCCCTCCAGAGAATTGGTTTTAGTGATGGTATTCATTGGAGTAGAAGTTGATGGCTCAACATCATCATCAAGAGTAGCTGCTGTACTGTTATTCTCATCAAAAGTCATATTTGTAGACTCTTCCACAATTAATGAGCGTTTATTGAACACTCTATATCCCTTGCTCTTGGCCGCACAGCCAAGGAATATACCATCGTCAGCTTTGGCATCAAATTTGCCTAAGTTGTCTTTGGTGTTAAGGATAAAACATCTACAACCAAAACCTCGAAAATATGAAACATTTGGAGTTCTTCCAAACCAAAGCTCATAGGGCGTTTACTTCGTAATAGGACAAATAAGTACCATATTCAAAATATGGCACGTTGTACTGACAGCTTCAGCCCAAAAATATTTCGGAAGAGAGAATTTATTTAACATGACTCTAGCTATATCGCCAAGAGTCCTATTCTTCCGCTCCACAACACCATTTTGTTGAGGAGTTCTTGGACAAGAAAACTCATGATTAAAACCATTTAAATCACAAAACTTTTTAAAATCAGTATTTTCGAATTTGCCTCCATGATCACTTCGGATTCGAGTAATCATGTAGCCTTTTTCGTTTTGAACCTTTTTAGCAAATATTTTCAAAACTGAAATGGCATCATTTTTATTTGTAAGAAAGAAAACCCAAGTAAATCTAGAAAAGTCATCAATTATAACAAAAGCGTAGAGTTTTCCACCAAGACTGGCTATTCTACTAGGGCCAAATAAATCCATATGAAGTAATTGCAAGGGTCTAGTAGTACTTACAGAGTTTATGGAATGAAATGAGGACATGGTTGCCTTATTCAATTCACATTTGGCACATACCGTGTCCTTTTTGAATGTGATGTCGGGCAAGCCTCTAACTAGCTTCTTAGTCGATAGCCTGGATATACTATCCATATTGGCATGATCTAGACGCTGGTGTCACAGTAATCTTTCATCCTTGTGATCATAGAGACATCTTCCTGCACTGTTAGTATCTCTAGATAGATAAAAAATATAAATATTATCCTCTCTTATCCCTTCAAAAGCGATGTCTCCCGTTGACCTATCATAAATAAAGCATTTATTTTGTCCAAAATTAATATCATATCCATGATCAGCAAGATGACTTATGCTGAGCAGGTTATACTATAACTCGGTCACTAGGCAGACATTCTTTATTACAAGAGAAGGAGGATGACCTATAGTACCATTACCAATAATATATCCTTTTAGGTTGTTGCCGAAGGATACATACCCTTCCCTTTTCATCGATAATGATGCGAAAAGATTTGCATCTCCCGTCATATGTCGCGAGCATCCACTATCGAGAATCCACTTACTCTTCGTTGCGGAGGGAAGGTACACCTACATCAAGAGTAGATGTGACCTTTGGTACCCAAGTTCTTGAGGGTCCTGAAAAGTTAGTTTTCGGCAACCATGCATATATGTTTCTATCTACTAATCTCCTAACTCTACATTGTGGTAAGATGTGTCTGTGTAATCCACAATAAGTACAAATAACATTTCTATTTATGTTAGGAGCATGTTGATGATGTCTATATGTATAGTGGTGTGGAGTAGCATGATGATAATGTCTATGTGGAGCAAGATGATGACTATATGTGGCTGCAGGATGATGTTTATATCCATAAGTAGTATGATGGTGATTTTGTTTATGTGCAACATAGTGATGATTGTATCTATGTGTAGCATGGTGATTATGTGCCATATGAGAATTATTTCTACGTGCATGTGGTTTATGTGCTTTATAAAAGTGGGTGTACATGTAAGCATGATTACGTGCTGCAGGTGGATGACGTGGTTGACTAGTATGAGTAGTGTCATGCTTGGTGTGTCTCATATGATTGGGTTTGAGGTTGAGCAAACTATTTTCCCAATCTAGTCTCTAATTTCTTAGAGACGGCCTGCAGTTCATTAATCTTAGTATTCAAACCATAGATCTTGCTGATAGAGATCTTGTGTCTATTCTTTTCTTCAGCAAGCTCAGTGTTGAGTGCTGTGATCTCTTGTGTTTATTTTTCAAGACGTGCTTCGACATCATGTAGGCTTGATTTAAGCTTAGACACCTCATTTGTGACTTCCGTGGGTGAAGTGTCTCTAAATTATCAAGCAATAAAGAGAGTCGTTGAATCTAGACTTCATAACTTTTGATCTTCTCCTTGGCGTGTTTATATTTACCAATGACTTTCTTGTGGTCATTGAGTAAATCATTGAATGCATCACCAAGTTCATCAAAAGTGAAATCATCGAGAGTTTTGTTTGTTACCTTGTCGGATGTAGCCATTAGGCAAATATTGGCAGTATCTTGAGGAGAGTCCTTTTCTTTCTCGGAGTCACTAGCTTCGCTTTCATGCCAGATGCTTGTATTGGCATATTTCTTTGATGAAGCCTTCTTGTATGATTTCTTATATTGGTTGCTCTTCTTTGTGAATGGACAGTCTTTTCGGACGTGTCCAGTCTTCTTGCAATTGTAGCATGTTGGCTCTTCTTCGTCAACTTCTTATGGGTCCTTCTTTCTTTGATTGAAGTGAAGGAATTTCTTGTAGTTGCGGACAAAGAGAGCTTGATCTTTACCTTCCAAGTTGTTATCATCCGTCTCTTCAGGATCAGCCCTTCGTCAGTGAGCTTTAAGGGCAATCTCCTTTACTTTAGGAGCAGGCTCTTCGAAGTCTTTGAAGTCAAGCTCATGAGTCATCAGCTTTCCCATCAAAGTCTCCATAGACATAGTCGTGAGATCATTTCCTTCTATGATGGCTGTCACCTTAGGGTTCCAAATCTTTGGTAGCCCCCTAAGTATCTTGCGGATCTTCTCGTAATTTGTATATTGTTTGCCGAGGAAAGATAATGGGTTGATGATGTCGAGGAATCTTGTAATCATTTGTGTGATTGTCTCATTTGGCTTCATCTTAAAAGCCTCAAATTCTTGAGTGAGACGACTTATTTTTGACTCCTTCACTTGAGCAGTTCCTTCATGCGTTACTTCTAGAAGTCTCCATATTTCGTGAGAGGTGGTGCATGTTGAGACCCTGTTAAACTCATTCCTGTCTATAGCACAGAATAAAGTATTAATAGCTCTTGTGTCTAGATTTGCCTATTTTTTTTTCTCGTCAGAATATTTATCATGGGTTTTCTCAATGAGATCACCATTGACAACTATCCTGGCGGGCTTTTTGTAACCATCGATGACAATGGTCTACAGGTCGAAGTCTAGCGACTTGAGATAAAAACTCATCCTTGTTCTCCAATAGATATAGTTAGTTCCATCAAATAGGGGAGGCCTATGAGTGGACTGCCCTTCACCGTGATTGGAAATCATGGATTGTATGGTTGCCATGGATCAGCTCTAGGATGTTAGTCGTTGTTGAAAGAACAGAGCTCTGATACCAATTGAAGAACAAATAGGCAACTCTAGAGGGGGATGAATAGAGTTTATGACAATAATGTCCAATTAAAAATTAAACTCTTTTACCAACAGTAAATAATCAGAGTAAATGCAAAAATAGTAAAGAGCAAGAAAGCATACGCAAACACAGCCGATTTTAACCTGGTTTTCCTCGTGGAGGACTAGTCCAGGCCTGAGAACTCTAGCTCAGGATTAAATCCACTATTTATGAAATAGTAGTTACATCCCGTGTCTTTTCTTCAGAAGAGTACATCAACTTCTTACAGAGATCGCAGTGACGATGCTTGAAATTTTTCAAGCGACTTCTTGAACTCTTGCACAAACTCCTAACTGAAAAGTACTGAGCACTTTGAGGCTTAGGGAGCTTGTGGCTAGTAGATGAGAAGGGTATGGCTTGTATAAGGCTTTAGAGAGAAGAGAAGAGAAGATTAGATGAATGAAAATGAGAGAAATCATGGCCTATTTATAGGATACCATACAGGCAGAATTCGGCCAGAATTCTGGTTGGAATATTCAAAAAATTGGCCGCTGGACAACTTGCATCCAGCCAACCCAAAAAATTAGGGTCCTGGATTTTAGGAGGCAGAGTTCGGCCCAAACTCTGTGTGGAGGCAGAGTTCGGCCCGAACTCTGTCTACAGAGCACAGAAGAGGCCTAATGGGTAGATGGGCTTTATTTGGATTTTTGTGGAGCTTTTGATTTGTGGTATGGGTATAGGTTAAGTAGGTTAAGTCTCAAATGCTCAGTACAGCTCAGTTTATATAAGTCTAGACTCAATAAAAATGTAAAATACAGACTCAAAATATGACGCATTGTAGGTACGAGCTGTCGTCTGGCTTGTACTGAATTCAGTCTTCATGTGTCGTATTGAAATATTACAAGTATCATATCGTCAATTGTATCAATATTTGGTTGACTGTGATTTTTGTCAACATTTATGACTCGCCAGTGTACATCTGGCTGCAGTAAACCCTTTGGTACCACGACTCAAGTAAGAATATGGTATTGAATACTTTATCGACTCTATCCAAATTGGCATAATAACTAAAAGATGAAATAGGACAACCAAGACATAGTTTGAATAATATTCGATAATCCATTCTTACTTGAAATTACTTCACCTAGGGGTCATGCCTCGCCAGTGCGCTGCTGGCTGCAGTGAACCCGTAGTCTTGATAATTTAAGTAAATGGCGACATGTGCTGCTGGCTTGCCATTATGAGTCATCGAAACAATTGTAGAGCCTAAAAATTAAGATACGCCACCCATTAAGATATTCGATCATCAGATGGTACCGAAACATTATATTGCACCGAACAATCAATTTGCACAGCTTTAGGTTGCGCCAATACCAGGTTGCGCTGGAGTCAGGTTACGCGAGAGCCACGTGGCGCACTTCCTCGAGAAGCTGTAACGGCGTCATCATTATCTGACAACTGACAGCACAAAGATTAAGAAAAATCCCTTAGAATCCCGCACAACGCGGCACTCGAGAAGACTTTGTCAGCATGTAATTAATACTAACAGCTGGTTCACGCAAGTCACTGAATGGAGCAAGGATTATTCAATACAATACAGAAGACCTAGTCAAAGGCGTTAGTTGTTAAGTTGTGCCTATGCGCAGCCTGATAAATTGGCGCCACTTGATCAACTCTTATTTTAAAACATGGTGACATGGCGTGTAGGGCTGCAAACAAGCCAAGCTGAGCCAAGCTTTTGTAAGCTTGAGGTTGGCTTGACTAGAATTAATCGAGCTCAAACTCGAGCTCGAGCTTGATAAATTTTTTATTTTAGAGTTTGTGCTTGGCTCGAGCTTGTTTATATTAAGCTTGAGCTTGGCTTGGTTTGAGCTCGAGCTTGGCTTGATAAACAAGCTTGATTCAAGCTTGATAAACAAGCTCGATAAGCTCAAAATCAAGCTCGTTAAGCTTGATTTCAAGCTTGATAAACAAGCTCGATAAGCTCAAAATCAAGCTCGTTCATTTTTATTTCAAGCTCATTAAGCTCGATTTCAAGCTTAACGAGCTCGATTTCAATTTAGTTAGGTTTGAATTCAAGTACCTGTAATATTAACAATTTATTTATAAAATAATAATTAAAAAAGTTCATTAATATCAATTATTAAGGACATATAAGTATATAATGCACATATATATAAAATTAGAATTAAATAAAGAACAAACGAGCTTCTAAACAAGCTCCTAAACGAGCCCTTAAACGAGCTTCTAAACGAGCCAGCTCGTAAGCTCATAAATGAGCCAGCTCGTAAGCTTAAACGAGCCGAGTACTTCTAAGCTTAAGCTTGGCTCGTTTATTAAACGAGCTCGAAATTGAAGCTTGAGCTCAGCGTGTTTAGTAAACGAATCGAGCTCAAATAAGCTTTTATCGAGCCGAGCTTCAAGCAGCTCGCGAACGGCTTGGCTCATTTGCAGCCCTAATGGTGTGCAAGCCATCAACTTCACAGAGCGTGCCTACTATACTGCCCACGACCACGTACATCTCAATCAAACGATGCCACGCGTCTACGACAGTTGGTGCAAATCGGTCGCACAAGTTGTTGCATTATGCCCTCGTGCAACCTGATGAAGCACGCATAAAGTGTTCAAATGGTGTTCAAGACAGAGTAACGTGGCACACAAGTCACTAATTTTGTAGAACATACCCACTACACTGCCTACAACTATGCACATCTCAATTAAACGATGCCACGCGTCCATAGCAGTTAGTTCAACCGTTTGCGTAGATGAACAGGGGGCACGCAATCTGAAGCACGCACAATCTAGAATAACTACTAAATAGTTATTTCAAGAGCTCTATAAATAGGGTTTCAAATCAATTACAAGACATCAAGAGTGATCAGAATCTCCTGCTAAAGTGCTGCTGCATTCTCCAGAGGATCGTGTCTTCGATATCACATCGTCCAAGGGATAACGTGATCGTCTTCTGATCAGATTCCTATAGTTGTACTTCTCCAGAAATAAATTGTACTCCTGTACTCTTTTTCGTAGTTTGTAATAAAACATTTTGTTCTTTGCAAACAAAATGGCGACGCTGCTGGAGACAACTTTCTCCTCCGACGAGAAAGTGACAACTCAATGTGATACCGCGACAATCGATAAAACACAGAAGACCCTGGTCGTGAAAGTCGACCAGACAACCTACGAGACCATGATCAATACTGGGGGTGCCAAGCGCATTGCTGCCGCAGTTGAGAGCAAGACTCGTTCTGTTTGGGCTCCTAAGTCCTCGGCAGCCTCCTGCCTCTGTGCAACTTGCGCCCATCACTACTTTGGCACAACCTAAGGGAAACCGCCTTTTGGCTAATCCCTCCACTTCTCCGATTCTGAAATCGGAGAAGACTTTGTCTCGACACAATATTGCTATCCAAAACAAGGGAAAGCGCCCTTCAGTCCTCTCTTCCCTAGCGCAACCTGCACCTATTCATGCATCTGTGTAACTTGTGTCCATCACTGCTTTGGCGCAACCTAAGAAAAACAGCCTTTTGGCTAATCCTTCTACTCCTACGACCCTAAAATTGAAGACGATTCTGTTTCGGCACACTGCTGTTCAAAACAAGGGAAAGTGACCTTTGGCCTTTTCTCCTCCGGCGTAACTTGCACAGGTTCATGCCTTGGCGTAACCCGCATGTACTTCTGTACTAGCGCAATGTAAAGGGAAGCACTCTTTGCCACCAAATCAGAAGTTTAGTGAGAAATCACTAAATCAAGAAAAAAGTTCTTTAACTTTTCTTCATTTTGCTCGACTCGTTGAATGGGTGGAAAGTACTACTCTCCTTAATAGAGACAACCAAATCTCTATCGGGCAGATGAGTTCCATTCATAACAAACTTTCCATACAAAAGGGCATTTTGCCTATTCCAAAGAGATCAGGGCAGGATCTACCAACCTTATGTATTTCAAGATCCCGACGAGGCAAACTACTAGTATCTCAAGTAGATACACAAGCAGCTCCCTGTCAGACTTGCGCAGTTATATCAACGGGTGACAATTAGGCTCAACCTCGGGAAATCACAAGATGCATCAAGCGCAACCTGCACCAGTTGCTTACAACAGAGGAAGAATGCTGAGGTGAAAGATCTTGTGACTTATGTTAACCAGCTTAGCACGTCCTTGTACACTCAAGGTACAGGACACCTCAAGAACATGAACCATGTCCCGAATATCATCAAGGACTACGTTCTTGCAACTTCTTTTCGTCTTGTTAGTGATCTCTGTGAACTCTTAATACAGAAGCAGAAGGTTGTAAATTCATCTCATCCAGCGATGCTCCAACAACAAGAACATCATTGCAACCACCATCATGAAGTTGTCATCAAATGCTGTCGTCAGTCAGCCAAGCAGTCTGTCCTTGACATTTGAATTATGTTCATACTCCTGAACCAATCATAGTGGACAAAGATGAACTACTCTATTCTTCTGTTAACATGGCATCTCGAAACACTGGGGGTGAAAAATGTCCAAGACGTAATGCGTCCTGCAATCCTAGTCAGTAATACTTAGATCGAATTCTTGAATCCGGTGAAGGAGTATACCAATATACTCGATCAAGAAGTCGAGATACAATCGGTCAAAGGAATCTTCTTGATTCAAACGAAGATTCATTCAGTCAAAAAGATATGCCTATCACTTATTCTGGAGGTAGTTCTTTATGTGACTTTGATGCTGACAGTAAAAGTTCTGAGGGGACCATTCTTTCCACTAGCTCGTCTTTAAAGGCTAGAGAAGTGACTGCTTATGCCGTCACAGAAGATGAAGATACCTCCACTTCTTCCAGTGAAGAGCAGAGAATTGCTGCTTTGGAGGCTAGTTTAAAAAACGTAGCTGAGATGATGGCAGGCATGCATGTTGTGATTATGGCACAACATACAGTTCCACCAGTCATAAATCTGATTCCGACTCAAGAACCTGTGACAACATCAATTCCCACCAATATTGATCTGGGGGTACAATCTTCTCACACTGCTTCCATTCCTTCACACGCAATTCCAAGTCAATCCGGTATAGGGAGTGGTACTTATCACGCGGTACCCCCTCCTAACACATTGAATCAATCCACTACTCCACAATCAACAGGAGATACCAATGAGGCCATAAAGCTTTTACGTACTCAATTTGAAGCTTTCAAACAGAATGTTGGCCTGCAGAAGCTTGGGATCAAACAACCCTATCCCATAGAATGGAAAGAGGTCCAATTTCCTCCTAAATATAAGCCTCCTACCATTATGCTATTTGATGGCAGCATGTCTCCAAGTCAATACCTCAACCACTTTAAAGTAATGACTAATCAACTTCAACCAAATGATGCTCTTCTTACTAGAGTATTTGTCGGCTGTTTAGCTGGTATAGCATATGACTGGTATCGTAGTTTACCAGACGGGTGTATAACCTCTTTTGCTGGCTTCAAACAAATGTTCTTGGAACGATTTTATAAGGAAAACAATGACATGACTATGTCTGCTCTCGTCAAAATTAAACAACGACATAATGAAACGATTGAACGTTTCATTAAACGGTTCTGCCGTAAAGCACTCAAAATATCTCTCGGAACTCCAGATACTTTAACTATAGACACTTGCAAATCAAACTTGTTGCCTATAATCAGCATGTGGACAGGATCAACACAGTTTCAGGATTGGTCCTCTTTCATAATAAATGCCAAAGCCGCAGAAGAGAGCGTTGACAAATTTAAGCAATTAGGCATCCAAATGCCTAATCTTGACAAAGATGAACGCGCTACACCAAATAATAATGGCCGTCAGAATAATCGTAAGAGCAATAAGGCTTTAGCCATTAATCTCAAAGGCAAAAAAGCTCTAGCCATCAATGTAAATTAGCCAACATCTACTCCTTCAGCATCACCACAACGGACACCTCGTCCAAGAGAAGAATACTCTTTTGATGAAGATGATATCATGAGTATCTTAGATTGCCTCAATCAAGAGCAACAAACTCTAACTGCCAGAACCTAAACGGCCAGATGAAGTTGGTAAGACTGACCATCCTAAATATTGTGTTCACCACAGGTTTATTGGACATCCAACTCGAGCGTGCTATGTGCTCAAGGGTAAAATACAAGAGATGGTCAATTTCGGTACAATCACTCTCCAGCAAGATGAAAAAACTGTAACGGCTAATGTCGTTCGATAAGAAATAAGCACGAGCGTGGCTCGGATTGATCGGTTGGTGTGCCTAACGACTAAGTTAGCGATAGGCACGAGCGTAGCTCGGATTGAGGGAACGCATAGGAGTGAAACGTAGGATGTCGAATCAAGTTATAAGCCGATAAGTGTACTCAATAAGTTTCAAGGACAAAAATTTTTCTGAGTGGTGTATGATGTAGGCCTCGTCCCGCTCAATCAATCGGAGGAATCGAAACGCCGACGGCGTTCGGACTTAGCCTTACAGCGGCGACTCGAAGACATCGCTCGGTCGAGGCGACTCCTCGCTCAGGTGGGGTAGTTTCGGTGAACTTGCCTCATCTTAGACTTCACATAATAAATCGCATATTTTCAACTTGCACAATAGGCTTGATAATCAAAGAGACGAATCCACATAGCTAAGGGAACAATCCCGATATGTCGAATCGAGTTTAGAACATGGAAAACGTCCCACGGTCAGATTAGAGTTGGTGTATGACGTGCTTTAAAAATGACACTCGGTCCTTCGTCCCGTGGCTTGGGAGAAGAAAAGTTGGTATTCGACACAAACTATGAGTTAGCCTAGGTCATAGGCATCGTCCGCGTAGATGCTCGATAACGCATGCACGTTTCCTCGAATACAAGGCTCGGCGTAGCCTTGATCGTCCCACGAGCTAAGTTGTATCGCATGGCTTATGGATTAAGTCTAAGTACCCAAAAGAATTTGGTTGTTCAAGTTGAGCGTATGCACGGTCCCACGGTTCTACGGCTGTATATAGCCTTTTATTCCCACGATCTTATGGCTCGTCACATAGAGTATGAGGCGGTCCCTCTGTTGGAAGTCTCGCAGTTCCTATGCACGTTTTCAAAGTATGAGATGGTCCCTCGGTTGGGAGTCTCGCGATTCCTATGCACGTTTTCAAAGTATGAGGAGGACCCTCGGTTGGGAGTCTCACAGTTCCGATGCACGTTATACAAGTGTAGTTTAGAGCACGAGATGCTAAGTATAGTTCCGGTCGTACCGTAATATTAGGCCATACATTTACGTGAGTCTAGATGTCTCGTAGGTGCATGGTCATGGACAACTTGTCGACAAGGGCATTTGTTTCTTCTAGCGGCTCCCCGGGGCCATGGGACCGACTCGGACTAGGAAGAAACACGGTAAAGCCGAGCTGGGTAATAGGCAATGGTAGTTCGGGGACTTGCATCAGGGATCGCTACCTGCGGTACAAGGAACCTGTTTGCGAGGCTATGTCCACGATGGCTTGTCGTACCAGTGACCTTTCATATAGATAATTGGTGTGCTAAGCGGTGAATTTGCATGCACGGCGTCGGTCGTAACAAAGGAAGTGTAAGCACGGTATGACTTGAGTTATGAAATGTGTGCTCGGTTGTACCCAAAGTATTATAAGGCCTAGGGTTTGGCTAAGTAAAGACCCGTGCTTCGACACGAGATGCGGCATCGAGTGTTAAGTCGTTGGCATAGAGTTGCATAAGTCAAACTTGAGTCATTGCGAGTTAAGTCGAGAAGTGTCGTAGGAAAGTTGGGTGATGTTATGTTGAGTTACTGGGCACGACCTCAATTATGAGGCATGACTGCGCTGTCATAACACAAGTATGGATAAGTCAGTAAGTGGCGAGGCACTGACTCAAGGAGCTAGTATGGCCACACGTAAATGGAGTCTATCATGTAGTTGCGTCTCTGATTATGACCGTAAGGCAAGCACGACTTGATAGGTTAACGTTGTTGAGCGGACGTTGTTGTTGCAAGCACGGGATGGTCCTCAGACACAAGTATGCCAAGGCGTCGGTCATAAAACTGAGCCTAAGACAAGACTAGAAAGACAATTAATAAGAAGGGACTATGTTGCACAAAGTAAATCAAACGTGTTGGTTTTTGCATGGGTGGACGAAATGTTCATTCCACCAGTACAGTTGAGTGCTAACATTCACATAGTTGTCATATGCAGGCACAGGTAGAAGCTCGTGGTGCAGAGCTCGCTTGGATGCGTCGAGGCACGGAGTTCGTTGGCGATTCAAAGCATACGGCCGCATGGAGTCAAGACTTATACAGGACATAATATATGGACGTCACCTTCCGAAGCATCCGCTGGCTCAAGACTTGTATTCGAAAGATGAGAGAGAGCAGAGTGAACTTGTAATATGAGAAAAGTGAGCTCGAGAGACTTGTAATCTTGGCCTTGCGCCCTTTGTAATCTTTGTATCAATATCAATAAAGAGCTTCTTTGAATAACTTGTTTTTTGCTTCAAATTTTTGCTGCTATTATTCAATGTCTCTGCTTGGGACTTCTGTGCGACGACCCCGTCGCAGCCGCTGGAATCGGCCGTTATGGAATCCGCCTTGTAAGAGCACAATCTAGGCTCGTACGGCATCACGCCTTAGCGAGGACGAACGCTCCTACGGAAGTGGGGCATGACAGTGTCATCCCCATCCTAAGAACTACTCTGAAGATTGTTAATCTTCCACCTGCACGAACTAATGGTCTTATTCCTCTGTTTACTGATAAAGGAGAGATCATATGGATATATCCAGATTTAGTGGCGGACTTTGAAACACCATCTTCTTCCACCAAGTCCAAAAAGGTCACTAAAAATAAATTATGTCACATGATTTCATTTGGTAAGCATTGTCTTCCACCTCTAGTTGCTACCTTCATCACGGTAGCAGATAGTCCTTCTTCTTCTTCTTCCACTGATAAGACAACATTGTCAAAAGTTAACTTTTGGTCAAACTTGCTCCAATTTAACTCAAACGAACTCCAAATAACCTAGAATTTTGCGTATGACCTAGAAATTAGTAGACGAACTAGTTAACCCAGGTTTGACCCAGGTTTGACCAGCATTGACCAGGTTTGACCAGAGTTGACCGAGGGTTGACTTTGACCGAAATGGACCAAGAAGCATATAGTCTTGCATCGTAGCTATTTTTTTTGATATTGTAGACTTGGTTGTGACATGTGTATACTTTAAATTGGTTTACATTGCCCCAGTTTAGTTGCACCTCATCATCAGCAGTTCGATTTACCAGGCGAGTACATTCTCTGATCTTTTCATACTTTTTTGGATATGTTCTCTTGTTATAGACTAGTATACTTGATGCTGACACGATGTTCACACAGATTAGACCATCTGGATCTTTTCATACGATGTTATCCTCTCGGATACATCGAGTATGTCATGTTCATGTACTTTATCGTGGCCATCATGTACTCCATGTATTCATATTTATCCATGTGCACTCATATGCTATTCATGTACACTCATGACATTCGTCGTAACAAACCTTCCCCTTCTCCTTCTCCTTTCCTCCTCTGGTTATCAACCTTACTAAGCCTTCTGTGAAGGCTAAAAATCATATTGTAAATGATGATGTAGAAATCAAGTAGCATCTCCTTTACAGTATACTGATGTCTTTTATAATACTCGATGTTATTTAAAAATGTTAGATAACTTCAAACCACTTGCCATAGGAGCAGTTGAGGCTTCCCAAAACGAAGTATTGCTCGAACCAATGCGGGACTCCTTCTTCTTAGTTCCTTCCAGGAAGAGAGATAAACTTCCTATACTTTTTAGTAAAGGAACAGAATAAAAGATCATGCCCGACAGTGAAGAAGAAAATCAAGATAACGGAAGACTTCAACTACATCGTTATAGTCAGCAATCAAAAGATATCATTCAAAGATAGGCTATAATTTTAAAGCTGGTCTCAATGGCGGCAAAGGAAGGCAAACTCCTATTCGTATTCCTGCTCCAAAAGGAAAATCATAACAATACTACAGTAAAACAAAGTGGGGATTATGTTATACTTCATCAACTCCGACTCCAGAAGCCTCCGAATCCGAGGAAGAAGAACGATCTAACTCTTCTGATTCTATCTCATGGGATTCAGATACCAGTATAGGGCATGTCCATCGTGTGACTCTATCTTCCAATATGGTGACTATCGAGTTTTCAGAAGATGGCAAAGACTTTGCTAAAGCTTCTGAATCTGATCCTTGGGCACAAAGGATGGATACTCAATGGGAGCTTCGTTTTGAGCAACGTGAGCCACCTACTGAAGATCAGTTGGTTCAAGTCAATATTGGAGATAAAATCTCCCCAAAACCATTTTTTGTCAGCAAAAGCCTCCCTGAAGTGGATAAACAAGAACCGATCCAACTCATTAGGGTACATTGATGTATTCGCTTAGAACTATGAAGATATGTCGGAATTGGATCCTCAGATCGCTACTCACAGGCTCAACATTCTGCCAAATGCAAGGCCAGTCAAACAACAACAACGTCAATTTTGACCTAACATGATGGATGCTATAGAAACTGAAGTCAAGAAACTCATCGCCTGCGGTTTCATTAGAGAAGAACAACATCCAGACTGGGTGGCTAATATTGTCCTAGTTTTGAAGAAGATAGGGAAAGTCCGGGTTTGCATTGACTTCAAAGACCTTAATGAAGCCTATCCCAAAAACAAATTCCCTCTCCCAATTACTGATGTCATGATTGACAATACTTGCAGATTTGAACGTTTGTCCTTTATGGATAGATTTTTAGAATATAATCAAATCAAGATGCATCCAGAAGATGAGAAACATACATATTTCTGCACTCCTCTTGGAGTCTATTGCTACACTGTCATGCCATTCGGTCTTAAGAATGCTGGTGCAATTTATCAGCGGGCTATGAGTACCATCTTTCGTGATCATTTACGAAAGACTGTTGAATGTTATATTAACAATATTGCTGTCAAAAGTCATCTAAAAGAAGACCATATTCAAGATTTGAGAACCATTTTCGATCTAATGCGCCAGCATCAACTTAAGATGAATTCTACCAAGTCATTTCTGAGAGTCTCTAGTGGCAAATTTCTTAGATTCGTTATTACCTCTAAAGGTATACATGTTGACCCTGAGAAAATTAAAGTCATTCAAGAGATGCATCCTCCACGCAACCTAAAAGAGCTACAAGAATTCCAGAGATGACTTGCGTATATCAGGAGATTCATCTCAAATCTCTTTGGATGCTGTATACGTTCACTCAACTAATGAAGAAGGTGTGTCTTTTATTTGGATTGAAGAATGTCAACGAGCATTTGAAGACATAAAGTGGTACTTGATGAACCCTCCAGTTCTAATGCCTCCAGTGTCAGGAATACCTTTCCTGATGTATGTTCGAGCAATGGACCACTCTTTAGGTGCTTTATTAGCTCAGAAGAATAAAGAAGGTCATGAACAGGCTATCTACTACCTTAGCCGCATGATGATTGGAGCTGAGCATCGATACACTCCAGTTGAAGCCCTTACTGACTTTCTAGCAGCTCATCCATTTCCTGAAACATCTAAACTCTACGATGAGATTCCAGGTGAAACCTTGGAGTCCAACATGATTTCAGAAGAAATTCTTATTTGGCGTTTATTCTTTGATGGTGCATCTAGAATTGGACCAAAAGGTGCTATTGTTGCTGGAGTTGGAGTCGTTCTTATCTCACAAGAAGGGTTAGCTATCCAAAGAACTTATTTTTTAGATGAGTCATATTCCAACAATGTGGCTGAATACAACGCTCTGCTCATTGGTCTCCAATTGGCTCAACAATTAGATATTGAGTATCTTGAAGTTTACGGAGACTCCAAACTAATTGTCAATCAAGTTAGAGGCACATACGAAGTTCGATATCAAGATTTGGTTCCATATCATGATGCGGCAATCAGGATGGCTACTTCATTCAAAGGTTTCTTCATCGAGCATGTAACACGGAAGCTGATGCACTCGCTAATCTTGCAGTAGTATTAGCAATTCCTGTCAGAAGGCAACAAATGATTGTCATCACTAATAGAGAGTTATTTTGCATCGAGAATAACTTAAATATTGAAGTCAAGGATTCAAACATAGAATTCAATAATTCAGTTAAAATTTGTGCCAATAATGAAGACTGGAGGACTTCTTTTATAGACTTTGTGGTCCATGATATCTTACCTGAAGATCCTAGTAAGGCTACAACAATTCGTCGACGGTCATTCAGATTCTATTATAATCATGCTACAAAGATACTCTGCCGACGAACGTTTGACGGCTTACTCCTACGCTATCTCGCAGGAGGGAAAGTAAAACAAATACTTCATAAAGCTCATGACGGTGTTTGTGGTGCACATCAATTCGGTCCTAAATTACAAGATCGCATTCGCTGTATGGACTATTATTGGCCCTCAATGGTATATCGAATATGCAACAAAGGGCCAGGCATGTCAAATCCATGCTGACTTTATTCATTAACCGACAGAATTTCTTCACCCGACGGCAGCATCTTGGCCCTTTGAAGCTTGGGGAATGGATGTCATCGGTCCTATCAAGCCTTCCTCGTCTCGAGGATATCGATTTATATTGGCCATAACTGATTACTTCTTAAAATGGGCTGAAGCAATACCTCTAGCTGAAGTCAAGACAAGCAGCGTCATCAACTTTATTAAGCATCATGTCATTTATAGGTTCGGTGTTCCTCAACGAATCATTCACGATAATGGATCATAATTCATCAGTCAAAAATTCACTCGATTCTGCGATGACAACAGGATCAATAATATTGCTTCTACAGCCTACAATCCTGCGGCTAATGGGTTGGCAGAAGCATTTAACAAAATTATCATCAAACTCCTCAAGAAGTTTGTTTCTACCAACAAACAAAAATGGAGTAAAAAGCTTGGAGAATGTCTATGGGCTTACCGTACTACTATACGTACTCCTACAGGCTACACACCTTTCTCTTTAGTGTACGGATGTGAGGCTGTCTTACTATTGGAAATCCAGATCCCTTCCCTAAGGATTGCCATTACCAATGAACTAACAACCAAAAATAATGATTGCCTGAGACTTCAAGAGCTTGAAGCGCTTGACGAGAAACGGCTCCTAGCTCAACAACATATTGAGTTATACCAAGCTCGTCTATCAAAAGCCTTCAACCGTAAAGTCAAGGTCCGAACATTTTAAAAAGGAGAACTAGTTCTAACCGTCAGATGTCCTATGACTATGACGCACATGAGCAAAGGCAAATTCGAAGTGAAGTGGGAAGGACCCTACTTTGTAAGCAAATTTTTTTTCCAACGGAGCATATCAATTGACTGATATGGATGGTCGAGTCGCCATGATACCCATTAATGGCAAATTTCTCAAGAAATATTATATTTTAAAAAAAAATATCAACACAGAGACTCATAATGTAAATAAAATTTCTTTTTATTTGCGTAGATTTAAAACAGAAGAAAATACATAAAATTAACAAGGACCAGAGCCCTCTTGATTGAAAACGTATTTCACAAGAAGCTCGAAGACATTATTTCTCGATGACACCAACAGTTCGTAGGCAGCCTTCCTCGAAGCTTCTTCCTCGACAGTACTCCCAGGCACCACCAGCTTGGCAAGAATATCCTCCTGCTTCTGTCCAGTGACAGTCGAGTTTTCTTCGATTTCTGGTTGAGTAGGCGGCAGAGGCTCATCAGAAGGAGCATCGAGGACGGCTTCGATCTTCGGGATAACTCCCGTCTCCTTAGCCATTTCTTCTGAAGATATTTGTGAAGGAAAGAAAAAGAGTGAATGATATTTTCAGAAAAGTTCCACACTATTTAAAGGCAGATGAAAGCCAAACATTCTGTCTTAGGAATCGAGACAACCTTTCCTCGTAAAGGCATGTTCGATCTTCTTGTGAAAAGATCTTCATTCACTATTTATCTCGAGAATCGAAGCAACCTTTCCTTGAAAAGGCATGCTTATTCATCAGTCATTTTATATCTATTTTATTTATTATCGTTTATTTACTCTTTCCTAAATAAAGTCACAAGATAATAGATACTCAAAATCCTCCGGGGAGCTTATCCAAATCATTAATTTCGTCTTTTGAAACTCAGTTGTTTTGAAAGATATCTTTTCTTTATGATAAACCTGTATTATTGCAGATATTATCTTTTTAGACACGATATTCTGTCTTTTATAAAAAATGAGTTCATTTCCACATTACCTCTGAATTATATTTTTTATATCATCACATCAAAATGAAATCATAAAGAAGAGAAAATCATTCTTTATTTTCTTCTTTAAAAACATAGATACATCTTGATAAAAATCTATTACATCTCGAATTTTCATTCTAAGTCTAATAAATGAAGGTCTATTACATCTCTGGATCTTCTTGTTGATGCCAGTTCCTTGTCGTCTCGACCTGAAGCAACGAGCAAGACAACGGAACTAACTCTGGTCTTCTGTCTCAGAAAGACGAGAGGAGAACCCCAGAGTACAGCAGCTCAAAGATAAGCGACTGTCAATACAACTGGTGGAGAAGAGACTACCCATCATGAGAATTAAGAATGAGATCACCATCGTGATACGATTCCTAATTCTGTCTCTCCACCGTCCAATTCTCATGAATAAAGGCCCTTCCTACTGTCTGAAGAAGACCCTTCTGGAACATGGAGAGTCCTTAGCTGTCTGATTTGAGAGTCAGAATCACATGAGCAATCTGATGTGAGTGTCAGAAGAATGCCCCCACAACATCCAAGTCGCCGATGCCAGTTCTGAAGAAGCTTGCCAACCAGACTTCTGCAAACATCAACAAAGAAGAAAAAGTTAGCAAAATCTATCAAACTGTGCGCCTTTGATCAACAAGCGCACATCATCAGAGTAAGCCTATAGGCGCCTATGATAAAACACGCGGCTCTGACCGAAGTCAGGCACTGGATTACAGTGCGCGTTACTTCTCAGAGTTTTAGGTGTACGTCTACAACATGCACCTCTGACCAAAGTCAGGCACTGGATTGCAGTACGCGCCTCTTCTTAGAATTTTAGGCACACGTTTACAATATGCACCTCTGACCGAAGTCAGGCAGTGGATTACAGTACGTGCCTTTTCTTAGAATTTCTGGTGCACATCTACAACATGCGCCTTATTTCTAAAAATCAGCGCTTGTCTTCAAAACAGTCTCAAGTAAAAAAAATGGTGGCGCAAGTTAAACAACAATTCATGAATGGCGCTCATGTATAAAAACCACTGGTTCTTTGTTGGAACTTACCACCAAAATCAACTATGTTTGTGCGAAAGATCGTTGATGATATAAAGCACGGCAAACCAACATCCGAAGACGCGGTATGCATAAGAACAACATTGGATTTTGGTGGCGCAAAAAGGTTCACGAACATTGAACTCTTGACTGTCGAGGGATTTCTGCGAAGAACCATCACCAATAACAGAAAGAAGAAATGAAAAGAAAAGTTCATAGACATTTTTTTATTTCTTTTATCAACTATTTAAAGAGCTTAGAAGATATGAACGGACGTGTCGTTCTAGGAGCCTATCTCGAGAAGGACCCAAACAAAAGGTGCTCAAACTACCTGAAAACTGCCACGCGTTCTATGAAAAATAGCAAACATTTGAGTTGGTCAAAATGGTGCATTGGCACGCGCCACTAAACTGATCACTCGAAAGGATTTGCAGAAGGGCGCCAGATAAAATTTTCATTTATTGCATAGGGGAAAACAAGCCCCTACAAAATAAGTCGCACAAAAGATAAAAGAAAAAGTGGCGCCCCTACAGAAACCATTACTTCTTCTCGTCTTCTTCACCAGCTTGGCAAAGAGAAGCACCTAACTCGCGCATATCACAAATCCCTGAACGACGCATCAGACAAAGAAATCCTTCTGCGCGCTATTCAGAAGAGGACGAAGGACCACAGTTCAGATGATCAAAGACTGTTGGGGTCAGTCTAAAGCATTTTAAGAAATTGTTGGGTCGCAGCGATCGGTCAGCCTCGGACAGGACCATAGGCACAGTGTCAGGCTTTGTCTCCTGAACTTTTACTTCGGCAATAATGCCGGTTGCCATCTCCTTTTTCTTAGTGCCATAGAAGTGCAAAAGTGAGGGATGGGTACAAAGACCTCTCCCTTTATATATGACCAACCAACGCTTTGTATTCTCCATAGGAAATCGAACATCATTAATACAACTCGGGAAGGCGAAGAGGAGAACGAATGTTTTCGAGAAGAAATTTATTATGACAGTTAAGCATTGACTGGCGTAATCCAAACAAAACTAGCATAATTTAAAGTATTTCAAAACTCTAAAGTATCTTCAAGTTTCAAAAACTTTGAAGGGGTCTTGTAGAGCCTAAAAATTAAGATGCGCCACCCATTAAATATTCGATCATCAGATGGCGCCGAAACATTATATTGTGCTAAAAATCAAGTTGCGCAGCTTCAGGTTGTGCGAGAGCCACATGGTGCACTTCCTCGAGAAGCTGTAACGGTGTCATCATTATCTGACAACTGATAGCATAGAGATTAAGGAAAATCCCTTAGAATGTCGTACAACGCGGCTCTCGAGAAGACTTTGTCAGCATGTAATTAATGCTGACAGCTGGTTTGTGCAAGTTACTGAATGGCACAAGGATTATTCAGTACGACACAGAAGACCAAGTCAAAGGTGCTAGTTGTTAAGTTGCGCCTATGTGCATCCTTACAAATTGGTGCCACTTGATCAACTCTTATTTTAAAACAGGGTGACGTGGCGCGCAAGCCATCAACTTCGTAGAGCATGCCCACTACACTGCCCACGACTATGCACAACTCAATCAAACGATGCCACGCGTCTACGGCAGTTGGTGCAAACCACTCGTACAGGTTGTTGTATTGCGCTCTCGCGCAACCTGATGAAGCACGCGCAAAGTATTCAAATGGTGTTCAAGACAGAGTGACGTGGCACGCAAGATACTAACTTCGCAGAATATTCCCACTAAACTTCCCACGACCACGCGCATCTCAATCAAACGATGCCACGCGTCCATAGCAGTTAGTACAACCGTTTGCACAATTGAACAAGGGGCACGCAATCTGAAGCGCACACAATCTAGAATAACTACTAAACAGTTATTCCAAGAGCTCTATAAATAGGGTTTCAAATCAATTACAAGACATCGAGAGTGATCAGAATCTTCTGCTAAAGTGCTGTTGCATTTTCCAGAGGCTCGTGTCTTCAATATCACATCGTCCAAGGGATAAAGTGATCGTCTTTTGATCGGATTTCTATAGTTGTACTTCCCCAAAAATCAATTATACTCCTATACTTTTGTTTTAGTTTGTAATAAAACTTTTTGTTCTTTGCAAACAACAATTCCAATAATGTCCATAGAATTTCAAAGAAGATTCTAGAACAAGTTGATCATAATAGGAAAATATAAGTATCTATTCCTGAAAAAAAAGTATCAATTTTGAAAATCCAATGATAGATCAGGAAGAAATGATTGAAGACGAGAAAGATAAACTTTAATTTTGATTCCTTTAATATTCAAGGTCAAGGGGAAACCTTTATATATCTTGAATTTCAACAAAACTAACTCGGAGTAGATAATGGGTAATGGATCATGTTAGGCTCAAACTCAATGGATTGTAAATAAAACATTTGTCAAATAATTATCCATGTCCAATGGGAAATGATTAAGCAATAAGGATTTTACCATGGGGTGATGAGGTTTAGAGGGAAGAAAATAAATTACACAAATGGTCAAGATTAGGAATTGTATCATAGGGAGTCCTAGTTTATCAAGTGAACAGTCTATACACCGTAGATCCTACCATCATATCAAAACACAATGGTATAACCTTTTAGGAAAAATTTCTTAAGTTATCTAATAGGGTTTAGGATTCAGTAAAACCTTGGCTAATTGCATGGCCGAGGTTTCAACCTTAACTACCCAATAGTCAGATTAATAAGGGACTCCTAGTCCTAATCATTCTCCTAAATTATTTCAATTCTAATTGTGAATGAGCATTTCCTAGTCGCAGGCTAGCAGCAGTACGACTAACATAGGTACTACCACGAGTTTACAATCTTTTGCGAAAACTGACCTGCATGGGCCACAACAAAAGAACCCGCACCCGCTTTTCGGGATACGGGTGCGTATCCAAGCCAGCCTACACCGTAGAGTTTACGGTAGAACGCTGTCAAGCCCGCAATAAAGAAATGCTTAAAATAAACTTTATTGTGCATTCATGTTTCTAAATTGATTACAACATTTACAACATTTATATTTAAGGAAAGTACAAGGTTCTTACAATTAATGTAAATAATATCACAACTATTTAATTTCTAGGTTTCTGCCTGTAAGTACACCCGTATCTCCCAAAGCTAAGTGAAGCCACAGCTAACCTGAAAATTGTTGGTTTCGAGTAAGGAATGGAACAAGCACACAAACCGACGGCAATACGACAACACAATAGAATTCACAAGACATAAAAATAATGTATTTGAGATGAAAACTAGAAAGTAACTGATGTCATGGCAAGTGGAGAAGAAAACAAGGAAACAAATAAAAGACAACTATCTATGTGTTTTGAAATATCAGTTTTGACATGTGAACGGCTAGGGGGTAAATCAGGCACCCTACACGTGTCGTGTGCAGCTGCTATTCTCCACAAAAGACACGAGGGATAGTTATGGGTAGTCCACATGTCTACTAAGATATTTTTTTTCTCGACTAGTACTCATGAACTCGAATAAGTCATGAAACACGAAAATACGACAATCACGAAACATAGTATGTAGAGATCCATGACACTAACCCGTGTAACAATGTGTCAACAAGTAAGAGAATATTTATAAACATGAAATGGAAAGACTACTATAAATCGAAAGTAATCGGAAAGTACACTTGCCTGAGGTCCTTAGCTGGTGAAACCGATAGTACAACCACTCAGATGAGTCACTAAAGTCAACACATGCAAAAGTCTCTGGATGCTGAAATAGACATTACCAATATTTTTAGAATAGTTAAATTAGCTAGGATTGCCTGTCCATAAGTCCAATTCTGGACACAGGGGCAAAACGGTAATTTTGGGAAAAAAATAATGTCCATCGTTGGACCCGCTTTGTACCAAAAAATGTGCCAAAGTCAATGGTCTCTAAAGTCATCAAACTATAAGTCTACGTGTCCAGTTTTCTGATACGAATCCAACCGTATATCCAAAGCTGGTTCCGACGGGTCATGTACGAAATCGTCTGTTGAGTCGAATCATAGGGCCCATAAAATAGCGATCCGATCAACTGTCTCAAAATCAGACCAAAATTGATATACAAGACCAGAGAAATGATACGGTCTTATTGGCACAAGTTTCATCTCGATTTGACGAACGTGCACAAAGGTATTAGGACATTTGCAAAGAGGCCGATACGGTGAATTTCGACGAATACGCATCAATTTCATCATGCACACGCAACCAATTTAAATTCTGTCAAAGCCTACATGGCGTGAAGTCGATACGCATATTTTGATGCTTTCGGTTCATGATCACGTCGCCGAGATTGGCAATACGCACGTCGTATCGAAGGTTTTCTATGTTTTTTGAAAACAGTTTTCATAAATTTTCTTATTTTGGGGAGACGATTTCTCGACGCATAGTAGATGAAATCGACTTCTCAAAACTGCTTGGAAAGACCTATAGGTTTTCTGCAACTTTATTTAATTAGTTTTCAAAATTACTAGATGGTTTGCTCAAAATCATTCTTCCAAAAAGGGGTTTGGATTGTTTTATACGTCCTATTTTGAACAGATTTTCATCGTACTTGGGTTTAATTTTCTGGACAATATAGATCATCTAAAATCAAACTAATTGATGGAAGTTACAGTTATATATGTTGTCGAATTACCTGAAAAGATGGATCGAATAGGGGTCGACCGAGTGCGACGAAACACCGCCACGAAGTCGGTTCCACAGAGTCGCTATTGCTGTCATTTCTTTCCTGCTCGGCCTCGCACGTGCGGCCTCCGGCGGCTCTGGCCGCACGCAATGGTGGCTTCGGCAGCGTCGGGGTGTCAGGGTGGCGACGAGAGGTTAGGGTTAGGGTTAGGGTTTATGAGTTTTCGAACTCCTCTCTGTCCCTCGTTCTTATACATATACTGTAAGGTTTTCGGTTAAGGGGGTCGGCTTTGGGCTAGGATGCTCGGGCTTTTGGTTGTTGCTGTTGTTTCATTATATGTGGGTGTGTGTGTATATGTTTTATTTTATTGATCCCGTTTCTTATTCATTATGTATATATATATATATATATATATATACTCCATAAAATCTAGCAAAATCATAATAATACCTTTTCAAGTACCTGGTTTATATAAAATGTGTACATACATAATTATTTCACAAAATACAAGATAGCCTATAATAAAGTTATTCCTAAATATAACAAATAATGATAATAATAATAAATAATAATAATAATGGTGATGATAATGAGAATAATATAATCCTATAATAGGGGTATGACAGTTTTGGGGGGGACACGCCACCCCCACTCCATTTGGTCCCCATAAACCTAACAATTCTCTTGAATGTCCCATGTAAATATCAAGAACAAACAAATAATTCATACATATAACGAATGTTTAGAAAATATTCGTTAATCCCTTAAATTAAAACGAAGTATATGTACACACCAAATATGTCTACATGGGCGTCCCTTCGCACATAACACTCCTGTAGAACCCTAGAGGGGGGATGAATAGGAAAATAAAAAATAACTAGAGCACAAGAAGCATTATATGACAAATAAAAAGAAAGAGTAAGAAGATCAAACACAAGATGTATCCTAGTATCCTCGCTTGAGGCAATCCAGTTCAGGAACTCTCTCCGGCTTAAATCCACTATTTTATAAAATAGTACACACGAGTTTGGATCCAAAGAACTCGCCAATTTTAACACGAGTTTGGATCCGAAGAACTCGCCAACTTCAACATACGAGTTTTCTTACGAAGGCTCGCCAACTTCAAAGAAATGAGAAGAAAACTTGTTGATCTTCTAACACTTGAAGATCGAAAATTACAACTCTTAAAAACTCTAGCACTTTGGGAGAGGATGACAATTAAAAGCTTGGTAGAGTATTAATGGTAGAGCTCTTGGTAGTTTGAAAAATTTATGGCAAGAGTTGGTGAAAGCTTCAAGAGAGAGAGAAGGCTTTCATTTATAGAGAAACCAAGAGTGGGTGGCATTTAATGCTCCTGGATACAGCTAGACCGGCATATCGTCGGTATGCACCGGCATACCGTCGATATACCGGTCGAACAGTAACGGCCATATTAATATCAGTTGGGAGCATTTAATGCTACCATTAATGCTAGTCTTTACCATTCAAAAATCAAATTTTGTAAGCCGGTATACCGTTGGTATGCCACGGTATACCGTCAGTATACCGATGTGTGTCACAGAACGTTTTTATAATAAACAAAACGATATACCGTCGGTATGTCGGAGCATACCGTCGGTATGCCAAAGTTTGTCACAGAATGTTCTATGGTTCACAAAACGGTATACCGTCGGTATGCCGGAGTATACCGTCGGTATTTCGACGATTATCACAAAACGTTTTTGAGGCAATCAAAACGGTATACCGCCGGTATGCCGGAGCATATCGTTGGTATGCCGATGTTTGTCACAGAACGTTTTGTGGTCCACAAAACGGTATGCCGTCGGTATGTCAGAGCATACCGTCGGTATGTCGACATTTCTCACAGAAAGTTTTGTGGACAATAAAATGGTATACCGCCGGTATGCCGGAGCATACCGCCGGTATTGCCGTTCTATAGGATATTGATTTTTGACTTTAAGAAGTAGAAAGCTTTTAATTTGTCATCCAACCTTAAGTGTTTACAGAAAGACCTAGACCTTGTACAGACTCGAAATCATGCAGAGTAGGAAGCCGTCTAAGTAAGGAGCGCCGGTCTTTGCTTCAGTCTTCAAGGCTATAGATGGTAAATTTGAATGGACAGACTTTATGTAGTAGAGCTTCTGAAAAGATATCAATCTAAAAACAGAGAAAACTAAACTACGAAGATGCTGTTAATATTATCAAAATAAAATGTGCCAACAATCTCTTCCATTTTGATAATTGATAAAATAGAGAGATAGCATCTTCAGGGAGTGACTCTCCCGTAGGTAGACAACTCCCCCTTAATAAGTTTTCTCCCCCTTTGTCACTTAGTCAAAGATGGAAAAGAAAAAATATATATAAAGGAATAGCATGAATATGGAACACAATATCATAGATAAAAGCATGTATTGATAGACAAAAGTTGGAAATGAGTACATGCAGGACACCCATAACATACTTCATAAGACCAAATTAAAAACTCTCCTCTACGAGAGTTAGCAAGACAATAAAAAATCAGATAGCAAGTCCCCGTAGGGCTACAAACAACAAGTAACAACCAAGCACTGGTCCCCGAAGGACCCCAAAAGACATAAAAACAAACACAAACAACCTAAGCCAATCATTTTTTCGACACCACCATCAAAAGGAAGCAACCCCTACTCGTCAGCCGGATCATCCCCACCATCCTGAGCCTGGTGGAAAGTGCCAAAAGGATCAATGCCGTCCAGGTACATAAAGCCGTAGGTATTGGGATCAGAAAAGCGGGAGGCCTGGTACATCGGATCCTAAAGATTCAGATCCAGAAATGCATTTCGATCCTAAAGGGTGCGCTGAACAAAATAGGCCTGGTCATGGAAGCGGGATTAGATCAGAGTGCCAAGGCCACGAGTGTGGGCCCGCATTTGCTCCTCTGCCTGGGCTATATGCATATCAAAATGCTGCTGAGTCAGTGGCACGTAGTGGTCGAAGGCAGGAGGAGTAGAGGCGGGTGCAGCAGGAGCAGAAGCTGGCGGCTCATGGGAGGAGAAGGCACGGGATATGGAGGCAGCACCAACAGAGCGAAAAACAGCGAGGAATGATGGGACGTCGTCCGAGTAGCATTGGAAGAGATCGACTTGCTTGGCATCCAAGATGAGAGTGATGAAGGAGCCATAATAGAGATTCTGCTTCCCGTGGACAGGACGCCGAAGAAGGCATGGAGAAGAGTCTTGGGGAAGGACCAAGGCTTCTTTGAATACAAGTAGTACATACACATCAGGGCGTCACCGGTGATGGCGTCATAGTTGCCGCCCTTGGGATAGAGAGTGTGGCACATGATCCTATGGAGCTCGTAATAGAACGGCTCCACTTGGGCGAAAAGAGTCGGGATATTAGGAGGGTTTGGACCCTTGCAAATAATAGCACAAAATTCGTCAAAGGAGACCGACGCCGAAGGATGAAGAGCAGCCAAGCTCGGTAGAGCCTCTCCTCTGTCCGGGACACCAAGAATGGTAGAGAGGTCATGAGCCGTCAGACGGAAATGACGGTCGTTGACCATCGTCTCAATGTCGTCGTTCCTGATGTCCGGGACCATGTTGCAGTAGAAGAGACGTACGACGGCGGGGTAAACAGGCACCTGACGCCGAAGGAGGGAAGATAGTCCGGCCTCCTCGAAGAGAGAAACATGGCCGGAAAAGAGGTTCCAGTTGATGGCACGGCCATTGTAGACGTTATGGTGCACAAAGGAAGAAACCAAGACTCGGCAGCCAAGGAGGAGGTGAAGACCCGCCGATCATATCCATGGGGGAGAGCCACCGGGGTGAAGGGATTCTAAGCGATGGAGGAGGAACGAGCACGCCTGGAGGCAGCCATTAGGAGAAGAATGTTGGAGAAGGAAGTAAGGTTTTGAGAGGATGGGAAAAGTGGAGGAGGAAATGAAGAAAATAGGGTTTTTAAAAGAGATGTTGGAAAGGGGAAGGGGGTTAATGGGGAACGGTTATTGAGAGGAAGTATAGGGTGGTGGGTTGGAAATAATGAAAATGGAGAGAAAAGAGGAGTAATGGGGAATAGGAAGAGATGGGTAGTTAATGTTGATAGAAAGTTAAGATATGGGGAAGAGGAGGAGGTGGATAATAAAGAGGGAAGTGATGGATGTGAAGGGTATTAATGAGGGGAAGAAAGGAATAAAGAGAGAATGGAAGAAAGGTGGGGCCCAAGCTGGATCTGACACAGCAGTCCGTCGCGAACCGGTATACTATCGGTATGCCGACGTATGCCGACAGTATACCAATTTTTGGCACAGAACATAATTCTGAACCAAAATCGGCATGCCGTCGGTATACCGCAGTATACCGTCGGTGTGCCGGCCGAGAAGAACTATGAGTCAAAATTTAAAATGCCCAATTCTTGGCAAAGAAACACGAAACGATCCTCCGGGAGTGGTTTGGTGAAAATATCGGCTAACTGATAAGTAGTGTCAATAAATTCAAGGCGGATATCCCCCTTTTGTTGATGGTCACGAAGAAAATGGTGTCTAATTTCAATGTGCTTCGTACGTGAGTGACAAATTGGGTTTTTTGTGAGATTGATCGAGCTAGTGTTATTACATTTAATAGGGGTGCAAGTATGAGAAATGCCATAATCTAAGAGTGTTTGTGACATCCAAAGAATTTGTGCACAACAGCAACCGGCCGTAATATACTCGGCCTCAGTGGTTGAAAGAGCAACAGAATTTTGTTTCTTACTAAACCACGATACTAAAGATTTTCCAAGAAATTAACATGTGCCGCTAATGCTTTTTCAGTTAATCTTGCATTCGACAAAATCTGCATCCGAGAAGCCGTGAAGCTCAAAGATGAAGATTTCGGATACCAAAGGCCCATGTTAACGGTGTCGTTGAGATAGCAAAAAATACGCTTGACGGCACATAAGTACGATTCCTTTGGATTAGCTTGATATCGTGCACAAAAACATACACTAAACATGATATCAGGACGGCTAGCAGTTAGGTAAAGTAAACTACCAATCATACCTCGATACTTACGAATGTCAACCGATGTGCCATCTTCATCATTGTCAAGCTTTGTCGTTGTTGCCATAGGAGTCGTCATTGATTTGGACGAGTCAAGTTCAAAACACCTGAGGAGATCCTTTGTATATTTTGCTTGATTGATGAAGGTCCCTTTGGATCCTTGTTTGATTTGTAAGCCCAAAAAGAATGATAGTTCACCCATCATGCTCATTTCAAATTCTTCCTGCATAAATTTAGCAAATTCTACACAAAGTGTATTGTTAGTAAAACCAAAAAATAATGTCATCGACATAAATTTGAACCAATAAAAGAGTCATTATGGAATTTGATAAAAAGTGGTGTCGACTTTGCCCTTAGAAAAATTGTGTGAAACAAGAAAGGAGCTAAGACGCTCATACCAAGCACGGGGAGCTTGTTTGAGGCCATAAAGGGCTTTGTGGAGTTTGAACACGTGATTAGGAAATTGAAAGTCTTCAAAGCCAGGAGGTTGTTTAACATAAACTTCCTCTTTAATAATACCATTTAGAGAAGCACTCTTAACATCCATTTGAAAAAGTTTAAAATCATTAAAGCAAGCAAAAGCACATAGCATACGAATGGATTCAAGACGAGCAACCGGAGCATAGGTTTCGTCGTAGTCAATGCCTTCCTCTTGGTTATCGCCTTGAGCAACCAATTGGGTATTGTTACGAGTCACTAACCCATCTTCATTAAGTTTATTATGAAACACCCATTTAGTTCCAATAATGGGATGATTGCTAGGTTTAGGGACAAGTTCCCAAACCTTGTTTCGCTCAAATTGATTTAGCTCTTTTTGCATCGCTATCATCCAAAATTCATCATGAAAAGCATCATTAATATTTTTAGGCTCTATTTGAGAGATAAAAGCCACGTTTGCACAAAGATCACGAGTGGAGGATCTAGTGCTAACACTGAAAGACGGATCCCTAATGATAAGTTCCTTAGGATGATTGGTGACAAATCTCCATTCTTTTGGAAGATCCTTTTGAGGAGGCTCATGTGGTGGGGACTCTTTTGTTGGAGGCGTCACAACTTCATTGTTAGATGAAGAAGGACGATCTCCAATTAGATGAAGAAGGACGATCTACAATAGAGGAGTTTTCTAACCCAAACGAGATGTCATCAATATCTTCGGAAGAGGAGAATGTAGAACAGTTTAGTTCATTAAAAGAGACATTGATTGACTCTTCGACCATAAGACTTCTTTTATTAAAAATACGAAAACCTTTACTATGAGTAGAGTATCCAAGGAATATTCCTTCATAGGCTTTTTCTTCAAACTTGCCTAGGTTATCCTTGGTATTCAAAATAAAACAATTACAACCAAAAACTTTAAAATATTCAATAGAGAAAATTTTGTCAAACTAAAGCTCATAAGGAGTCTTTTTAGAAATAGGTCTAATCAAGACCATATTTATAACATGACATGTCGTGTTAACGGCTTCCGCCCAAAAGTATTGGGGGAGCTTATATTGGTTTAACATAACCCAGGCTATATCGCCAAGGGTTCTATTCTTTCTCTCCACAACACCATTTTGTTGAGGAGTTCATGGACAAGCAAAATCATGTCCAAAACCATTCTTTTCACAAAATATTTTGAAATCAGCATTGTCAAATTCTCCTCCATGATCACTTCTAATCTTGTTAATAGAAAAACCTTTCTCATTTTGAATACGTTTACAAAAGGCAACAAATTCACGAAAAGTATTACTTTAGCAAGCAAGAAAAATAACCCAAGTAAATCTCGAAAAATCATCAACCAAAACAAAAGCATAAAGCTTGCCTCCAATACTAGCAACTCTACTAGGACCAAAAAGATCCATATGAATAAGTTGAAGAGGTCCAGAAGTACTCATAGAGTTGATGGATTTGAAAGATGACTTGGTCAACTTACTTTTCTCGCATTCTTCACACACCATATCCTTCTTGAAATGGATACTTGGGAGTCCTCTTACGAGCTTCTTGGTGGCAAGACGAGAAATGGTATCCATATTGGCGTGTCCGAGCCTCATGTGCCAAAGCCAACTTTTATCGTTCTTAGCAACTAAGCACCTGTCATTGTTAGTGTCTTCGACAAGATATAAAACATAAATATTGTTTTCTCTAATGCCTTCATAAATAATAGATCTACTTGAATTATCAGTAATGAAACATTTAAGCTTAACAAACTTGATATCATAACCATTATCGGTAAGATGACTAATACTAAGAAGATCGTGTTTAAGATTAGTAACAAGGCACACATTCTTAATACAAGGATAAGGAGGGAAACCAATATTACCATTTCCTATAATATGACCTTTAAGATTGTTACCAACAGAGACGTGTCCTTCCTTCTTCATCGATAGCGTTGTAAATAATGAAGCATCCCCGGTCATGTGTTGTGAACAACTGTTATCGAGAATCCACTTGCTTCTAGCATGAGAAGGACTCTTCACCTACAACATAAGTTGAAGATGAACATTTTGGCAACCATGATCGTATGGGTCCTTGAGTGTTAGTCTTAGGAACCCACTTATAAACTTTCTTATCAACGAGTCTCCTTGTATGACAATAATTGGTTGTATGTCCAAGCAAGCCACAGTAGTTGCAAATCATAGAAGATTTAGAAGAAGATGTGTGAGTATCATGCATATGTGAATCTCTAGTACGAGGAGTTCTATCATTTGGATTATGATGATGATAAAAAAAGGCATGATGCAAAGTGTTTTTCTTAACAAATTATCCTTTCCTTGTGTTAGAAAAGGACTTGTGTGTAGTGTTCATGTAAGAAGTATGCCTAGCATTGTGATGAGTGTGGAGGTGTCTTGGAGTATGTATGTGAATAGTGTTCTTATTACCTAGTTTCTTACTTTGTACAAGAAGATCATTATACTTAATAGAAGAATCATATTCTCTTCTATTAGCAACTTGAACTTTATGCATAGCAAATTCATAAGCTCTTCTCATGGATTGAATCTCATCATCCTTTTTCTTGATGGTGACTAGGATTCTTGAAACTTGAGTCGCAAAGACTCTATTTCATCCGTGTCAGAAGCAGGAGATTTTCCCTTTACATTAATAATGATGCTTGAGAGTCTCTCTACTTCAAGTTGAAGTGCATCAACCTCTTTTAGAGATTTCTTGTATTTGTTCCTAACACCTTTGTGTTCTTCGTGTAATTCAAGAATAGCATTTTCTAAGTCATCATAAGTAAGAGTGTTTAAGGAGAGATCATCGAGTACCTCATCGGTTGCCATGAGACAAACGTTTGCATTGTGTTTGCATTCCTTGTCGTTATCGGAGTCGCTTGCGTCACTCTCACACCAAATGCTAGGGTTGGCGAATTTTCTAGAGGACGAGCATCCTTTGCTTGGCTTTTCGTACTTGCTTGAGTCTTTTCTTATCATAGGACAATCTCTCTTAATGTGATCGGTCCTTCTACATTGATAACATGTCGGATCTTCCTCATTGTCCCGTCTAAAGCGGTTGCCTTTGTTGAACTTAAGGAACTTTCGGAAGTGCTTAGCTGTGAGTGCTATTTCTTCATCATCATCCGACTCGTTGTCGTCGGAGCTATCCTTTGAGTAGGACTTTGTAGCTTTGAGAGCGAGAGACTTCTCCTTCTCTTTGGTCTTCTCCTTCTCCTTCTCTTGTACGGAAGATTTTTTTTGATCTTTCATGTCGAGTTCGTGAGTCATAAGCTTCCCCATGAGGGTTTCAAAGTTCATGACTGTCAGGTCGTTCCCCTCAATGATTGCGGTAGCTTTAGGATTCTATTCTTTGTCAATCCTCTAACAATTTTTCTGATCTTTTCATGAGCAGGATATTCCTTACCAAGAGAAGAAAAAGGATTAATAATATCACCAAAATGAGTAAACATGCAAGTAATAGATTCATCATGTTTCATCTTAAAGGACTCATATTCTTGCGTGAGTCTACTAATCTTGGATTCCTTTACTTGTGATGTACCCTCGTGTGTGACTTCAAGTAACTTCCAAATCTCATTGGAAGTCTTGCAAGTAGAGATTCTATTGAATTCACTACTATCAAGAGCACAATAAAGAGCGTTCATAGCCTTGGCATCTCGACTAGCAAGCTTCTTAGTGTTTTCAGTAAGTGTGTCCCTAAGGGTGTCAGATACAACATCCTTAATAACTCTGGAAGGAGTAGAGAGACCATTTATCACACAGTCCCATAAATCGAAATCTATGGACTTTAGATAAATGCTCATCCTAATCTTCCAGTAGTTATAGTTGGTTCCATCAAATAGGGGAGGCCTATTTGTGGAGTGTCCCTCATTGTAAAAGGTGTTGATACTAGGGTTAGTGGCCATAGATCACTCAAGGGTATAAATCCAAATCAAGAGAACAAAGCTCTAATACCAATTGTAGAACCCTAAGGGGGGGTGAATAGGGAAATAAAAAAATAACTAGAGCACAAGAAGCAATATGACAAATAAAAAGAAAGAGTAAGAAGATCAAACACAAGATGTATCCTGGTATCCTCGCTTAAGGCAATCCAGTCCCCGAACTCTCTCCGGCTTAAATTCACTATTTAATAAAATAGTACACACGAGTTTGGATCCGAAGAACTCGCCAACTTCAACACGAGTTTGGATCCGAAGAACTCGCCAACTTCAACACGAGTTTGGATCCGAAGAACTCGCCAACTTCAACACACGAGTTTTCTTACAAAGGCTCGCCAACTTCAAAGAAATGAGAAGAGAACTTATTGATCTTCTAACACTTGAAGATTGAAAATTACAACTCTTAATAACTCTAGCACTTTGGGAGAGGATGACAATTAAAAGCTTGGTAGAGTATTAATGGTGGAGCTCTTGGAAGTTTGGAAATTTTATGGCAAGAGTTGGTGAAAGCTTCAAGAGAGAGAAGGCTTTCATTTATAGAGAAACCAAGAGTGGGTGGCATTTAATGCTCCTAGATACAGCCAGACCGGCATACCGTCGGTATGCACCGGCATACCGTCGGTATACCGGTCGAACAGTAATTGTCATATTAATATCCATTGGAAGCATTTAATGCTGCCATTAATGCTAGTCTTTGCCATTCAAAAATCAAAAATTGTAAGCCGGTATGCCGTGGTATACCGTCGGTATACCGATGTGTGTCATAGAACGTTTTTGTAATAAACAAAATGGTATGCCATCGGTATGCCGGAGCATACAGTCGGTATGTCGAAGTATACCGCCGGTATGTCGGAGTATACCACCGGTATTTCGACGATTATTACAGAACGTTTTTGAGGCAATCAAAAATGGTATACCGCTGGTATGCGGAGCATACCGTCGGTATGCCGATGTTTGTCACAGAACGTTTTATGGTCAACAAAATGGTATACCGTCGGTATGCCGGTATTTCTCATAGAAAGTTTTGTGGACAATAAAACGGTATACCGTCGGTATGTCGGAGCATACCGCCGGTATGCCGTTCTATAGGATATTAATTTTTGACTTTAAGAAGTAGAAAGCTTTTAGTTTGTCATCCAACCTTAAGTGTTTACAGAAAGACCTAGACCTTGTACAGACTCGAAATCATGCATAGTAGGAAGCTGTCTAAGCAAGGAGCGCCGGTCTTTGCTTCAGTCTTCAAGGCTATGGATGGTAAATTTGAATGGACAGACTTTATGTAGTAGAGCTTCTGAAAAGATATCAATCTGAAAACAGAGAAAACTAAACTATAAAGATGTTGTTAATATTATCAAAATAAAATATGCCAATAACCCCTAAATGGGCTTGGCTCGGTTTACGTCCAGTTCGAACTAGTTTAGTACCACCGGGTTTCCTACAAGTCAATAATGTTAATATTAAATAATTAAACTATTTATAGGGTTCTTGTCACAATTAGTCTGGTTTTCCTAGATGGGACATACTTATGGCTCGGCCTTCCCTACCATGGCTAACACATTAGTCAAGGCACGCGACAGCGCTATCCATGCCACGATTTCTAGTCATGTTGTACTCCAATTCTAACCATGATTTAGGGCCTTCAATAATAATTAATTATGTATAAAATTCTAAAAATTGCAATTCAAATAAAATAAAATAAAATATATTAAAATTTTGGAAAGGGGGATTACATGAGCAAAGACCATGCCAAGCCTTGTACCGTTGAAACGTACATTGAGACTTGTGGGACACTTTTGCTATGCCAAGCATTTGACGATTGAACAGTGCATACTTTATCAAGCATTTATACGAGGGACGCCTATGACTTATGCTAAGTTCATAGCTTTGTGGCAACATAGACCAACTTTCCTTCTCCCAAGCCACGGGACAAAGGATCGAGTGCTATTTTGAAAGCACGCCATGCACGATTCTAAGCCGACCGTGGGACTTTTCCATATTCTAACTCAATCTGACCGAACCAGTAATTATTCCCTTAGCTATGTGGATTCGCCTCTTTTATTATCAAACCTACTTGTGTAATTGAAAACTTTTGTTTTATTACTATGAAGGCCAAGCTGAGGCAAGTTCACCGAAGCCATCCATCTGAGCAAGGAGTTGCCTCGGTCGAGCGGGATATCGAGCAGGCCGTTGCATGGCTAAGTCCGAACGCCGTTGGAGTTTCGATTTCTCCGGTTGAACTGAGCGGGACGGGGTATTACATTATACACCACTCAGAAAAAATTTTGTCCTCAAAATTACTGAGTACACACTCATCGACTTATCACTTGATTCAACATCCAATGATTCTTGCACAAACTCCTCATTAACCAGTCTCTGAAACCTGGCTTGCAACAATGCCTCAATCAATATTCAAAAGCAACGATCGCACTACCATCAATCTTTTCTTTGAAACCCACAATTTTTGAAATCCTCGATACCCTTCCGTTCCTTTAGTCTCACTTGAATTCAACGTATCACTTAGTTGGATCGTGCATATATTTTAGATGTCCCCAAAATACATGCATCTCAACCAAGCCTCGTGATAGAGAATCCGCCGTTTCTACTCGAGTCTGATCGTGCACATATTCAAGCGTCCTTGAAATATATGCATTTCAGCCAAGCCTCGTGAGTGGTATTTTCATACTATCGAATCATTCCATCCACCAATATCCAATCCTATCAATCCTCAAGATCAATCGTATCGATACTAACTCTCGAAATGGGACGTCTTGCCTAACCGCTAGGCCATCTCTCTAGGCTAAAGTCATTCGTGAGTATTGGGATCACCGTTTCCAAACAATAATATCAACACTGACCCCAAACCTAATGTCAAACCAAGTTGATAGTACAGGATTTTCTACCCAAGCTCGTATCCCTTCGATTTCTAAACTTCGAGCATAGTTTTCTTTTATTCGCATTTGCAGCATTCAGTCCAGGGGTCCGAGTCATTCAGCAAAGCCTCATACGATAAGTTTCACTCAACCAAATCTTCTGTATATTTCTATCGCACGTCCCAACTAGCAATTTGCATAGTCTATCTCTTCAAACATGTTTGATATAATTTATCTATCCATCCTATCCAAGTCAAGTACACCATGAGATGATTTATCACTAAATCATAATTCTCATTCCATATTCCATATGTCATTTACCACAATTTACGTATTTGATCACGAGGTCGTCTAGCATAACAATATGTCACGCCCTAATCTCATGCAAGTCTGATTATCCATGGTGGACATTAAATCACCATGCTAACTAGGGGTGAGTATTATTCAATTTTGAAACGAAAACCGAACCGAATCAAATAAGAGATTCGGTTCGATTTAAAAAAATCGGTTCGGTTTCGGTTTTGAAAATAATAAATTTTCTTATTCGGTTTTGGGTTTCGGTCCAAAACCGAAAACCGAATAAAAAAATTATATATATATATATATATATATATATATATATATATATAATAAATATATTTAGGTATATTTAGTTATTATATATTAACAAAAAACATAAATAAACCCAAAAATCGAATAAATCAAAAATTGAACCAATTTAATTCGGTTCGGTTCAGTTTCGGTTTTGCTTATTCGGTTTCGATCCAATTCGATTTTCGGTTATTCGATTCGGTTGGAACCGAATAAATCGAATACTCACCCCTAATACTAACGCTCACGCATGATAATCATCCTCATTGGGACGTAACTCTTGCTTTGAGTCTAGACTAATTCATTCTCGATATGCAGATTAGATCTACTCAATCCTCAAATTTACTTAATCGTTAATCACAAATCCGAACAACCCTTGAATTCACCTTCACCTTAAACCACAAGTCGAAGCAATACAATTGCTACGCCCTGATCTTCCATAATTTCGATCATTCCTGCTGGATATGAATCACCATGTTAGCGCTCACTCAGAATGATCATCCTAGTCCGATATGATACATGTACGAGGCTGGAGTTGTGCTCGTGTAAGACAAGATTGTCAACATTATGGTTATCATCGAAGAAATCATGACACGGTCATTTTCATCCAAGCATTTATTTCAATCAAAATCCCAAGTATAGCATCCATCAAAACAATAACACTTCACACGATCATCAATCCTTGAATTAGAGTACCCCCGAGTTATCGCACATCGATCTTTGATACGCCTCAATACCGTTGATGATATGCATAACATGACGATCTTTCTTTGCAACGAATTTTGAGTCGTACAACTGATGCTATTATCTGAATCTGATATACCATAATCTTTTCGATATTCAAGATGAAAATTCGATCAATAATCCTCGAAGTTTTCACATGATCAATTCGTTCAAACCCATAATCATATATGTTCATCCGCCTATCTTAAGTCATCGAGCAACTTATTTCTTCAATTCGTATTGTTCTATGCTAAATCAAATCATCGAGCAACATCTATCCCAAACTCTTAGAGTCACTTTCGTAACTTCAAAATCAAACTTTTTCATGCACGCTATCTTTTTATTGTGCTAACTTTTCGTACACGATTCATATCAATTTTTTCGATCGAGTCATCCGTTCGTTACACCTTAACTTTTACTCGATTCAATTATTATCGATCATTTTGTATTTCATACTCGGCGCAATCCTGTCGATGTGTGTCATCTTATTGTTTGTTTGAACCATCTCGTCAAAATTTCAAGATTACAACCTACTCAATGATACTGAATCTAAGGCTTTGCATCCACGACGCTTGCTGATAGACTCATTGGCACCCCGTATCCTTAATCGATCGACATCCCGGAGGCTATCCCATACACCACTCAGAAATGAAGTCATTCGATAAATTCTAAAAACAAATTTTTGAATCATAATTGATTACTTCGAATCTCTGTTCGAACCATTCGTCAATTTCAAGCACGTTTCATCTATATCACAATGACGATATCGTCGTTCGATAGCACCTCTATCGCAATTATCCAACACCTTTATGAATTGAGTCTAACTCATTCTCATTCAAAATAATTTGAATCTCGTACATAAGTTTGCTAACAATGATGCAACTCTTGGTGTATATGCCCAGCCCAACTTAGCCAACCTTACATTACGTGGAACCATCTTTTATTTTTTATCAAAAAACTATTTGCGGACGCTTTTGCAAATTATATGGACTTATTATATGGACATCCCGTAGGACATTTGAGAGAGAGCGCCAACACTTGGTTGCGAAAATAATATCAGAGTTTGTGGAAACAATATCAGAGTTAAAGAATTCAATCGAAATCCAAGGACGTAAAGCCGTGCTCTGATACCATTATGTCACGTCCCGGTCCTGTAGGACCGATCGTCCTCGCTAAGGCGTGATGCCGCATGAGCCGAGGTTGTGCTCACGCAAGGCGGGTTCCATAACGGCCGATTACAGGCTAAGCGACATGGTTGTCGCACATAAGTCCCGAAGCAGAAACATTAAATAAGCCAGCGGAAAGTTAGAACCGAAACACAAGTCAACAAAATAGGCGCTTTATTGATATTGAACAAAGATTACAGTGGCACGAGGCCATGATTACAATTACTCAGTCTCACTCTTCTTTCAAGTTACAAGTCACACTGCTCTTTCTTATTTCTCAATACAAAGCTTGACAAGTCAGCGGATGCTTCAGAAGGCGATGTCCATACATTATGTCCCATATAAGTCAAAAATTCATGCGGCAACACGCCTCAAAACACCAAGGAACTCCATGACTCGACGCACCCAAGCGAGCTCCATGCCAACGAGCTTCTATCTGTGCCTGCGCATGAAAACTATGTGGGTGTCAGTACTCAACTGTACTGGTGGTGTGAGCTCCTCGCCCACCCATACCAAAACTAATGCGTTCATTTAGTTTGTGCAACACAAGCCCTTTATGATTGTCTTTCTAATCTTTCCTTAGGATCGATTTTAGGACATAAACTTTTGGCCTATTTGTGTCTCTAGACCATCACCGTGCTATCGCACTTATAACTTGCTTATCTTGTGCCTCTAGACCATTCTCGTGCTTACAACATCAACGTACCGACTAGTGCTTGCCTTTCGTGCCATACTTCGAGACGCAATAATATAGTCGTGCCATAAACTTGGTCCGTGCTTCAATATCAAGGTCGTGCCTCATAACTTAACATTTCTAAACCAACTTTCCTTACGGTCCTTCCTGACTTAACTCGAGATGACTCAAATCCGACTTATGCAACTTTGTGCCAACGACTTACTACTCGATGCCACATCTCGTGTCGAAGCACGTGTCCCTGCTAAAGCCAAATCTTAGGCTTCATACTGGTGTTGCAACCGTGCACACCTTTTTGACACAACCCATGACATACTTGTACTTCTTTTTATTCGACCGACACTGTGCATGCAGATTGCCGCTCAGCACACCAACTTGTCTATACGAAAGGCCATTGGCAATTCAAGCCATTTTGGACATGTAGGTGCTGCAGACGAGATCCTTTTGTTTTATTAGTGTGAAGGCCAAGCTGAGGCAAGTTCACCGAAGTCACCCACCTGAGCGAGGAGTTGCCGCGGCCGAACGGGACTTCTAGCAAGCCATTGCATGGCCAAATCCGAACGCCATTGGCATTTTGATTCCTCCGGTTGAACTGAGCGGGATGGGGCATTACATCAATAGCCAGAGATTTTGGAGTAATCACTCTTTGAATTTATTGTAAAATTACATTCTTTATATATATATATATATATATATATATATATATATATATATATATATATATATATATATGCGAATGGTCCCTAGCCTAGTTGTATTGGTGAGGCATGCGGCCCGAGTGGTCAGAAGATCGTTTCACAGTAGGGACGTTCGACGTAATTACCATTTTTAATTTAATAATAATAATAATAATAATAATAATAATAATAATAATAATAATAATAATAGATGCTGTGTTGTGATGAACCTTGTCACGATCCGTTACCCAAATTGTTGGGCCGGGCCGAGCTATGTCCAGCCTACGCTTGGTTAAAGCGTAGTAAGCTGTTCTAAGAATAGACAATAAAGGATCTAAGCTGCTAACAGTTCTAATATCACATTTAAAGGTTCATCACAACACATCATCTATAAGCGAAGGTAAACAAGTACAGACTTAATAATACACTTCCAAAGTATCTAACTGGAGGACAAAGTCCAGTATCCAAATATAAGTTCAAAACAAAGTCTAAGTCTTAAAAAACATGAAAAATATCTAAGCAAGGTTCTCCGCTGGGGCCTCTTCTGGAGCTAAGGCCAAGTCCTCAAAATCAGTACCATAATACGTAACACGTAGCATTTCCTCCTCGAAAAGTGAACCTACAACGTTATCCTGTCAGGACGGGAGCAAGTACAACTTCTACAACTAAAGTACTAAATATATAATGAAAGAGATGTACAACAAGAAACATGGTGTGATAAGTCTATAAAAACATAAAATACTGGAAACATGGCCTCATCATACAACTGGGATCACAGTATCATGGTAACATAGGGAACATGGCATATCTGGAATCATGGTATGACTAGAATCACAGTATCATAGTAACATAGGGAACATGACATATCTGGAATCATGGTATAACTGGAATCACAGTAAAATACATTTGTCAAGGTGACACATATATATCTAATATTTAAAACTGGAGCAGGTACGTGATCGTCAATAGGTGTACAATGTGCAGGGGCACATAATGAAATATACTTCTGTACAAGTGATAAGACGATAGATGTACATACGCACAAATTCGCTTTGAGATAAAGCCTACGGCACAGTAATCATATAGAATGAAACTTTGCTCGGTACATACGTACGGAGAGGGGGACATGATCACGTACTCAACTGTCAATTTTCCCATAACCCATATTCTAACATGTGAGAGATACGAGAACGATATAAAATATGTGAGAGATACTGGGAGCAGTATAAGCATGACAGGTACTGGAAGCAGTATAAAACATGTGAATACTCAGAGCAGTCTAAAGCATAGTGAAACATGTACTGAGAACCAGTAAGAAGCATGTGAAAATATAAGAACTGTCCTAAGCATGACAGGTACTGAAAATAATATATCATGTAAAGATTTAACTTGCTACCTCAAGGATCAGTATTTTAACAGGGTTAATACATGTTCTAGCATCAAAAGACAGTAAATGAGTTTGTAGATGTACTTGCCTCGAGCAAAGCAAGAATACTAGTACGAAGATATAGATGTCCGGTGTCCTGTCAATAATGATATACAAACTCAGCATCTAAGTTATGTTCAAAATTTTACTAGTGGTGTGACACGACTCCTAACTGGATACTAGCCAAGTAGGGACCTAACATAAAAGTCTAATGTGGAGTGCCACTATATCCAAATTAATTTTCTAGGGCCTTTACACTAGTGTAAGGTGAGGTCCAATACTACAATAACTCAAAACAACACAAAATATTGCAAGTCGTAACTACTCAATAAATAAATCAAACTGTACACTGAGTTCCAACAATTTTTGAGATAGACAAAAAGCTTAATTATACATAAAATAAAATACCAGAAAGATTCTTGTTAATTATAAAAATATATACTAATTTTTCTAGAATTTATAAACCCTCATAAATATTTATTAAAAATCAGCAAACACATGTATCCTGAAAATGAGTTCTGTTTTCCCATTTTTATAAAATACCAAAAGTACTTATTAAATGATGAAAAAATTATAATAAATTAGCTAAATTAACATAGTATTTAAATACTATTTTTTTATATTTTTACAGAAATTAAAATATTTATAAAAATTCAAAATCAGAAAGTAATAATTTCTGGAAAAATAATTAATTACAAATTAAGGATGATACATAAGCAAAATCTACAGATGTTGTCGGATGATAAAATAAAAATCACTAACGTGTCCAGAATGGTCAAATTAGCTAGGATAGCCTACTCATAAGTCCAATTTAGATACAGGGGCAAAACTATAATTTTGGGTCAAAATGATGTCCGTCGTTGGACACACTTTGTACCAAAAAATGTCGGGATAGAAGTCTACAAAACCTAGCAAATTATATGTCCATGAATCTAGAATGATGATATGAACCCAACGGTATGTCCAAAATAGGATTCCGATGAGCCGATCTCAAAATGACACGTTGACGCGGACATTTGGAATCCAGTTTGCACCGAAATACGTGCCAGAGCAAATATCTTCAAAACTCAGCAAATTATATGTTAATGAGTCCATAATGATGATACGAACTCAACGGCATATCCGAAATTGGATTCCGATGAGCCGATCTCAAAGTGATCCGTTGACTCGGAATGTGAGACCCACTTTGTACCGAAATGCGTGCCAGGGCCCACGTTCTCCAAATCAAGCAAACTTTATATGAAAACATGCCAGAATGGTGCCACGAGTCTATTGGTGGTGTCAAAAATTGAATCCGGAGTCCCGGGTTCAGAAATAGAATTTAACAAATGCAAACTAAAGAATTTGGATGGCCAAATTTAGCGTCGAATTCGACCAACCAAACGTGCTTATAATGAAACAAAACTTAAGGGACAGGAAGAGGGTTTTACCAGCTGCACACAGGAACTGGTAGCGCACCAACCGGAGCTGCGACGGCGGAGTTACGAGCTGGCGAAGTCGGCTCCACAAAGCTGTCAACTTGGTGGCCAGTTTTGAGGTATCAAACGACGAAATTAACGGACAAAAATTGAGGGGAGTAAAGTGCTATATACCGAGATTGCGATGGAGCAAAGCGTTTGCCGATCCAATGGTCGGATCTTTTGAAAATCATGCACGAAGTCGCTGCGACAAAATATTATTTCAGCTTCGTTTCTGAGCGCGTCACGACGGAACTTCGTGCAAAACGCACGAATAGCCTATTCGGCGCGTCGGGGAAGAAAGCGGAGGCTACGAGGTGGCTCGCCAGAGGTTTCCCGGATGAGGGGGAGTGGCCGGGGGTGCGCGCACAGCCAGAGGGCTCGTCGGTGGTGGCTGTGTGCGCGGTGGCGTGCGGCTGCTGCCGTGGCAACTGTTGCTACAGTTAGCTGCTGCTGCTGCGTTGTTGCGCTGCTGTGCAGTGCACGCGCACGGGAGCGGGCTAGGTCGACCACGACGCCCAGGCGGCGGTGGCCGGGGAGGCGACGGCGGACGGTGGTGGTGGTTCGGGTTATGGTGGTGGTGGGAAGATGATGGTGAAGGTGATAAAGAGGAGGAGGAGAAGAAGAGGGAGGTGGTGGCTGTGGTGGTGGAGTTCACGATGGTGGTGGTGTTGGTGTAGTATAAGGAGAGGGGAAAGAGAGTTATATTTTTAAGTGTGTGTGTGTGTGTATATATAATATAGAAAGAGAAAGAGAGAGAGAAAGAGAGATAGTGAGAATAGAGAGAGAGAGAGATATTTGAAAGAGAGTGAGAGGGAGGTCGGCCAAAGGGGGGTGAGGTGTGCTGTGAGGTGGAGGGGGGTGTGTGTGTGTGTTTGATATAGGAGAGAGAGAGAGAGAGAGAGTTATATATATATATATATATATATATATATATATATATATATATATATATATAGGAGATATTTGAGATATTTATAAAATAGAGAGAGGAAGAGATATTTTCAAAATAGGACAAAAGAAAAAAGAAATATTATGTGGGGTATTTATGCAGTCATGGGAGTACAACATGGAGCTTGGGTTCGGGTTCGGGTTCGGTCGAGCCGGGTCGGACCAAAATCGAACAAGGTACAATAATTGAATTTAAATATGTATTTATAATCATGGATAAATAAGTAAAATACGGGGACTCAAATAAATGGGACACAAGCATCATGTGGGTAGTAGGCTTCATGTGGGTCATGTCCATACTTTAGGTCGACTAGGTTGGATCGATGTCAGGTCCCAAAATTAAATTAAAAATTAAATCAGATTTTACGGTAGACAATTATTCGGCCTAAATTGACCCGAAAATTGTACGAAGGAAATGAAGCACAAAATGGAGTGTTTGATTGGGACACGAAGGTCATAGGTGAAGAGCGTCTTGAGTAGATCATTCATGAGAAGTTGGTTCTGAGAAAACGATTGATCTGGTGCTCCTAAATTAAAAGTCACGGTGACGTGCAAACGATGATCAAAGATAAAAGTGGGAATAATTATTCAACGATTAGTCGGTCTAAGTTGACCCGAAGTTGCGCGATACAAAAAGAGCAGAAGGGAACGAGTTTAAGTGGGACATGATATATCAAAATGAAGATAATCTCGTCTACTATAAAACTCGTAAAGATAGTTTACAGAGATTGGCATCCCTGACGCTCCAGAAGTCAAAGTCACGGAATGGAACATTAATGATCACAAATAATTAAATAATAATATATTTATTGAAAATAATTTATTCAGAAAATTTAAAATAAATCCTGAAATTCAGGGGCTTACACATCAATAGCCAGAGATTTTGGAGTAATCACTATTTGAATTTATTGAATAAAATTACATTCTTTATATATATATATATATATATATATATATATATATATATATATATATATATATATATATATATATATATATATATATATATATATATATATATATATGCGAATGGTCCCTAGCCTAGTTGTATTGGTAAGGCATGCGGCCCGAGTGGTCAGGAGATCGTTTCACAGTAGGGATGTTCGACACAATTACCATTTTCAATATAATAATAATAATAATAATAATAATAATAATAATAATAATAAATATTTTAGAATAATTAAGTCTGATGTTTTTTAGTCTTCCTAAGTAGTTTTAAAAAAATTAAATTACATCATTTGTCTTTCTTTTAGTCTTTGTAATAATAATTTGTAAAATGCGCGCAACGCACATGCATATATACTGATAAGATATACGATCTAAAATAATAATATATCATGTTTAGGTCATTTTAGGAATGTTATTGCTTTCTAGTTAGAGTTTAAACTTTTAAGTTCGTTCAATTAAAATGGAAAGTCATTTTCTGTGTTTGGATACCAAAAGAAAGTAGCAGAAAAGAAAATTAATTCCCAAAGGAAAAAATAGGAAATAAAATGATTCTTCCACCCACCCCAAGGACACGTTTTCACTCCAAGGAATTCACTTTTCCTTCCAATTTTCTTAACTTTTTCAAACACCAGGGCCGGCCCTGGCCCAGGGCGGCCAGGTGACCGCCCAGGGCCCCATAAAATTTGGGGCCCAAAAAAATTAATTTAAATGTATATATATATATATATATATATATATATATATATATATATATATATATATATATATATATATATATATATTGTTATATATATATATATATATATATATATATATATATATATATATATATATATATTAGTAATCTTATATTGAAAATAGAACTAATATATAATATGATCCTCCTTTATCACAAAACATTTGTGGTGTAGTGGTAGTTTCTTATACTTGTACACAAGAGGTCCTAGGTTCTAACCTTGGCTGTATTGTTTTTTAGTTCAATTTTTTTATATTATATATGGGCCCCATTTTAAAAATTTGCCTAGGGCCCCCATTAACTCAGGGTCGGCCCTGTCAAACACCGATTTTTTTTATGTGAATTGTAATATCCCAAAGGAAAGGAAAGAACAAAGAATTGATTTCCTTTCCGTTCTGCGAACCAAACGTCTCGAGTAGAACAAGGTGCTTCTCGCCGTCAGAACCTGAATAACAAGCTGGTCTAGCTAGTTAAAGTGATCCACCTCCAATTAACTACCTTCTCTCATGTACCCCCGAATGCGAATAGAGTTCGACTACAGAAACTCAAATAAGAACTCAAAATAAGCAGATCTAGAATGTTGTTACATCTACGACCCGTTTCGTAAATCGTATTTGGAGGTACATTTTAGAATTTTATGGATTTGGAGTCAAATTCATGTAAACCTATGTTTGGTTGGAGATGGATTTAGATACGGAAAGTATGACCAAATCCAAATTTTGGATTTGGAAAAAAGAGAAAATTGGATTTGGGAGGAAAAAGTTAGTTATTTTTTAATAATTTTATTTCTCTATTAATATTTATTAATTAATAGTTTTATTATTTAATATTTTATAATAATCTCAATTAATAAGTTATAACTTTATTAATCATAATTATAATCTTAATTAATAATTTATTAATCATAAGTATAATTGTCATGACCCGGTCCCAATTATTTGGGTCGAATCGGATCATGTCCAGCCTGCACCGTTGTTGAGACGGCGGCAGTAAGCTGTATCCGATTGCAAGTAATATCAACAGCACAATAATTACCACAATTTATTATTCCGAATTTAAAAAAACTTTTACAATGAAATGAAAGATACAACTTAAGTCCATTTTCTACATACATCAAGAAGAAAAGAAAACTCTAGACAAATAGCTCATCAGTCTCGAAATCATCGTCCTCTAGTTGGGACCTCGAGAAATATCGCAGAACAAAGCCTCATCAGTGTTACCTAAAAATGTTGGGTCTCCAGTCAGGAGGGAGCAAAGTACAATTCATGATAATTTGACAATTGAAATAATAATAGAATCATGCACTTTTAAACAATTTGAAAATAAACAGTTCTCCAGTAGTTAAAACAGTGTGATTTGAATAGGCAATGAATATGACCGGCTTGGGTTTGTTACAGTGAAGATACGGCTTATCCCCGTGTGTATGAGGGGTAAGCTAGTACAGTTCTAAGTTATTTTGGGATGTGGTCGTACTCATTACACTACTCCCCTAGTCCCCAAACAATTACAGTAGTTACAGTCAGTGCTCTCAGAGAGAGTTTCGTGTTGCATCGTGGTTTAAACTTGCAATAAAACGATTATTAAATAATTGTAAACTAACACAAAATATACTTGCCTCAATATGGACTGGATTTGAAGGGTTGAAGACTTCAAGATGGGATTTAGACTCGTCCTCGAAATCCTACATTCGAGAATTTGACTCAGAATCCAGGGTTACCAAGCTAACTATGCTAGTTGAAATCTCTAATTGTGTCCTAATCAATTTTAATCTCTATTAATGCAATCACAAACAAAAACGCGATTATCGGTGCGTTGTAATTAATAACGAAGGAAAGATCAATTTAACTCGTATTTTGGAAAAACTCGTAGTTACCAATTTAATTGATTAAAATTTTGTATTTTCGTAATTATACATATAAAACTAAATTTCTTATTTTAATAAGAAAAACATGATCGTTGTTAAATATTAAAACTTGTAAATTTTAATGTGAGAAAACTTTATTAATTTTCTATATCAAAATAATTATCTATTTTTGATTTATGCGTACGCTAAAACAACTCGCAAAACCAGAAAACAATAGAAAACCTATGCTACAAAATTACAGGTCACAGAGAAAATAGACAGGTCGGGCTTATGCTCATTACAATTTATTTACAAAATTGAAATAAGACGAAACAGTTGTTAATTCTAAAATCTTCCTACAATTTAATTATGAATAAATTAAATAATAAAAATAAACTAAATATTAATGAATCTCAGATATTGGTCCAATCATCGTATAGGCTAATGCCTCAACGTCCGGGCAAAGCCGGTTTCGTTTGCACTTAGCCGGGCCCATTGACCTATACGGTCGTCGCCCAAAATCCAAAATATTAATATTTTCCGAAAACCATTTTAAAATCATTTTAAAATTATAATTAAATTTTATGGAAAATCCGGCAGCATTTCCTCTATTTTCGGTCAACCCAAAAACTGGAAAAGTGTGCCAATTTTTTCTGCAAATATCCCAAACCAGGGAATTCCAAAATATATATATAAACTAACCACAATCATTCCCAAAATTAATTTGGAACGACCCGAAACGAATTCGGGAGTCCGAAACCAACCCAAAAACTTTACAGCACAAATCGGAAAGATCCGAAAACCAAATTATTCTCAGAATTCATTTTCGAAAGTTTCGGAAAAACAAAACCAACTAACAGAGGCTTTCCCGAAGGTTTCTCGGAAAATCCCGGAAACAAACGTAACCCAAAAAATCGAATTCCCGAAGGAGATTCGTGGACCAATCTCATCATTGACATGGAAGGGACGAACTATTATGATTAACCAGAATTTACCCAAAATCGACGGAATCCGAAGGGTTGCCTCGGACTCGGGACACGCGAATCCGCGAAGACGAACTCGGACACAGAATTGATCCACGCCGAAAGCACACGTAGGTGCTGTCCACTCGGGACGGGACTATGCGCGCACATATCGGGGCTGCCGGGGGCGGCATCGGCTGCTGGAGATGGATCTGGCCGCGGGAGACGTCGGGGTAGGGCTGGATCGGGGTCCGGGGTGCGCGGCCGCGGGCACCGCTGGAGGGCGCAGCCTGGTCGGGGCTATGGCACGGCCACCGGAGGCGGGGTCGGCGGGAGACCGTCGAGACGGTGCATGGGTAGCCAGGAGTCGGTCGCAGGAGCCGCACGGGTTGGCGCGGGGAGGCGCGGGGAGCTCGGGTCGGCCGGAAGCTCGGCAGGGGAGGGTTTGCTCTGGAGGGAAGTGAAGGAAAGGAGTGGGGAAGGAACTCTCTGGAGAGGAAATGGGGAATGGGGAAAGAGTGAGAGAGAGGAAGAAATATAAAGAAATGGTGAAGGAGAAGTTGAGAGGAGTGGGGTTAAAACGTGGAGGGCTTTTCCCATGTGTGGAGGGGAGCAATTCGTGCTGGGAAGGTGGGGAGGAGGCCTGGTCATGGGGAGACCAGGCCATGGGCTTAAAAGTCTTCTCATTTTTTTAAGAGAATAATTAATAGAAATTAAACCTATAGATAGAGGAAGAGATTGGGTTAGGAAATCGGGATCCGGGTGCGGGAATCTGGTCCGGACTCGGGTCAGGTCAACAATCAAAACCACTTTTTTTTTGAAATAATAATTTTTTAAACCACAGATAATAATAATAATAATAATAATATTATAATATTAATAATAGTTTACATTACAAAACTGGGTTTCACAATCTTCCCTCCTTAGAAAATTTCGTCCTCGAATTTAAAGGCAGGGTTAGGGGGTAGGATAAACTCAAATCAAACAGGTACAGGTACTACGCCCGTAACTCAGGTCCAACAATAAGAATTTCTAAGACAGTCGTGGATGAGACGGTTTAGGGACAAGTTTCATTTATGATATCATCCATGCAGAAAAATACAAAAGCGAACCAAAGTACACGAGATTGATCAGACCATCATGCACCGGTCCTGATTAGATAATATATTAGTGGGTGCACCAAATAAAATACTGTCATGATCCAGCTTGATAAAGAGATAGCTTGCAAAACTAGGCTAACTTAGCAGCATCAGTCAAGTTTAGAACGAAAAGATAAGAAACAGGAGTTATATGATGGCTCAAATTTTCTGATCTTCTTCTCACCTCTGACTACGCTTGCTACTGGTTTCTCTGGCACTGAAAGGTTGAGTCCAATCTTCAGCTCTGAATTATCCAAAATGTGACTCGGATCCGGATTGTAGCGTCTGAGCTGTGATACGTAGAAGACGTTGTGCACACTCTCAAGATTAGCTGGTAGAGCTAATCGGTACGCTACTTTTCCAACTCGTCTTAAACTTCAAATGGCCTGATGTACCTGGCCTTAATTTCTCAGCTCCGTCAAAACTGATCGTTCCTCTGGTAGAAGAAAACTTCACAGAAATGCTATCTCCTTCTACAAACTCCACTGGTCGACGACTACTATCAACCCAATGCTTCTGTCTGTTTTGGGCAATCCTGAGCTTACATTCACCTTCTCTACTGCATCAGTCACCATCTATGGACCCAGCAGTACTCTTTCTCCTACGTCGTCCCATGCAAGTGGTGTACGGCCACGACGTCCATAGAGAGCTTCAAATAGGATCAGACCAATGCTGGCTTGGTAGCTGTTGTTGTAAGAGAACTCTACCAAGTACAAATGATCTTCCCAAGACCCTCCAAACTCCAAGACGCAAAATCTCGGTATGTCTTCAGGCGTCTGGATTGTCCTCTCTGATTGTCCATCTGTCTGGGAGTGATGGGCAGTGCTGAACTTCAATTGTGTTCCCAGGCTGTCATGCAAACTTTTCCAAAAGCGAGAGGTAAAACGAGTGTCTCGGTTAGATACATTGCTTACCGATACTCCATGAATCCGGTAGATATACCGCATGTACAGTGCTGCCAACTTCTCAGTGGATAGACCAACCTTGAAGGGGATAAAGTGAGCTGACTTCGTCAGTCGGTCCACGATTACCCAAATGGCATCCTTCCCTCCTTGGGATCGAGGCAGTCCCGACACAAAATCTATTATTATGTGCTCCCATTTCCACTCCGGGATGTCCAGCGGCTGTAGAAGTCCTGCAGGTCTCTGTCTGCTAGCCTTCACTTGTTGACAAATTAAATATCTAGCAACATACCTGGCCACGTCTTTCTTCATTCCAAACCACCAAACAATGGTTCGCATATCCCGATACATTTTGTTGGCTCCAGGATGTATGGAATACTGCGACTGGTGTGCTTCATGCATCAGCTCGTTCCTCAGTTCGCCAGTTGGTACACAAAGCCTCGTACCATTCTTCAGTGCTCCGTCACTGGCGATTAAGAATCCTTCAAGTATTCCTGCCAGCACTTGATCTCTAAGTTTGCAACGTGTCTCATCTTGAAACTGCGTCTTCTTGATTTTTGTCCATCAGACTCGAGCTCACTTGCATCTTCATCAACAATGGATCAGCATCCAGCTCATTCCTTCCAGGCAGTATAATCTCCAGTCCAAGCTTCTCAATATCCTCTAGCAGGTGCCGCTCCTTGGTCAAAACATCGCCATAGGGTATCGACTAAGTGCATCTGTGACCACATTAGCCTTACCCGGGTGATACTGCAGGTTGATGTCGAAATCCTTCATCAGCTCCAGCCATCGTCTCTGTCGCATGTTCAGTTCCTTCTGAGTGAAAACATATTTCAGACTTTTGTGGTCTGTAAATATTTCCACTCTCTCTCCATAAAGGTAGTGCTTCCATAGCTTCAATGCAAATATCACCGCTGCAAGCTCCAAATCATGTGTGAGATAGTTCTTCTCATGAGTCCGTAATTGCCTAGATACGTAAGCAATTACTTTTCCGTGTTGTTGAAGAACGCAGCCCAATCCCTTACCGGAAGCATCATTATAAATTGAGAAACCGCCGGTACCTGCGGGTAGCGCAAGTATCGGCGCAGTTGTAAGCCTCTTCTTCAGTTCCTCAGAAGCTAACTGGCAAGCTTCAGACCAAATGAAGTCCTCGTTCTTCCTGGTAAGCTTCGTCATTGGTTCAGCAATCTTGGAGAAATCTTTCACAAACTTCCGGTAGTAGCCAGCCAAATCCAAAAAAGCTTCTGATCTCTCAACCGAGCTTGGTGCAGTCCACTTCTCAATAGCAGCTATCTTCTTTGGATCCACCGAAATTCCTTTTTCTGTGACAACATGGCCCCAAAATTTCACTTTGTCTAAAAAGAATTCACATTTAGATAGCTTATCCTACAGCTTCTCCTTCCTCAAAGTTTCCAGAACTTTCCTGAGGTGCTCTTCGTGCTCCTCTTCCGTCTTTGAATAGATCAGAATGTCATCGATGGAGACAACGACAATTTGATCTAGGTATTCATGAAAAATTTTGTTCATAAGGTTCATGAACACCGCAGGAGCATTCGTCAGTCCAAACAGCATGATCAAGAATTCAAATTACCCATACTTGGTGTTGAACGCCGTCTTGGGAATATCCTCCTTCCTGACCTTGATTTGATGGTAGCCTGATCTGAGATCTATCTTCGAAAATACCTTGGCTCCACTCAGTTGATCAAACAGGTCATCGATCCGGGACAGAGGGTACTTGTTCTTGATATTGATGTTGTTCAGCGCCCGGTAGTCGATGCACATCCGTACTATTTCGTCCTTCTTGGGAACAAACAAGACAGGTGCTTCCCAGGGTGAAGCTCTGTCTCGAATGAATCCCAGAGCCTTCAGTTCATTGATCTGGTCCTTCATCTCCTTGGCCTCCTTCGGGTTGACTCTGTAGCATCCCTTAGAAATAGGGGAGAGCCGGGGACTAGGTCAATGGTGAACTCTATGTCTCGATCTGGGGGTAATCTGGAAAGACTATCAGGGAAGACATCTACCATAAAGGTATAACTAATAATTTTATTCATGTGGAGAATTACAGTAAAAACTCTTATGGTTGATCTAAGGATATCCTGTTACAACTTCTTATAACAATAGATAATACTATTCAGCAGTCCTAGGTACTATTCTTCATGGTTCTGGCTCTTTCATGAGTAGTCTCCAACTGCTTCATCTTCTATGAACCTCGAGTCTGCATTATGCCTTATTGTAGGAGGCAAGGTCTGCTGGATAGGAAGAGAGTCCCTAGGTTGTGGCCTAACAGGTGTTGCTGGGATATGTGCTCTGGTTTGATGGAAAGATAAGGGGCAGTCATTTACCCGATGTTCAGCAGATCCACATGCCAAACATTGTCCTAATCTCTTGCGGCAACTAACGGCCTGATGTCCAGGCCTCTTGCAGTAGTCACAAGCCAAAAGCCTCTTACGACAAGACTGCCGGGAAGTAGAGTACTTGATAGGGCCCAAATATTTTCTAGATTCAGGGGTATCCCTCCTAGGACGAGGTTCCGCTCCAACTTGGTTTAAGATAGCTAAGGCTACATCATTGACGTTCTTCATGACTTCTCTCGTGATATCCATCTGTTCCTGTTGGGCTTCAGCTTTAGCCTTCTGGGACTCCAGGATTTCTTGAAATAGGGCAACCATTTGAGAGGTGTTCGCTGGTACTGGTGGAGCATCAGGAATGGGTACTTCCCCAAGGAAATGTAGCTTAGTTTGAGAAGAGGTAGGATCCGCCGGTGTAGTAAAAACTTCACTGGATGTATTATGGGGACGGTCAATCAGCTGCGAGGGAATAAACCCTGGACTTGGTTGGGGAGATAGGGTATGATCCGGAGATGACACCTCATCGCCAGCAGGATTGGTCTTGTCAATGGTCATTCTCTGGAAGGTTTAGGATGCACACATAAGCAAGGTAGCCTACCAGTCTATAATCAAACAAAAATATTTAACATATATATATATATATCGGTCCTATGTTGTGGCAATTTGATATTCTAGTGTTCTAATTGTTTCTAAGTATGTTTTCCTATGTTGTTGTTTCGAACCTGCATGGGCCACCAATAAAAATATGTCACGACCCGGTCCAATTACTTGGGCCGAATCGGATCATGCCCAGCCTGCACCGTTGTTGAGACGGCGACAGTAAGCTGTATCCGATTGCAAGTAATATCAACAACACAATAATTGCCACAATTTACTATTCCGAATTAAAAAAAAACTTATACAATGAAATGAAAGATACAACTTAAGTCCATTTTCTACATACATCAAGAAGAAAAGAAAACTCTAGGCAAACAGCTCATCAGTCTCGAAATTATCGTCCTCTAGTTGGGACCTCAAAAAATATCGCGAAACAAAGCCTCATCAGTGTTACCTAAAAATGTTGGGTCTCCAGTCAGGAGGGAGCAAAGTACAATTCATGATAATTTGACAATTAAAATAATAATAGAATCATGCACTTTTAAATAATTTGAAAATAAACAGTTCTCCAGTAGTTAAAACAGTGTGATTTGAATAGGCAATGAATATGACCAACTTGAGTTTGTTACAGTGAAGATACGGCTTATCTCCGTGTGTATGAGGGGTAAGCTAGTACAGTTCTAAGTTATTTTGGGATGTGGTCATACTCATTACACTACTCCCCTAGTCCCCAAATAGTTACAGTAGTTACAGTAGTTACAGTCAGTGCTCTCAGGAAGAGTTCCGTGTTGTATCGTAGTTTAAACTTGCAATAAAACGATTATTAAATAATTATAAACTAACACAAAATGTACTTGCCTCAATATGGACTGGATTTGAAGGGTTGAAGACTTCAAGATGGGATTTAGACTCGTCCTCGAAATCCTACATTCAAGAATTTGACTCAGAATCCAGGGTTACCAAGCTAACTATGCTAGTTGAAATCTCTAATTGTGTCCTAATCAATTTTAATCTTTATTAATACAATCACAAACAAAAACGTGATTATCGGTGCGTTGTAATTAATAACGAAGGAAAGATCAATTTAACTCGTATTTTGGAAAAACTCGTAGTTACCAATTTAATTGATTAAAACTTTGTATTTTCGTAATTATACATATAAAACTAAATTTCTTATTTTAATGAGAAAAACATGATCGTTGTTAAATATTAAAACTTGTAAATTTTAATGTGAGAAAACTTTATTAATTTTCTATATCAAAATAATTATCTATTTTTGATTTATGCGTACGCTAAAACAACTCACAAAATCAGAAAATAATAGAAAACCTATGCTACAAAATTACAGGTCACAGAGAAAATAGACAGGCCGGGCTTATGCCCATTACAATTTATTTACAAAAATTGAAATAAGACGAAACAGTTGTTAGTTCTAAAATCTTTCTACAATTTAATTATGAATAAATTAAATAATAAAAATAAACTAAATATTAATAAATCTCAGATATTGGTCTAATCATCGTATAGGCTAATGCCTCAACATCCGGGCGAAGCCAGTTTCGTTTGCACTTAGCCGGGCCCATTGACCTATACGGTCGTCGCCCAAAATCCAAAATATTAATATTTTTCGAAAACCATTTTAAAATCATTTTAAAATTATAATTAAATTTTATGGAAAATTCGGCAGCATTTCCTCTATTTTGGTCAACCCAAAAACTGGAAAAGTGTGCCAATTTTTTTTTTCTGTAAATATTCCAAACCAGGGAATTCCAAAATATATATATAAACTAACCACAATCATTCCCAAAATTAATTTGGAACGACCCGAAACGAATTCGGGAGTCCGAAACCAACCCAAAAACTTCACAGCACAAATCGAAAAGATCCGAAAACCAAATTATTCTCAGAATTCATTTTCGAAAGTTTTGGAAAAACAAAACCAACTAACAGAGGCTTTCCCGAAGGTTTCTCGAAAAATTTCGGATACAAACGTAACCCAAAAAATCGAATTCCCGAAGGAGATTTGTGGACCAATCTCTTTATTGACACGGGAGGGACGAACTACTATGATTAACCAGAATTTACCCAAAATCGATGGAATCCGAAGGGTTGCCTTGGACTCGGGACACGCGAATCCGCGAAGATGAACTCGGACACAGAATTGATCCACGCCGAAAGCATACGCAGGTGCTGTCCACTCGGGACGGGACTACGTGCGCACAGATCGGGGCTGCCGGGGGCGGCAGCGGCTGCTGGAGACGGATCTGGCCGCGAAAGACGTCGGGGCGGGGCTGGATCGGGGTTCGGGGTGCGCAGCCGCGGCGCCGCTGGAGGGCGCAGCCTTGTCGGGGCTAGGGCATGGCCACCGGAGTCGGGGTCGACGGGAGACCGTTGGGACGGTGCGCGGGTGGCCGGGATTCGGCCGCGGGAGCCGCGCGGGTTGGCGCGGGGAGACGCGGGGAGCTCGGGTCGGCCTGGAGCTCGACAGGGGAGGGTTTATTGGCCCATTCCATGGTCACACCCGATTTTGATAATCAACATACACTTTAGTCAATACACAAAATATAGAAAATACTGCTAATCATTTCAGGATTCATGAAATCATATTCAACGGACGATGTACCACATCAAACAAAGCGTCGTCAGCGTCGTCATCATCAAAACTTCAGAAGACTCATTTTTCACTTTATTCTGTATTTTATATTTTATTGAGTCTAGGATTTAGTTTGTAAAATCAATTTTGGTAATACTGGCTTAGGGTTAAAACTGTCCACATTCTAAAAAGCCTACCTATTTACCATTCATATTTTCGGTTACAAATATTTCAAAAACATATTTCAAAAATAGTCTTTACAAATGATTTTACAAATAACCAAAAACATAGTTTGAAAACTGTTTTTGCAAATGATTTTCAAATATCTCCTGACAGAACTCGTAACCGAGTTCGGCCCGAGTTCGGTCCGAACTCTGACCGAGTTCGGTCAAAAATGATTCAAACTTCTGTTGCCTCCAAATCAGCGAGCAACGTCTCTTTACGAGATATTTGCATCCGAACTCTGCCCGAGTTCGGTTCGAGAAAACACCTATAAATAGAGAAGAACTTTTCATTTCAAATCATTCATTCACTCTTCATTCTCTCTTCTCTATTACTCAAGTGTTTTCAAAACGATCTAAGATTTTCAAATTCCACCTATACATCTCTTAGCCAAAAGCTAGTACTATCAGAGTTGATTTAGAGTCTTTTGGTTATTCAAGAGTTGTAAAGAGGTCGTTCCAAGTTTCAACAACCTTTCTCGTTGTGGAGCTGGTCGTGCGCTCGTCACCAAGCACGGTGTGTGTTGTGGAGCTGGTCGTGCGCTCGTCACCAAGCACGGTGTTGTAAGAGACTGCAAGCTCTCAGTTAAAGCTTGTGCCATAGTGGATTAACATCGAGCAAGAGTACTCGAGACTGGATTAGTCCTCTCAGAGGGATACCAGTATACATCACTGTGTCACTGAGTTTGAATTCTCTATCTTTATTTACTGTCTCTTATATATCTGCCATAGTTTAATTTTTAATTGGTGATTATTTTCTGCTGCACACATGCACTCTATTCATCCCCCCTCTAGAGGTGCTCATCGGTCCTACAATTGGTATCAGAGCGGGTTATATTCTTATATAACATACCTTAGAGAGTATATATATGGCAGCCGTGAAATCTATATTCAACGGTGAAGGGCAATCCACAAATAGACCTCCCCTATTTGATGGAACAAATTACACATACTGGAAAACACGAATGACTTTCTTTCTAAAGTCTCTCGACTTTGATCTTTGGTCAATAGTCATTGATGGTTATAAGAAACCAGCCCCAACAGTGGTTGAAGGCCAGCTGGTTGAAAAGACCCATGATAAGTACACTGAAGATGAAAAGGCTAAAGCTAGCCTAGATGCTCGTGCCATCAATGTACTATTCTGTGCAATTGACAAAACTGAGTTCAACAGAGTTTCAACCTGTAAGACGTCTCACGAAATTTGGAAACTCCTTGAGGTAACCCATGAAGGGACTTCCCAAGTGAAGGAATCCAAAATTAGTAGACTGACACAGGAGTATGAATCTTTTAAGATGAAACCCGGTGAGTCAATTACACAGATGTTTACTCGTTTCCTTGATATAACTAATCCTCTACAATCTCTTGGTAAAGATTACAGCAACCACGAGAAGATCAGGAAAGTGCTGCGGGCTCTAACAAAGAACTGGAATCCAAAATCCACAGCAATCATTGAAGGAAACGATCTCACCACTATGACTCTGGAAATGATGATGGGCAAACTGATGACCCATGAACTCGACTTGCAAGATTTTGAAGAGGCAACACCAAAGGAGAAAACTATTACCTTCAAAGCTCAAGCAAGAAAAGCAACATACAACGATTCCAATAAAGAATCATCAAGTGGTGATGAACGAGCCCTACTTGTGAAGAACTTCAAGAAATATCTAAAGTTCACAAGCAGAAAGAAGAAAGATGTCCAAGAAAGCAACGAAGATGAAACTATATGCTTTGGATGCAAGAAGTCAGGGCATATGAAGAATGACTGTCCAACCACCAAGAAAAGCAGTCCATATGATAGATCAAGATCAAGCAGAAAACCTACATCTGGTCGAAAGTATGCCAACACAAGCATCTGGCACGAAAGCGATGCCAGTGATTCAGAAGAAGAAGACAGACCCTGTGGCAATGCAAATATTTGTCTCATGGCATTTGATAAGGTATCATCTAACCCTTTGTTCGATGATTTTACTTTCGATGAACTAGAGAATGCCTTTAGCGAACTACTTGAAGATCACAAAACTGTGCTCGACAAGTATAAGCAATCTCGAAAAGAGATTAAGGCACACACAACCGAGATAGCTAGACTGTCTAATCTGATTGAAGATATTAAAGAGACATCTACTACCGGTAACACGGAAGAGATAGCCAAACTCAAGGTAGACTATCATAAGGCTATCCTCAATATTGAAAAGAAAGAAAGAGATTATGTCAAATTACAAAAGCTTTATGACATAGAGAAGAAGATGCACTTAGTAAATGAACAAAGACTCCTAGATATGACTGCTAGATACGAAGAGTCTATTACGATTTCTAAAAAGTTAGAAATCAAGTTAGGCAAACAGGTAATACCTGTGACATAGCCTAAGATTAGTCCTAATGCGAAGCATACACCTAAAAGGACTAAACACAAAAAAGCACAGAAGAAACACGAACACCATCATGCTTTCACTTATAGGTTCTCCAAATAAAACAAGCTTGCAAATATAGTTTCTACCACTAAACTGACTTGCACATATTGTGGTACGCACGGACACATATCACAATATTGTCTTACAAGAAAGCTTGTTGACAACCATACTTTAGTCTGGAGACCTAAAGCTAATCTGAGTGGACCCTTCAGAAAATGGCTACCAAAGGATTCATCTACTTGTCTTGTAGGTGGACCCTCAACCCTCTCATGCTAAAAGCAAATAGATTCTCGATAGTGGATGTTCGTGACACATGACTGGTGATGCATCCTTATTCGCTACGCTATCGATAAAGAAAGAAGGATACGTCTCCTTCGGAAATAACTTGAGAGGTGATATAATAGGTAATGGTACTGTAGGTATTTCTCCTTATCCAATAATAAAGGATGTTTGTCTAGTAACTGAATTGAAACATAACCTATTGAGCATAAGTCATTTGGCAGATAATGGTTATGGTATCAATTTTGTGAAGGATAAATGTACCATATATGATATGTCATCTGGTGATCCCGTATATAAAGGGATTAGAGAAGACAACATTTATGTTTTCTTTTTGGAGAATACTAATAATGCAGGAAGGTGCCTAGTAGCCAATCAAGATGAAAGCTGGCTATGGCACATGAGACTAGGACATGCAAACATAGATACTATCTTACGTCTGAATACAAAGAAGTTGGTAAGAGGACTCCCTGAAATTCCATTCAAGAGAGATATTGTATGTGCCTGTGAAAAGAATAAAGCACATAGGTCTACTTTTAAATCCATTAACGCTGTAAGTACTTCGAGACCTTTGCAGTTGATTCATATGGATTTATTTGGTCCTAGTAGAGTCGCTAGTCTTGGCGGTAAGCTCTACGCTTTTGTTATTGTTGATGATTTCTCTCGATTTACTTGGGTTTATTTCTTATCAAACAAAAGTGATGCAATTTTTGAATTTCAGATATTTTGTAAAAAGGTACAAAACGAAAAAGGCTTCATGATTTGTAACGTTCCAATCCCAAAATACTTAGGACTAGGTACGTATCCATGCCAGCTGTATACATACGAAGTATATTCTAATATATGGAAAACCTTGTATGTATACATAAGCTGTAAAATGCAGCAGAACCATAATAACTAAATCTCATCCACTACATAAATAAATGATATAAAAGAAACTTTGAATTTGTCATGTATACAACTGTTGGGCGGAGACAAAGTCCACTACCAACCAAATTAAATATTTACAAGGAAAGAATTTAGCAAGCGAGAGCAATGGCGAGTCCAAGAGTAATCACCACGAAGGAAGGAATGGCCTTAGCTAGAGCACCTGCAAGAAATCACAGAACACACACTTGGCGAGATAACCAGGTCCTCAGAGGGACGTAACAAGATACATCAACATGCCATATAAATACTGAATATAAAACATGTCACAATCAAAGAAAGTGACACGACACAAATAAGGTAAACTAACCGAACTAAAGTGAACATGCAGTTTGAGAAACAATCCTTCGACGCATGAGCCCTGGCTGTAAATAGGATCGGCATAGTTCCTATATAGGACACCAGGGGCCTACGTCCATAACGCCCGGGAAGCGTCAGAGGGCACCATGCAAGGGGCTACGTCCATAACGCTCTAGATAACGTCAGAGGGCACCTGGAGCCTGCGTCTCCGGCGGAGCGCACAGGTAATAAGGAAAGTGCATAGAAGCCTATACGTCAGGTAATGTTCTCCCCACCCAATGTACCTGTCAAGTCGCATCCACGACCATGTACCTCTACTAACTGCTAAGTCTTCTAACACGTCTCTATTAGCAGTTAGCCCTAACGCATGCACATGGGGGATCAGCCCACACGCAAGAACCTCTACATGATACTCATCTCACACATCCTCGTGGTACAACTGTGTCAAGGTATATGATATACACTACAGACGGTAGTCTCTTAACTCTAGGTTCATGTGCAACCAAAGGATAATAACAAAGTAAACTAATAATCACTGAGCATGTAGTAAATCAAGAACAAAAATGAACAGTGATATATAAATAAATGCAGACTGAATATAAACAGTATAATGACAAGGTATCTTGCCTGCGGTGCGAGAAAGGCAAATCCAAGAGTAGCAAGTGTCAGCACCCAAAACTCACAAATCACAGATGACTCCAGTCGCTGAAACAAACATCAAAAATGATCTCGGTGAAAAAGATATACCTAGGAAACGCCTGTCCAAAAGTCAAATTCTGGAACAGAGGCAAAATCGTAATTTCGGGTCAAAACGATGTCCGTCGTTGGACCCGCTTTGCACCGAAATGCGCGCCAGAACCTACGGTCTCTAAAGTCGTCAAACTACATGTCTACGAATTTATTTTGATGAGACGAACCCAACGGTATGTCCAATTTTGGATTCCGGTGGGCTGTGCACAAAATCGCCCGTTGAGTGGGATTGTGGGCCCGCCAAAATAGCGTCCCGATCAACGGTCTCAGAATCGGACCAAACTTGGCTCACAGGACCAGAAAAATATTTCGAGTCCAATGGCGCAAGTTTTATTGCGATATGATGAGTGTGCATAAAGTAATTGGAAAATACCGAAAATGTCCGATACGCAAAAATGCGACGGATACGGACCAAATTCGTTGCGCACACGCAACCAATTTGAATTCCGTCAATTCTCGCACGTCCACAAATTCGATACGGACCTTTTGGTACTTTCGGTTTACGACGGGGTCGCCCGGTTTGTCGGGACGTACCTCGTACGGGATTTTTAAGGTTTATAAAACTGATTTTTCGAGATTATTAATTTAATTAAAACATAAATTTATTGTAGAATAAATAAATCTATTTGAAAAGGGATGATAGAGGATCATGGGGGCTTTCTACACGAATTTACGGATCGAAAATCGGAATAGAATTGACAGAGAAATCGATCGGGGAAGTGGGATACCTTAAAGTGGGAATCTGTTGTCGTTGTTGATTGTCGTGCCGACCGGGAGGCAGGACTGCTGTCGCTCCGACGAGGTTTGACACGTATGCCGAGGAGAGGGAGGAGGATGGAGGAGAGAGGAGGAAGAAGGTGGAGGAGAAATTAGGTTTTGGTTTTGTGTGGTTAAACATATATATCTATATGTATATATATATATATATATATATATATGTAAAAGGAGATATATTAAAGGGTTCGGCCTCGTGGTGTTCACTGGGCCGGTTCGGCCGGGCCCGCCCATGGACCGGACCGGCCCGCCCTAAGCCCGGACCGGCCCGCCGTGGGCCCGAACCGGCCCGGCCCCCCACGCTCTATCGGTTCGGGTCGGCCCCCCCCCCACAGCCCGAGCCCGGCCCGGCCCGGCCCGGGTCATATTTTTTTTTTTTAATAGAATAGGCCCGGCCCGGTTGGACCGGCCCGGCCCGGCCCGCTGGGACCGGTCCAGCTGCAGCCGACCGTTGGAGGCTTTTTTTTTTTTTCAAAGTTTTGACCGTTTGGAGGGGGGTTCTTTTACCAAAATACCCCTCCCATATAGCCGTTATTAAAATGTTGGGAGGGGTATTTTGGTCTTTTTTGGCCTAAAATTACCAAAATAACCCCAAAAAATTCCTATAAATAGCCCAAAAATCCCATTTTTCAAACACAAACTCATTCCTCACAAATTCTCTACATTTTCTGCGGTGCTCTGGTGCTCTACTGCTTTCTCTCCCCGGTGCTCTGGTGTTCTACTGCTTTCCCTCCCCGGTGCACTGCGGCTTCCATCTCCCTTCCAACTCCATTCCGGCTCTACGACTTCCCGATCTTCCTCTCAATCCCTTACTTTCTTCTAGCGTAGTTTACTTTATTTTATTTTATATATGGCTGGTGAAGGTTCAAACCCACCTGATCTTGCTGGACAGACATACCATTATTTTAGTTCTTTTTTTGACGGTACTGAAATTCCACCTGAGCAAGTAGCGACTAATCCGATTCCGGAGGGGTGCCAACAATCTCCTCCGGAAGTCGCTAGTACAACCCAACGTCCTGAAAAGAAAAAAAGGTCTAAGTATTGGGATTATTTTACTTTAATTTTTGAAACTAATCCTGATGGTTCTTTGGTTTTAGATGCCAAGGGGGAACCGAAACCGTACAAGGCGCAATGCAAGAAATGTTGCAACCAGTACGCATGGAAGAAGGGCGGTGGCACCGGGACCATATCCAGACACTACGACACTTGCTACGGGAAGGACACACTTCAAGCGTCCCAAACCCAAATAAGCTTCGGCGCCACCGGTTCTTCAATTGGTAACTTTACTTACTCAGCTGCTCGGCATAAAACCGAGTTAACTAAACATATTATTCGTGACGAACTTCCTTTCACGACGGGTGAAAGCGAATCTTTACGAGATTATGTATCACTTTCTCTAAACCCCTCCTTTACTAAAGTGAGTAGGCAACAAACTCGAAAGGAGGCTATTCGTCTCTTCAACGAGCAGAAAGCCGCTTTGAAAGCGGAATTTCAAAATATTAGTAAGTTGGCTATTACTTCTGATATTTGGACTACTAAATGGAGTTATGCTTATATTTGTATTACTGCACACTATATAGATGCACAATGGATGTTGCAAAAACGCATCATCTCTCTTAAACTTATAGAATGTCCACACACGGGCGCTGTAATTTCAAGTGAGATTTCAAGACACGTGCGTGAATATGAGGATGTTGAGCGATAGGAGGAGCCGCTTGAAGCCCGATATTTTGGAAGCGATCGTGTGCGTACAAGATTGGTTGGCTACCGATAAAAGAACACAAAACCAGAAAGATGAAGAAGATCATGACATCCACGAGCTGGATTTGGAATCGCTTTCATTGCATGAAGGCGAACAACAATGAGGCTACGGTGCAAGGTATTAGGTATGTACATTTAAACTTATACATTTCAATTTTAAATTTTAACTTATACTTTCGAAAACTTTTTTTTTTTTTTACTTATACTATTCAAATTTTTAATTTTAACTTATACTATTCAAATTTTTTAACTTATACTTTCAAAAACTATTTTTTACTTTAAAAAAAAAATATTTTTTAACTCCGCCTATGCCAAACAAGCATTTGCCGGTCCCAAGCCCGGATAAAGGAAGAGGGAGAAATTTTTTTTAAAATTTTTATAAATTTTTATAAATATTTGTAATCTTTGTATAAAAATTTTTTGTATAAACATTTCTATATATTTGTATAAACATTTCTATCAAACTATTTACTAAATTATTTGTATTAACATTTGTATCAAACTATTACTAAATTATAAACATTTTTGTATCAAACTATTTCTATATATTTGTATAAACATTTGTATTAAACTATTACTAAATTATAAACATTTTTGTATTACTAAATTATAAACATTTATATACATATTTTGTATAAACATTTTATAAACATTTGTACTAAAAAGAAAACATTTTATAAACATTTTATAAACATAAAATTATAAACATTTTATAAACATTTAAGTTACAAATTTTTAAATTTAAAATACAAAAAAAAATGATTAAAAAACCAAATTAAAAACAAAAACTGTAAAAAAAAAATGGAAAAAAAAAAAAATTAAATCAAAAACCGGGCCGGTCCGGTTAAACCGGCCCGAACCGGCCAAGCCCGGACCGGCCCGACCCTATATTGTCCGGTCCTCTGGGCCGGACTGGGCCCATTTGAACTAAACCGGGCCGGGCTAAGCCCGGACCGAAAATTACAGTGGGCCGGTCCTGGACTGGCCCGAAACCGGTCAGGCCCGCAGCCTTCGGACCGTGGGCCGGTCCGGACCGGCCCGATAACATCTTGAGTTCGGCCACTTATAAGGTTGCTGCTACTTGCTTTTTCTTTTAAGGAGGGGGGGCGCCCATAAGCAAACCTGCTGTGCTATTGCCTATTTGCAAGTGGTCGGCTCCCACATGGTGGGGCCGACCACTTAGGATATTTCTTTCTTTTTTCTTTTTTCTTTTTTTTTCTTTTCTTTTCTTAAAACTTTTTTTTAAACAACTTATATATATATATTAATATATATATTATAAATAAGTAATAAGCATGCATACCATACGCATGCTGTTGTTGGTGGTGGTGGGGGTCGGCCCCACCACACCTTTTTTTTTTTTTTCTTTTCTCTTTTTTTTTTTTTCAAACAATTCTTTTTCAAATCAATACTTAATCTTTTCAAAATCTTTTTAAACATAACTATTTATATCTATATATGTATATATCTAAAAATATACCAAAAATATATTTAAAATCCAATTAACAATTTAAAAGTCAACCATCCAATTATTTAATATATTTGAGCATATCTACATATATATATATAAATTAAATCCTTAATAAATTAACTCAAATTAGTAATAATATTTAAATAGGAATATATGTTTAGTAAATCTCTACAAAATAAATTTAATACTAATAAATTAATAAAATTGCTCCAATGGGTGAACTGTACCACACACCCTTATCCGGGTCCAGGAACATGTATAATCTTGTAAAATATTATTTAATAATAAAATACCAATAATTGTACCAATATTTAAATAATTAGAACTTGTACATAAAACTCTAAAATAGTTTAGGAAATATTTTTAAGTACATAAAATAAGTCTACATGGCAACATTTGGTCACACTACCTGCTTACATGGGCTAAAATTTGGTTCGGGCCCAGTTCGGACTGAATTGGTCAAACCGGGTCACTTAAAAGTCGAAAATTAAATTAATAGATAAATTTGTCGGTGGAGGTTGAGTCGCAACTTGGCCTGGTTTTTCTAGTTCGCTCTTCCCCATGGCTAGGCTTCCCATGACATGGCTAATACACTAATCAAGGCACACTGCTACATCTCCCGTGCTAAAAGTCATGGTCGTCTGGTGTTCCAAAATTCAACAATGGCTAAGATCATTTCTAATGAAATAATAATAAAATCATAAATTGCATAAATTAAATTTGAAGTCTAAAAAATAATAATAATAATAAATAAAAAATAGGGGTTTTACATCCTACCCAACTTATAAGAATTTCGTCCTCAAAATTTAGGATTAATAGGGTAGATAGGGTTGAGGGATAGGAAGAGTTCGTCAATATCAAAAATGCAATTAAATTTGATGGAGGCGATAAAACGACGTTCAACACCACCATGCAATAGAAAATTGTGGAGTCAATATATAGAAAAATATATCATGGTTATGGAATTGAATAAGAGTTGCTAGTGAAGGTAACAAACTTTTGAATATTCAATTTAGAAGAACAGTAAGGAAGTGAGTAGACCAAAGAAAATAATTTAGACATTTGGAAGATGTGGTTCCTAGAGAAACTGGAGACTAATCGCCTCGATTGAGAGTTTGATTTAAGTGAATGATTAGAATCATTCTCGAGTGTTCAAGAACATTTGGAAGGGCATGATAATAATTCTAGGGTTGAGAAATAAGGTGTAGTTGAAGGCGAGGATATAGCCACATGGGTCTGTCGGTGGCTATCTAAATTCGTGTGGAAGATAACTGATAGAAAAACTAAAGGTGATCTCTTGTGTCTATCTATCAAGTACAGTGTCCTGTCTTTAAAAAGACAAAATAGTAAGGAGTTCAAAGACGATGCTATCGAGTACGAAATACGAGGTTCACAGGCGACATAAATAATTCAAAAAAGAGTTGTCAATGCTGTCGCGGATGAGACTCTAAGGCAAGTTTACTATGTCTTCATCCACGTAGAATAATATATGATAAGCGAACCAAAGTGCAATAGGTTGATCAGACCATCATGCACCGGTTCTGATTAGACAATATGTTAATGGGTGCACCCAATAAAATATGTCATGATCAAGGTTTGATAATGAAATAAGCTTGCAAAACTGAAGCTACATTTAGCAGCATGAGATAGTCAAGTTATGAACAAGGGAGGTACTGATGAAGGAAATTTTAAATAGTCCAAGATCTTTTAAAATCAAGGCTCGTCCGAAGTTTGGGCCTATACAGTTGTCCTAGTGTTTCTTCATCTATGGCTGGGTAGACTAGATAAGGTAGAATTCTCTGAATTTATAGTCTAAGTGAGCTTACCAATGTGGTTTACAAGAAAAAAAGGTTTGATAAGGGGTGAGGTATTCTACCCAACTTACAAGAGTTAAACTAATAGTATCATAGGACAATGGGTCAAGCAATCAAGATAAAGTACAAATTTAAGCATTTAAGGAATTATGTAGAACAAATCACATATCGGGTCGAAAGAATTGAGTCGAGGTTGAATCCCTATCCATGGTTGAAAATATATTGGTATCATGGTAAGGATTATAGTTTGGCCATTTCGACCAGAAAGTCATACCAAGAAAATAGAGGACAAGGAGATGTGTTTTAGTGGGACATGATATATCTACATGAAGGTGGACTTGTCTAGGTCTTACATATGAAATTTGTTGGAAGGAAAAGTCTAGTGTGGTGCTCCAAATATCAAAGTCATGGTAAGGGACGCCAAAAGATCTAAAATAGAAAGTGGGAGTTCACGAGGTGATAATTAATGCGTAAAATAAAGAAGATCAAGTTTAAAGCATGAAATAAAATTAATTAAAGAATCCATAAAATAATTTAGGAATACAATTCCGGAGAGAAGATAGTCTCCTAGATGAATACAGTTAAGGAACCATTAAATCATTATTCCATTTGCAAGTGGGTTAGAAGGTCGCAATTAAAAGATCTAGAATTGAAAGAAGGTCCAATAAGTCAATATTGGGATAGAGTCGCATAGTTTGGTAGATGACTGACCACACTCGTGTACATACTACTCTCATGGTCATGAGTGATATGGCATTTAGTGCGGAATACTCAGTAAGGTTATCTTGGGGCCTACCATTAAAATTTTAACTCGAGTTTCCTCCAAAAAGTTTCAAAAATAAACTTTCAAAATAAACCACCAAAATTTGTATTTACTCCAATCCGTTTCAATTTATCATAAAAAATTAAATCACTCTCATAAATCTCAATGCAAAATTTTATCACGTTACTACTAACATTTTCCAAAATTAACATTTAAATTCAACTAATTAACTCATAGAGTTCATAATTTACGAATCCATAAAATTTTTACAATCAATCAAAAATTTAACACTCTAAAATTTTCAAATAACTCATAATAAAACTCTTAGTATATTAAAAGCAATCTCAAAATTAAGCTCAATACTCTCATCAATTTTAACTTCTATTCATGCTAAGTTATTCCAACAAAATCATAAATGGTAACTTCCTTTAATCAACCAAAATAACTTTCCATCACATCCTTCGAAATTCTCTAAAAACAATTTTAATATTAGCAATCCCTCATTAAACTAAATTTTCAAACAATCTTATCAATCAATATCCTTTTTTTTTACCCAAAAATCTAAATATATTTGTAAACCCTCAACCATAGGACACCATTTAAAATAAAGAAAAATTCTCGAAATCGTTTTCATAACTTTCAAATATTTTAAACCAAAATTTACCGTCAAACTTCCACTTAAAATTCAAAATTTACTAGACACAAAAATAAAAGTTGTATGATTCAAATTTAAATAATTTATACTACCACATTCAAAATCTAAGATCATTTTCAATCCAAATTTATAACTGTTCAAATGTGTATAACTATAATCCAATAAATCATACACATCAAAACTCGAAGATCAAATAATTTTATATTTCAAAGATGTATATCTATCACTCAAAACGAATAAATATCACAACTCAAAAAGCAAATCAATTTTATACTTGTGCAAGGATGTACAACTATAACCCAATAAATTATAAATATCAAATCTTGAAATCAATCAATTTCTTAAACCAAGTATAAAATTCTATAAATCCTCTGGGGTTTACTATTTAGAAATCTCAAGGTTAAAACTTTCCGTGGTAATATCCTACTTTACAAATTACTAATCATTAAATCACACTAAAAAAATTCTTTAACTCAATTAGAGCCTTAAATGTATTCCAATTGCCAATATAACCATTCTAGCCATGTGTTGACCTATGAGCATATACTAGTGTAGTCATCTTCCTAGTTGACACTAAGCACGAAAATAAGAATCAACGGTAGAAAGAAATCAAGCAAGATGCAATTCAAGGAAGTCGAACAAGAGTTCGGAATTTGAAGCCAAGGGAAGAGGTCAAGCTATATGGATGAGATTCCTATAATTCTAATCCTATGTTGCAGGTTCACATCGGTACAATAACGTAACCGAAGTGACAAACTCGACCTGCATGGGCCACCACAAAAACATGTAACGCCCCAATCCCAAAATACTTAGGACTAGGTACGTATCCATGCCAGCTAATACATACGAAGTATACTCCAATATATGGAAAACCTTGTATGTATACATAAGCTGTAAAATGCAGCAGAACCATAATAACTAAATCTCATCCACTATATAAATAAATGATATAAAAGAAACTTTGAATTTGTCATATATACAACCGTTGGGCGGAGACAAAGTCCACTACCAACCAAATTAAATATGGAAAAATTTACAAGGAAAGAATTTAGCAAGCGAGAGCAATGGCGAGTCCAAGAGTAATCACCACGAAGGAAGGAATGGCCTTAGCTAGAGCACCTGCAAGAAATCACAGAACACACACCTGGCGAGATAACCAGGTCCTCAGAGGGACGTAACAAGATACATCAACATGCCATATAAATACTGAATATAAAACATGCCACAATCAAAGAAAGTGACACGACACAAATAAGGTAAACTAACCGAACTAAAGTGAACATGCAGTTTGAGAAACAATCCTTCGACGCATGAGCCCTGGCTGTAAATAGGATCGGCATAGTTCCCATATAGGGCACCAGGGGCCTACGTCTATAACGCCCGGGAAGCGTCAGAGGGCACCATGCAAGGGGCTACGTCCATAACGCTCTAGATAACGTCAGAGGGCACCTGGAGCCTGCGTCTCCGGCGGAGCGCACAGGTAATAAGGAAAGTGCATAGAAGCCCATACGTCAGGTAATGTTCTCCCCACCCAATGTACCTGTCAAGTCGCATCCACGACCATGTACCTCTACTAACTGCTAAGTCTTCTAACACGTCTCTATTAGCAGTTAGCCCTAACGCATGCACATGGGGGATCAGCCCACACGCAAGAACCTCTACATGATACTCATCTCACACATCCTCGTGGTACAACTGTGTCAAGGTATATGATATACACTACAGACGGTAGTCTCTTAACTCTAGGTTCATGTGCAACCAAAGGATAATAACAAAGTAACTAATAATCACTGAGCATGTAGTAAATCAAGAACAAAAATGAACAGTGATATATAAATAAATGCAGACTGAATATAAACAGTATAATGGCAAGGTATCTTGCCTGCGGTGCGAGAAAGGCAAATCCAAGAGTAGCAAGTGTCAGCACCCAAAACTCACAAATCACAGATGACTCCAGTCGCTGAAACAAACATCAAAAATGATCTCGGTGAAAAAGATATACCTAGGAAACGCCTGTCCAAAAGTCAAATTCTGGAACAGAGGCAAAATCGTAATTTCGGATCAAAACGATGTCCGTCGTTGGACCCGCTTTGCACCGAAATGCGCGCCAGAACCTACGGTCTCTAAAGTCGTCAAACTACATGTCTACGAATTTATTTTGATGAGACGAACCCAACGGTATGTCCAATTTTGGATTCCGGTGGGCTGTGCACAAAATCGCCCGTTGAGTGGGATTGTGGGCCCGCCAAAATAGCGTCCCGATCAACGGTCTCAGAATCGGACCAAACTTGGCTCACAGGACCAGAAAAATATTTCGAGTCCAATGGCGCAAGTTTCATTGCGATATGATGAGTGTGCACAAAGTAATTGGAAAATACCGAAAATGCCCGATACGCAAAAATGCGACGGATACGGACCAAATTCGTTGCGCACACGCAACCAATTTGAATTCCGTCAATTCTCGCACGTCCACAAATTCGATACGGACCTTTTGGTACTTTCGGTTTGCGACGGGGTCGCCCGGTTTGTCGGGACGTAACTCGTACGGGATTTTTAAGGTTTATAAAACTGATTTTTCGAGATTATTAATTTAATTAAAACATAAATTTATTGTAGAAAAATAAATCTATTTGAAAAGGGATGATAGAGGATCATGGGGACTTTCTACACGAATTTACGGATCGAAAATCGGAATAGAATTGACAGAGAAATCGATCGGGGAAGTGGGATACCTTAAAGTGGGAATCTGTTGTTGTTGTTGATTGTCGTGCCGGGAGGCAGGACTGCTATCGCTCCGACGAGGTTTGACACGTATGCGAGGAGAGGGAGGAGGATGGAGGAGAGAGGAGGAAGAAGGTGGAGGAGAAATTAGGTTTTGGTTTTGTGTGATTAAACATATATATCTATATATGTATATATATATATGTAAAAGGAGTATATTAAAGGGTTCGGCCACTTATAAGGTTGCTGCTACTTGCTTTTTCTTTTAAGGAGGGGGGGGCGCCCATAAGCAAACCTGCTGTGCTATTTGCAAGTGGTCGGCTCCCACATGGTGGGGCCGACCACTTAGGATATTTCTTTCTTTTTTCTTTTTTTCTTTTTCTTTTCTTTTCTTAAAACTTTTTTTTAAACAACTTATATATATATATTAATATATATATTATAAATAAGTAATAAGCATGCAACATACGCATGCTGTTGGTGGTGGTGGTGGGGGTCGGCCCCACCACACCTTTTTTTTTTTTCTTTTTCTCTTTTTTTTTTCAAACAATTCTTTTTCAAATCAATACTTAATCTTTTCAAAATCTTTTTAAACATAACTATTTATATCTATATATGTATATATCTAAAAATATACCAAAAATATATTTAAAATCCAATTAACAATTTAAAAGTCAACCATCCAATTATTTAATATATTTGAGCATATCTACATAATATATATATAAATTAAATCCTTAATAAATTAACTCAAATTAGTAAAATATTTAAATAGGAATATATGTTTAGTAAATCTCTACAAAATAAATTTAATACTAATAAATTAATAAAAATTGCTCCAATGGGTGAACTGTACCACACACCTTATCCGGGTCCAGGAACATGTATAATCTTGTAAAATATTATTTAATAATAAAATACCAATAATTGTACCAATATTTAAATAATTAGAACTTGTACATAAAACTCTAAAATAGTTTAGGAAATATTTTTAAGTACAAAATAAGTCGACATGGCAATATTTGGTCACACTACCTGCTTACATGGGCTAAAATTTGGTTCGGGCCCAGTTCGGGCTGAATTGGTCAAACCGGGTCACTTAAAAGTCGAAAATTAAATTAATATATAGATAAATTTGTCGGTGGAGGTTGAGTCGCAACTTGGCCTGGTTTTTCTAGTTCGCTCTTCCCCATGGCTAGGCTTCCCATGACATGGCTAATACACTAATCAAGGCACACTGCTACATCTCCCGTGCTAAAAGTCATGGTCGTCTGGTGTTCCAAAATTCAACAATGGCTAAGGTCATTTCTAATGAAATAATAATAAAATCATAAATTACATAAATTAAATTTGAAGTCAAAAATAATAATAATAATAATAATAAAAAATAGGGGTTTTACATGATTACTCGTATCCGAAGTGATCATGGTGGCGAATTCGAAAATTCTGATTTCAAAAAGTTTTGTGATGATAGTGGATATTACCACGAATTTTCTTGTCCTAGAACTCCCCAACAGAATGGTGTTGTGGAGCGGAAGAACCGTACTCTAAGCGAAATGGCTAGAGTCATGCTGAATCAGTATAATCTTCCTAAATACTTTTGGGCAGAAGCTGTTAGTACAGCCTGTCATGTTTTAAATAGGGTGTTAATTCGACCAATCTCGAAGAAAATACCATCTGAGCTTTGGTTTGGAAGAGTTCCAACATTTCTTATTTCAAAGTTTTTGGTTGTCGCTGTTTTATCCTGAACACCAAGGATAACTTGGGAAAGTTCGACTCCAAAGCAGATGACGGAATATTTCTTGGATATGCTGCTAAGAGTAAGGGATATAGAATTTTCAATAAAAGATCTATGATTGTTGAAGAGAGTGTTAATGTTACCTTTGATGAGTTAAATAGTCACAGATCTAGCGACAGTGATGATGAAGATACACCTAAAAAGACTAAGAAGAGTTCTGAGAAAGATCTGACCAAAGAGGCAAGGACTGATAAAAGTTCCGAAGATGCAGGAACTGAGAAGAGCCTTGTGAAAGATATGGCCCAAAGATTTGAATCATTGAGATTCAAGCCAAATTATCTAGAAACTCTCATTATAGGTGATGTATCCAAAGGTGTAAGTACACGTTCATCTCTTAAAGATTCTGAATTAGCAGCAAATATAGCATTATTTCACAAATAGAACCTAAGAATATAGAAGATGCTTTTTCTGATGAGTTTTGGATTTCTGCCATGCAAGAGAACTTAATCAATTTGAGAGAAATTAAGTTTGGGAACTTGTTCCTAAACCAATTGGTCAATCTATAATTGGTACCAAATGGGTGTTCCGAAATAAACTCAGTGAAGATGGACAAGTTCTACGCAACAAAGCACGTCTAGTTGCACAAGGTTATAATCAAGAAGAAGGAATTGATTATGATGGGACCTATGCTCCTGTTGCTAGACTAGAAGCCATCCGCATGTTTTGTGCATTTGCATGTTTTAATGATTTTAAACTTTTTAAATGGACGTAAAAAGCGCATTTTTAAATGGATTTTTGAAAGAAGAGGTTTTTGTGAAACAATCCCCTGGTTTTGAAGATTTTCAAAAACCTGATCACGTCTTCAAGCATAAGAAAGCATTTATGGACTCAAACAAGCACCTCGTGCTTGGTATGAACGCCTAAGCGCCTTCTTACTTGATAATGGATTTTCGAAAGGAAAGATTGATACTACTTTATTTATAAAATCCATGAATGATGATATACTTCTAGTGCAAATTTATGTAGATGACATTATATTTGGTTCTACTAATGAAAAACTTTGTCAAGATTTTGCCAAGTGTATGCAGAGTGAATTTGAGATAAGTATGATGGAAGAGCTAAACTTCTTCCTAGGACTACAAATCAAACAGCACTCAAACGGAACATTCATCAACCAAGCTAAGTACACGAAGGACATACTGAAAAAGTACGACTTCGAGAATGTAAAGCCAATCGGGACGCCTATGGCTACATCTACAAAGCTTGATGCTGATGAAAGTGGCAAACCTGTCGATCAGCGTAAGTATCGAGGTATGATTGGTAGTTTACTATACTTAACTGCTAGTCGCCCTGATATTATGTTTAGCGTTTGCATCTGTGCACGTTATCAGGCAAACCCTAAGGAATCACATCTTAGTGCCGTTAAGCGTATCTTTCGATACCTTAAAGGAACTTCTACAGTTGGCTTATGGTATCCCAAAACAAATCCTTTGACCTTATAGGTTACTCGGATGCAGATTTTGCTGGATGCAAAGTGGACCATAAAAGTACCAGTGGCACATGTCATTTCTTAGGAAAGGCCTTAGTCTCATGGTTTAGCAAGAAACAAAATTCAGTAACATTATCAACAACTGAGGCTGAATACATCGTCGCAGGACGTTGTTGTGCTCAGATTTTGTGGATGAAGCAAACTTTAGAGGACTACAATCTGCATTACACAAATGTTCCTATTTATTGTGATAACACTAGTACAATAAATCTGACTAAGAACCCTATTTGTCATTCACGCACTAAGCACATAGAAATTAGACATCATTTTCTTCGTGATCATCAACAACACGGGGATATTTGCCTAAATTTATTGACACTGATCATCAACTAGCAGATATATTCACTAAACTATTGGCTGAAGACCATTTTATATTTTGAGGCGTGAGCTCGGCATTCTTGAATTCTCAGACTCATAATGCATATGGTAATTAAAATTGAATTTATGACTTGATTATTTATTTAACGAAAATTGTTTTTGGGTACAAACTTAAAAAGGTATGTCTGTCACCACGGCTACGGTCGAAACGAAGCGTATTTAAGAGTTTCCCGGTGAACCTCCGTTAGCTGGGACAACCCCTACAGTTAACCCAGAAATAACAGTCATTATTTAAACAGTCAAAGTTTTTAAATTCTACTTTTAAACCTACCAGAATACATTGACTGTCTCGGGAATGCAAGTGGCCAAACTCGGCCCGAACTCTGACCGAGTTCGGACCGAATTCGGACCGAGTTCGGTCGGCGCTGTGGTAACTTCCAGAACCGAACAGCCGGCCCTAGTGCCTATAAAATCCAACTTTCCTTCCACTTTTTCTTCACAACAACAAATGGAAAGCCATCCTCTCCTCCTAGAAGCTTCTCCTCCTCCTTCCTAGCAGGATTCCGAAGAGATCTAGTGGGCGGTCATCTTGCTCCTCCTTCCTTTTTCTTCAAAAGGTATTTCCTCTCCATTTTCTCATGGCCCCCAAGCGTTTTAGAGGATCCACTTCCCAAGGTGCCTCCTCTTCCTCTGAATACACCCCTGCTAGTCTATTCAGTCCAGCACGACCTAGAGATCCCGATTATGACTCTACTTTGTTCCCGAACAAAGATTTTTCGGATATCTGGTTCGACTCTTTTTCTGGTCATCGTATTTGTTCTGGAGCTTTCGTTAATTTTACTACTTTCTTTGAATACGCTCCAACTTTTGACCAACTTGGATACCGCAATTTCTTCGAGGTCCAAGAAAGTATTTATGACAACGCCGTCCGTATGTTTTACTGCAACCTGCAAGTAAAACCAAACGGCAATTTCTATTCTTGCGTTGCTGGGCAAGAATTGGAATTTAGCGCCACCGACATCAGCGAATTCTTTCATATTCCTGATATTGGTGTTGCCTTGGTTGACATTTATCATATTCAGTTCCCTGCTGATGTCACTCTTGCTTCCTTCAGGGAATTAATCTGTCATCCTAACCCTGTTCCCGGAGAATTTTTGCCAAAAATTTGAACCAAAGTTTCTATGAACTTCATCGGATGATTTTCTCCGTTCTTCTTCCGAAGAAAGGATCTACTGATGAAGTAACCTTTTTGGAACTATCTGCTTTATATCATATTCACTTTGGCATCCCATTCTCCATTCCCAAAATTGTGATGTCCTGGATGCTTAACTGCAGAAGTGCAGGTAGGAATCTAGTCTATCCCATGCACCTAGCTTCTATCTTTCGACGTTTCGAGATTGATCTTGAGACGTGTTCCATCTCCTGTAACGCCCAGTCCCAAAATACGTAGGACTAGGAACGTAGATGCCAGCTGTATTCATACGAAGTATACTAATATATGGAAGCCTCGTATAAATCATAAGCTGTAATAATGCAGTAGAACCATAACTAATCTCATCCACAAGAATAAAAGAATAAAAGATCATATAATGAAAATAAATTTATCTTGATACAATATGTTGGGCGGAGACAATACTACCAACAAAATAAGAAAATAAAATACATGGAAATGAAATGAGCGGCGAGCGAAGCGAAGACGATCCAAGTGCAATCATCCTCGAGAAATAGCAATGAACACGGCTAGAGCTAAAGCACCTGCAAATGACAATAGCACCACCTGGCAAGACAACCAGGTCCTCAGAGGGACGTAACAAGACACATCATAGCATGCCATATAAACTGAATAAATATTGCTCAATAAATAAGTAAATCGAATTATAACATGTTCCAATACGCACCTACTGAACGAGCGTACCATCCCCCCAACCAAACAAGGACAGAAGATGGTAAACTAATTCACGGCGACGTATATTCCCATGCTAAGAATCCGATATGGTATCCGGACCCCAACAAGGTTCAATACCTTCTCATCGAAGTAGTAAGTCACACCTACAACCAAACAAGGACAAGATGTGACGAACTAATCCGCGACAAGATATTGTTCCAAGCCACGGTCAGATACAAGTACCCAAACCAAAAGTACTCGTACCTAACGGATAGGGTAGCCTACCATTCTAAGTGAAATGTTGTTAAGAACAATCCTTCTTACGCATGGGCTCTGGCTAAATAGGATCGGCATAGTCCCCTCTTGGGCACCAGAGGCCCCAGCAGGAAGAGCATGACGTTCCGCAGAATCGTCAGTGGCCGTCAGTAATCTTGGGTCATCAACCCCGTATCTCCAGCGGAGAGTCCGGGTCACAAGGAAGTGCATCGAAGCCCATACGCTAAGGAATTGTCCTCCCCGCCCAATGCCTACTGTGTTGTATCCACAACACAAACCACTATAACCGCTAAGTCAAACTAGCATGTAACTTCTATTAGCGGTTTTTCTATCGCACGGCTTGTACGTACTGGTGGCCAGCCAATCACGCACTTCCGTATTCTACATGCGACACACGACCTCGTGTTACAACGTGTCAAGGCCAATGAATGCGACACACCAGGTGGTCCCTTAAATCTAGGTTTAATGTGAGAAAAATAATACATAGCAAGAAAATAAACGAACATTAAGTTCTAACAGTTATGCTATGTATCACAGTTATTTTGCATAAAGAAAATAATAGACATGCATGAAATATGAGCTAAAATAATTAAACAGCAAATGGCAAGGTGTCTTGCCTGATAGAGCGCCTGGTGTGCTGCGACAATCATGGTAGCATGAATTGCGACTTCGGTGCAACAACTGTACATGGTGACCTCAGATAGTGACACGGTCGGTTCCATTGGGTCCAGGATGGTCAAATTGGTTAGGGTGGACATAAGGTATGCTAGAATTGGTGAGGGATTGGGAGTAATGGGCTTAGTCACGGACCGCAAGATAATCGAAGGGAATTCTCGAGAGAATACTTATATTATTCTGAAAAATAAATACTTGAATATATATCCTTACTAGTTAAAATAATTTTTAATAACTATTTGAAAATAGTTTACACATATCACAAAATTGGAAACTATATTTTATTGGTCTAAAATATTTTTAGGCTACAACTCTAAGTCATACATAAATAGAAATATATGTTTTATTACTCTCAAATACTTTTAGATAAATATTTTTGGAAAGTCTATTATTTAGGGCTAAAATCAATATTAGTCAAATATAGTTTTGTAAAACTATCTTTAAAAATAGTTAAAAATTTCTATAAATCAAATAATGACAATAATAATACATAGTGTACACATGTACATATAATATTAATTAGTAAGAACACTATTACTACTATTGTAAAAATAACATAACAAGGTAATAATAATAATAATAATAATAATAATAATAATAATAATAATAATAATGATAACAAAAACTAATAATAATAAAATATAATAATAATAATATAATAATAATAATAATAATAATAATAATAATAACAATAAGAATAAACTAATAGTAATAGTAAATAACAGTAATTAATTGATAATGATAATAATAATAATTAAAAGGGTAAGAAATCACTAAAAATTTACCAATAAAAAAAACATTAAAAATTTCCTTTACCAAGCAGTGCTGCTTCTTCAGTTCCCAAAAAAAAGAAAGGAAAAAGTAAGGAAAAGAGAGAGAGAGAGATGAGAGAGAGAGGGGAAGCAGGGGGAGGATCGAGAGAGCGGGACGGAGTGAGGTGGCGGAAGCTGCGGCGAGCGGCGGAGAACAGGAGCGGAGATGAGCGGCGGAGAGGGAGAAGCTGGGTTTTTGGGGAAAGTGCGGTCGGCGGCTAAGGCGGCAAGGGGTGCGGCGGAGTTTGGGGGAGAAGCGCCGGAGAGGGTCGGCAAGGAGGCGGCGGACGCGTGGGGTTTGATCGGAAGTGGAGGGCGGCAACGATCGGAGGAAGGTGGCGGTCGTTGGTCGGAGAGGGAGGAGGAAAGGGAGGCGAGCGCGGTTTGGAGATGGCGGCGATCGGCTGAGCTCCGGAGGAGGAGGTGGACACGCGGGGTTGGGCGCACGCGATGGGGCGCGGAGGCGATTCGCCGGAGCGGCGGAGGAAGGGAGAGAGGGCTCTCGGCGGAGCGGTCGACGGGAGCGGCGGAGTTGCCGGCGGGGGGTTGGAGGAGTAGGTGAGGGCGGTGGTGCACGCGAGATCGGAGGGTCGGTTGGTCGGCGGCCAACCTTGGGATTGGCGCGGGTTTGGGGCAGCAGCGCTGCTCGAGCTCGCAGCTCCGGCGGTGGTGAGGTCGAAGGTCGACGACGGGCGGCGTGCTGGATCGGCGCCGGGCGCACGGCCAGCGGAGGTAAGCTGGTGGCGGTGGTGTCAGTTTCTATATTTGGGTTTTTCTCCTTTTTCTATTTGCTGGGGTTTTCCCTGGTCGTCGGCGGGTTGCGCGCGGTGACGGTGGTGGTGTCGATGATGGTGATGAAGGGGTGGTTGGCTGTGTGTGTGATGATGGGTTCATTTGTTGTGTTGGGACGAACATTTGGGTGTGCGGTTGGTCAAAGTTAGCTGCAGCCGCGGGGCGATCCGGGGGAAAGTGGTGGTGGTGCTAATGGTGCTGGAGTTGGCAGCATGGGGTTTGGGGGGCTGACGAAGGTGGTGGCTGGGTCGTGATAGGCTGGGCGGACGGTGGTGTCGGGTTCTGGTAGCGGCGTACGGAGACGGGGTAGTTGGTGGTGGTGATGGGCGTAGGTAGTGTTGATCGGGAAGATGAGTTTGTGGAGTTGGGGGAGACGGAGACGAGGAGTGGTGTGCCGAAGTTGGCAGGGGGCAGGAGTCGGGGCTGCGTATCCTAGATTAGAGGCTAGGCTAGGCTAGATTAGGGATTTGATGATGTCGGGGTGTGTCCGACACGAGGAAGAAGATAATGTAAATGTAAATAATGGAATAAGATTGTGGACATGGAACACGGACACGATGCACTGCACTTGTGGAATTTGTGGAAGATAAAAAAGTTGGAGGAGTACTGCCTATATTTATAGGATGTGGGAATTCCCAAGAAGATAAGGATTAGGATATTCAAACCCAATTGGATATTTCCTAATTTAATTTAAGTAATTAAATCCAAATCTAAATCCAAATCCAAATTTAATTCAATCCAATTTAGATTCTATCCTTTATTTAAAATCAATCAATAAATCAATTCAAATCTAATCCAAATCCAACTACAATATAAATCAAATTTTGAATCCAATTAAATTCTTGGTTTAAAATCAAATAAATTTCAAGTATAATATTAATTTAATTATTTAAATAGATCCATAAAATCAAATCTAAATTTAAAGGCCACAATAAATTCAAAATATGTTTTCAAAAATATATTAAATAATTCAATAGAATATTAATAATAATTTTTGAATAATAAAATAAATTTTAATAAATC